>JACEVL010000905.1:0-32500 GCA_020284085.1 Aporrectodea caliginosa | reverse complement strand
CCGTCCTTCTGTATCCAATCCCTTCGTCCCTCCTTCTTGACCGCCTCACATCCATCGTTTTTCTTTGCGATGTTTACCCAATGAGTTGCTGATGTTGGTTGCTATGGTGACTCATCATCACCCCATTCACTTACGTTGACCATATTCGTCGGTGATGGAGAAGCTGCGGAGACAGAACCGGGAGGCAGGTTGGTCGTTGATGATGCGGACAGTGATGATGATGACGACGTCGAATTCATGAGGCGCCTGTTCGTCTTCAGGAGAGGTCGATTGGTCCCGTTGATCTTGTAGTAGAGACCGCAAGCGTTGCACAGGTATTGACCGGTGCCATCACGTCGCCAGAGGGGCGTCTGGACTGACCCGCAGTTGGCACACTCACGACCCTCGAGGTACCCGGATGGGTCGCTGCCCCCACTGCCCAGCTCTACAACAACAATGAGCAGTTTGTCTTTACTGTAATATTGTTAATTGTTAGTTGCTAATTGTTAAATACATTCATTAATTCATTTCAGAGATTTATATTGCGCCCCTTCAAGATTACCTACTCAGGAGCGCTCCCAACCCAACCCTTGCTAAGGAGAACAGTCGTATATGTTAATTGTCAATAGGTAATAGGTAATAGTTGATAGATTTTAATTGTTCATTGTTAACTACGAATTGCCAATTGTTAATTATTAATTGTAAATTGTTAATGATTTAATTGTTAATTGCTAATGGTTAATTGTTAATAGTTAATAGATAATTGTTCATTGTTAATTACTAATTGTCATTTTTTAGTTGTTATTGATAAATTGTCGATTGCTAATTGCTTATTGTATGTGTAGCTGTAAAGCTGTAATTCTAACTTTATTCGTAATCATAATCGTAATCAAAAATTTATATAGCGCCCCTTCAAAGCAGACTCACCCCATGCAGAGGCGCTTTCGACCTAACAATGGAAAACTATGATCGACCAAAATGGCTTTCAAGCTTCTGAGTCTAATGGTTACTGTGCCAGACTGTCAGCAGAAAGGTTGCGGGTTAAAATCCCCGCCAGGGCAGGCGTTTGTTTTAAGGCCATCATAATTTACTAGATCGCTATTTCGAGAAACCTCAATCCCGTGAAGTCCCAAAGGTCGAAAGACGGGCTATGCAGAGAATAGAAGATATTAAGCGGTTCCGATAAAACACCTCTTTTAAGTCTCACAGTCGATCTATATAAGTAAAGTGCGCAACCAAAGCGATCAGTTATTTGTTGAGAGCTGTATTATGCCAAGAAATAATCTTTGTCGGCGGCAACGGCCTATGATGTCATAAGCTGCCGTTAAACTGTGGATCCAATCCAAAGCGATCAGGTTCTTGGCCTTCTTGCCCCATGCAGCTTGTGTGTGATGTCGACTTCAATGGTTCGGGCATTCATATTATAATGTCGTTAAACAACGGGGAAAGCGGTTCCCATAACACACCTTTTAAAGTTTCCATTTCGCGACATAAGTAAAGGTTTGTTTTACGGCCATCGTAATTTACTATGGATCGCTATTTCGAGAAACCTCAATCCCGTGAAGTTCCAAAGGTCGAAGCCGCCGTTGACGTCAGTTTCAGTTAACTTTTGTTATTTTCAAAAGTATATAATAATAATAATAATATCTTTTCTTTAATAAGCGCCTGACAAACGCACTGCGCTGTACATTTACATGTTATGCAATTGAAATCTTAACTACTAACAGAACAGACAGCTTGCAATACAACGGCGCTAATAGCAGCCTACAAACATATCCGCCCAACGGGGGCTCGAACTCGGTACCTCTCGTTCTCTGTGCCAGATGTTTTCCAATGCGCCACGGGCCCCCCCAAGAGAATTAAATTTAAAGAAAAATATTATTATTATTATTATATGTGTAATGTACGTTAAATGTTAAACAGCCGTGCTGTGGTCGGGAGAGCTTCTGAGTAGTAACCTTGAAGGGGCGCTATATAAGACTACGCAATGAATGAATGAATGGACACTATATATATACCTATGTCACAGCCCGTGCTGTGATGGTGCCAGTTCCAAGCCTGGGGAGAAGAGGCGACGCTAAATCATCGTTGTTGTGACACATGCAGCATCGTTAAACAACAACTTAACCATTGCAACCTATTATAGGCCTACCACATGAGCGGTGAGAACTGTTTTAAATAATTTCTGTCGACGTCAACAGCCTGTATTGCACTAATAACGTTGAACTCTTGAGTCTGGATCCATTCATCCAACCCATGTTTGGGTGTTAGAGAGGTGATGCCACTCTGATCAGAGCGCTGCTCCTGGCATATACGTATGTTACATCGCAGAAGTGTTCATCTCAAACACATGTCTGTTCTTAATTGTTATTAATATATATCGGGTATATAATCAAATGAACTTATGTATATATTTATATATTAGGGCTGCGGATTTTAACGAGTAATTAATCGATTAATCGTTAAAATTTTAATCGATTAATTTCGGCTTGTTCGATTAATTTTCGATTAATTTTCTTACTTATTTTTAAATCGTGAACCGACCTATTTCCAAAATAAACAATATGGCGAACAGTATATATAGGCCTAATAATGTGAAACATTTGAGTGGAAAATTAAGCGATCATTTTGCATTTAAGGTAAATGCTGATGGAAAAGTCGAAGATGGCGAAATTATTGAAGATATTGGTAGATAGAAGGCAGTTGCTACTGTCTACATTTCTCAGTTTGACAATTTGAACTTTAGCATGTCGAATGATTGAAGGATTTTTGCAGTGTGAACAGTCTAAACAGTTTTTCATGATTTATGTAATATGGACCAAATTAATCGAATTTAATCGATTAATCTCGATTAAATGTTGGAAAGTAATCGATTAAAATTATTTTAATCAGTACCAGCCCTAGTATATATATATATATATATATGTATATATATATATGTTGTAATATAATATTATAATATGATATATATCATATTAGTTATAATCTATGCTGCAACCATCCTATATTAACGATTGCTCTTTATACACCAGTTTTAGACTCGCATTCGATCTATACATACAGAATCTACTACACCGTGGACTAATTAATCTGGAGAAATATATACTGTAGCATATAATAGCCAGTAGAGCCGACGAGGATGCAGCAGTTGCTAAACGATGGAAACTTATAATTTAAATCCACTATACTGCCCATGCTCTGGTCGTGCCAGTCCCAAGTCCAACCAACGATTGGTCATTTAAACACCCTTTTAAAGATTCACATTCGCTAGATATATATAAGTCAGCAAAGAACGATTCACATAAATTAAGTATTTTCGCTAAGGTCATGTTGCCAGGAACTGTTGTTAGACAATGCAAGCCGCTAATTTAACCGTTGTCACTGCCGTACTCTGGTAGTAGTGCCAGTCCCAAGTCTCGATAAAAAAGGATGGCAACCCTAATCGTCTTCGTTATGACGCAGTGTCGTTAAACAGTAAAAAACCATCCTACCAACGATTTGCTCTTTACACACCATTTTAAAGATTCGCATTCTCTGAATATAAGTCAGAGAAGCGTATTACTATAGTTGGTATATAGTACTTGATAAGTTGGTACCTAATATGCTGATAAGGCAGTAGATTCGCTAAGGTCGTATTATAGCTTTGAGCTGTGGTTGCACAATGCAAGCTACTAATTTTAAGTCCGCTACAGCCCTTGCTTTAGTAGAGCCAGTCCCAAGTCTGGATAAAGGCGGAGGGCGACGCCAATCACATTCGTTTTGTCACAGCGTTAAAAAGAAACTAGCCCTTGCACTATAGCCACGGTTTCCATGCCATCTGCTAAAACGTTATTTTTCTCAAGAGCGCATTTGACTTTGGCCGGAGAAGACGGTGGGGGGGGGAGGCTGTGTCGTGACTAGTACCAACCGTCGCCGCCAGATGGCTGGTGCCCGGAAGTGATAAGAGGAACCGGAAGTAGCGGAGACGAAGCGAAGTGCAGGAGCAGGAGGATGAGGAAGAGGGAGGAAGAGGAAGACGTGGAGGAGGAAGAAGAGGAGGAGTAGAAGGAGGAAGAAGAGGAAGAAGACGAGGAAGAAGAAGAAGAAGGAGAAAGAGAGGAGGAGGAAGAGAAGAAGGAAGAGGCTGAAGAGGAAAGAGAAGAAGAGGAGGAAGAGGAAGATGTGGAGGAGGAAGAAGAGGAGGAGTAAGAGAGGAGGAGGTGTCTGAAGAAGAGGAATAGGAAGAGGAGGAGAAAGAGAAAAGGAAGAAGAGGAGGAGGAGTAAGACGAGGAGAAAGAAGAGGAAGAGGCTGAAGAAGAGGAGGAGTAAGAAGAGGAGGAGCAAGTGGAGGAGGAGGAATGAAAATCCTGAGGTGTATAGAAGGACGAGAGGTACAAGGAGGACTGGAGAGAGGAATAGGAGGAGAAATTAAGAGGAATGGGAGGAATAATATATAGGAGGATAGACAGAGGAGGAGAAATACAGCGAGTAATGGCGTGGAGAGGATAAATGGAGAGAAAAAGCAGGACTAATATGACAGGAATGGAAAGGGAAATAAGAGCATTATAGGAGTAGGCGTAGGAAAATATATAAAGGTATATAAATGAGGAAAACAGTACAAGGCAAGAGCATGAGGGGTCAAGGGCACGAATAAGAGAGGAGTGAAATCCATCACCTTCGCTTATACGAGAAATCCTAAAGTTACACTTTCTACCTTTGGCCTTCACCTTATCTGGCTGTGTAATTGAAGTTGGATTGATAAAAATAATTCTTTGCATCAATAGAAGTCGGATCGATGAAAAGAATTGTTTGCGTAATTTGAAACTGGATTTATGAAAAGACCTTGAACCTTGAACCTTTACCTTTTCATCCTCAATTACCTTTTACCTCAAAGCTTATCTCCTTTATTGACCTTGTTTTCTAACTTCAATCGTTAACCTTTAACCTTTCTAGCCTTTGGCCTTTATCTATTACCTTTGCCCTTAACCTTTAACCTACCAGCCTTTTACCTTTTACCTTTTTAACCACTGACCTTTAACCTTTCACCTTTCAAATTTACCTTTACGCTCCTAATGCAGCGTAGCAGAGCAGAACAGACCATTTATATAGCTCCCTCATACCTGTTCCATTGATCCGCATCTCCTCTGGATTGGAGTAGCTGAGCAGAGAGGCGGTCAGTCGCGCCGTTTCCCATCCCGCCCCACCGAGGCCGTCATGCGAGGGACCGAGGTCGTAGGGCAGAGCCCCGTAGTAGGCGCCCCCATCGGGTGACCCAAGGGGCGTCATGGCGCCCTGACAGAGCGCCCCCTTGTCGTCGATGAAGAGCCCCTGTCGCTCGGGGGAGCCCCCGTTGCTATAGTACCGCGAGGCCGCCGTCAGGGAGTCCGCTTGGATCGTTCCGTTGACGCAGGAGGATATGGAGGACGATGAGGTGGCCGGGACCTTGAGGGGCAGGACGGTCAGCTGGGCAGTTGACGAGGTCCGAGGTCCCCCGAGGGTGATGTTCAGTCCGCTGGTTCCGCCGAGGACGGACAGCAGCGACGAGGAACGGTGGTCATCGACTGGAACGGACTGGTATCCGGCTGGAATGGTCTGGTGGAGGGTCTTGAAGGTCTGCGAGGACGCCGTGGAGAGGCCGTACGAGGGAGCTGGATCGCAGAAGGTGCCTGGATAGCCCTGAGGTGGGAAGGAGGTCATGTTGTAGGGGTAGTTGTAATAGACACCCTGTTGTTGTTGCTGTTGTTGTTGTTGATGTTGTTGTTGTTGAGAGGGTGCCTGCGATTGTTGGAGGTAACCGGGGTAGTCACCCTGGATCGATAATCCCTGCTGGTTGAAGGAAGCCTTCTCCAGGAGGGTCAGGCTGGCCGTCTCGTCCATCGTCGACGGTGTGGCCAGTCCGGGTGGTGAAGGTTCAGCCATGGTTGCTTGAAGAGGTACTGGCTTTTCGAGACTCGTGAAAAAGTTCTCGACGTCCTCGCTCGGAAGGAGGTGCTGTCCGTTGTGGACCGGATAGATGACGGAATATCCCAATCCACCGCTTCCAGTGACCTTCACCTGGAACGTGTGTCCATTCGGGGCCGTAATATCCGCCATATGACCTCCTCCTACTCCAACTCCTCCAGTCTCTCCACCACCTCTTCCTCCTTCGGCGGTTTCGTCCTTCAAGATGAATTCACTTCCTTTGACGAAGTCCGGGTCCTGTTCGTAACGGATCTCCCGGATCGCTTCGTCCAATTCCGCCTTTGCTTCCAGTCCGTTCGGCTGACACTCCCGCCCCACGACCACATTCACCACCCTCTGCATCCTCTCTCCACCCTCCTCGACGGCTCTCTCTTCCGCCTCCATCTGTTCGTCCTCGGCATACTGGAAGCGCCGGTCGCCCGTCTCCACGTACTGCTGCCCACCGCCGTGGCAGCCGTGTTGCCCCGCGTACAGGACCCTCACCCCATTCGGGGAATTTCCCAGCGGCGGGGAATTCCCCGCTCCGCCATCCATACTAGTTATGAAGCCGTTCGTTAGAGGCGCTCCGTCATAAGGACTCGGAATCTCCTCCAGGACTCGTTCCTCCTTATCCGGATAGGTGGAAGACGGAGTGGGGACCTGCTCTGAGGGACTGGACCCACCAGTACCTCCAGGGCTGGACCGGGGGTCAACGGGGGCGCCGTTTCGTTCCACGGAACCGTAGCGAGCGGCTGCGTAGAACTGGGCCTCATCCACCGGAAGTTCCATCTCCGCCTCACCGCTTGGACTGGTAGAGTCGAAGGTCGCCATTTCGTCACAGTCCCGACTGACGTCACGCGAGCTGTCGACGTCAGAAGTAGCGCGATAGGCGACGATTTCCGGTCTGACGATGACGTCACATCCGGGCTGGTCGTCATCGATGACGGGGTTCTGGTCCATCTTCAGGGTCCGGCGGAAGTCCGGGCTGGACCGGAAGTTGCGACGGTCCTCGTCGAGGGTCCGGTCCGGAAGGTGGCAGAGGAACTGCGTCGTCGAACTATCCATATCCGGTTAGGATTGGATGCCGAACGCAGGGTCACAAGGTCAAGGGCACGAGGTCAAGGTCACGAGGTTAAAGACTAGCGTCTAGAGTCGCGAATGACTGAGTCTATGATATAATTGTCACTTAGAGTTCGAGGTTGTACAGAGTTAAATCGTCAAAAGCGATGTTTGTCACTTTCTAAGACACGAAGCACAAAGGATTCTATTTCCAAACAGTCAGTGAAGCTTTCTACAAAGAAAACAAAGAATACGTTAATATATTGCAAATATAAAACAATTGTATTTAAATTGTAATCCATCCATCCATCCGTCCGTCCGTCCGTCCGTCCGTCCGTCCAGTCCGTCCGTCCGTCCGTCCGTCCGTCCGTCCGTCCGTCCGTCCGTCCGTCCGTCCGTCCGTCCGTCCGTCCGTCCGTCCGTCCGTCCGTCCATCCATTCATTCCGTATCTTCCGTTCCGTCCGTCCGTCGTTCATTCATCCATCCATCCATTCATATCCGTTCATTCGTTCATTCATTCGTTCATTTTTCTAGAGCTTAACACACATCTATTATACATGGGAATCGATTGTGATGTCGTTGACGGTGAATGGCTGGCTGTAGCGCCATCTACGTTTATTTAGAAGACAGAGACAAATGAAGAGAGACACACACAGAGTCCCTCCTCCTCCTCCTCCTCCTCCTCCTCCTCCTCCTCCTCCTCCTCCACTTCCTCCTCCTCCCTACTTCCTCCTCCTCCTTCTCCTTCTTCTCCTCCTCCTCCTCCTCCTTCTCCTCCTCTCCTCCTCCTCGTCCTCCTCGTTCTCCTCGTCCTCCTCGTCCTCCTCCCCTCCCTTCTCTTCTTCCTCCTCCTTCTCCTCGTTCTCGTCCTCCTCCTCCTCCTTCTCCTCCTCCCTCCTCCTCCTCGTCCTCCTCCTCTTCCCTCCTCCTCCTCGTCCTCCTCTTCCTCCCTCGTCCTCCTCCTTCGTCCTCCTCCTCTTCCTCGTCCTCCTCTTCCTGTTCCTCCTCGTCCTCCTCCACTCCTCTTCTCCTCCTCCTCTCCTCCTCCTCCTCTCCTCCTCCTCCTTCTCCTCCTCCTCGTCCTCGTCCACCTCCTCGTCCTCCTCCTCCTCCTCCTCCTCCTCCTCCTCCTCCTCCTCCTCCTCCTCCTCTTCCTCCTCTCCTCCTCCTCGTCCTTCTCCTCGTCCTCCTCGTCCTCCTCGTCCTCTTCCTCTCCTCCTCCTCCTCGTCCTCCTCTTTCTCCTCTTCCTCTCCTCCTCCTCCTCCTCATCCTCCTCATCCTCCTCTTCCTCCTCCTCGTCCTCCTCGTCCTCCTTCGTCCCTCCTCTTCCTCCTCCTCCTCCTCCTACTCCTCCTCTCCTTCTCCTCCTCGTCCTCGTCCTCCTCCTCCTCCTCCTCCTCCTCCTCCTCCTCCTCCTCCTCCTCCTCCTCCTCCTCACCTCCTCCTCTCCTTCTCCCTCCTCGTCCTCCTCCTCTTCCTCCTCTTTCTCCTCCTCCTCCTCCTCCTCCTCCTCCTCTCCTCGTCCTTCGTCCTCCTCCCTCCTCCTCGTCCTCCTCTTCCTCCTCCTCCTCCTCCTCCTCCTCCCTCCTCCTCCTCCTCCTCCTCCCTCCTCCTCCCTCCTCTCCTCCTCCTCCTCCTCCCTCCTCCTCCTCCTCCTCCTCCTCCTCCCACCTCCTCCTCCTCCTCCTCCTCCTCCTCCTCCTCCTCCTCCTCCTCCTCCTCCTCCTCCTCCTCCTCCTAGTGTTATAAATTATGGCTACGACGACGATGCGTCCGTTTAACGCTAAACACGAACGAAGCGAAGAAGAAGCATGGGACAGACACGTCGACAAACCAACCAACCATAAATCCATCTCCACATACAACTCGGTCAACAGCAGGACCGATATTTCAGACCATGCATATATATATATATATATATATATATATATATATAATATATACATTATATATATATAATATATAATATATATATGTATATATATATATGTCTGATTTTTACATAAACGTGTATATATACGTTGTCTCTACAAATATAATGTATTCATAAATCTCTGGTCAGTCTGTGTATGTGTCTGTCTGTCTGTATTTGTGTCTGTGTGCGTGTCTGTCTGTCTGTCTGTGTGTCTCTGTGTGTCTTCCTTTATGTCTGTCTGTCTGTCTGTCTGTCTGTCTGTCTGTCTCTCTCTCTCTCTCTCTCTCTCTGTCTCTCAATGACTGTACACGACTCTCCCTCTCTCTTCCTCTCTGTACCACTCTATGTCTTAGTCTCTCATCCTCTCTCCTTCTCCCTCTCCTTTCTCATGCTCTCCTTGCTCCTCTCAGTCTGCCATTGCTTTTTATCTATCTGCGGTAAAGTATTGTTTGCGGAAATGTATTTCTATTTAATGAAATATCCTGTCAATCATTCATGCAGTCTCATGCAAGTAACGAAACAATGCAACCAGATATATCTGCCTACATGTGTGTCTGTTTGCTTCCATATGTCTGTATGTCTGTCTGTCTGTCTGTCTGTCTGTCTCCTGTCCTCCATCTTCTTCGCCTCTGTCTGTTTGCCCTGGTGTGCTCTTTCAGTTTGTCTGTGTGTCTATCTGTCTGACCTGTTCTCTGCTCGTTCAGAATGTCTGTACCTCTATCGTAATCGTCTGTCTGCCCTCAGAACTTCTCAGCGCCCACAAAAGCGAAGTCGCAACATTCACAGGCGCTCAATTCCAAAATCGATCTTCAAAATCCAGAGAGTCAGGCAGGCTATCTATCTGTGTCTGTCTTTCAGAATGTCTGACAATCTGTCTGCCCTATTTCAGAATGTCCACATGCCCTTCCTCTCTCTTAGTGTCTGCCTGCAGCCCTCTATCTGTCTGCCTTTGTCTGTGACCTGTCTTAATGTCTGTCTGTCTATCTGCCTGCCTGCTAGCCGTCTGTCTGTCTGTCCCTTTGTCTGTGATCGTTCTTAATGTCTGTCTGTCTATCTATCTGCCTGCAGCCTCTTTCCGTCCGTCTGTCTGCCTGCCTCCGTCTGTCTTCCTCCGTCTGTCTGCCTCTATCTTTGATCTTCCTTTATGTCTGTCCATCCATCCGTCTGCCTGCCCTCCCCTCTGTGTCTGCCTGCCTTCTCTCTCTCTCCTGTCTGCCTGTCCTCCCTCTCTCTCTCGTCTGTCTGCCTTCTCCTCTCTCCGTCTCTCTCTCTGCCTGCTCTCTCCCTGTCTCTCGCCTCCTCTCTCTCTGTCTGTCTCTGTCCGCTCGCCATCTGTTTAAACAGTTACTGACAAATTGCGCCTGCCGACGCCAGAGAACCGGATAATTATCGGCCGAGAATTTCCTTTTTACGATGTCTAATGCGGTTTGATCGAATCCATTTTGCCACCGATGTCAACACCTCCTCTACTTAACGTCGCTTACAACACGGCACACGCTGTAAATACACACGGTCAGAAACATCATTTTATTTTATACCGTTTATTTATTTATCCAATGTTTAATGACATCTTTTAGCAACAAAGGCCGTTGACGTCTTTAAAGTTTTTGATGCATTTCAGTTCATTTTCGTGTAGTGTTTTCATCAGTTTTCTTTATCTTTTTCCGTCTTGGATTCTATTTCTGAAAGGATATTGACGACTTTAAAGTTTTTGACGTATTTAAGTAATTTTCGAATAATGTTTTTCATCAGAATTCTTTCTCTTTTCTTTTTTATACCGTTGATACACCCTTATTATGTTGTCCATAGGTCTATTGTAAAAAAAAAATGTTTAATGTAACACCCTTTTTACGCGGTGTACACCGTATACGCAGGCATTTATATGTACATACATAACATTATACATGTCGATTTATTTCATTGGCTAAGCATACGTGCAAAAGTACACCGTGGCATATTTATATAATGTCTGCAGTATTTAAAAAACGGTGTTTTATTTAACATGGTCATTACAATTAAACAATTGTAGTTTGCACAGCGTGCATGTTCAAATACTTTAATTTCGATAAATATGATATGATCCCTAAGTAAAGTCGTAAATTTTCTCTTGTTTGCTTTGGATCTGGCAGACGCAGTGGGCAGAAAAACGGAAACCTATAATTATTGTAAAAGTTTAATTGTGCGAATGCGGTTTGTGACAAACCCTGGACAACCAGGACTTTCGCCAATTTATGTGCATTTTTCAATGGAACATTCATAATTATACATTTAGGCCTACATAATATGAATACATTCATAATCATAAGCTTTGTGTAGCATACACTGCAGGCTCTCTTGCAACGCGCTTGTTTAGCTTAGTCAACTGGTCGGACTTGCTCTTTTGAGTTACTGAAAATTGGATCCACAGCTTAGGCAGCTTATGACAACTGGCCGTTTCCGCCGACAAAGATTTTTTTGGCATAATTACAGCTCTTAGACTGTTTAGTTACTGATAATGCGCTAATACCAAACTGAAAGAGGTGTGTAAGAGACTGATCTTTTTACTGTCAGCTAGAGAGATATAGGTGGGGGTTCAAATCACAGCCAGGGCAAAAATTTGTTTTCAGATTTCTGCTTCATCGGCATGTGCTCCCAAATCAACTCAGGTATAATGAGTAGGCTATATACACTAACCGTACACTGTCGGTGAGACCATGAGACGGCAAGGGAGAGGACTCGCCACCCGCCGTCATATGCCGAGGCTAAGAAAATGAAGTCGCTAACACTTCATACCTATGGCTGCCTCATGGCTATAGCTTAAAGGAACTGCTCTTCTTCTTCTAACTTATGTGTGTCTTGGTCGAACAGTTTGCAGTAGGGTTCGACTGAAACTTGATACGCAGATCGCTATTTACCGGATTTTGCCCTCTATAAACCGTCGGAATCTGCACATCCCTGGACTACCGATTGAAAAATCAAAAGAAGTAATATTTTTGACCAAAAACAATTTTCTTTTCATTAAAATAAAAATAGTAACCTGTTTCGGCGAACTCCTGCGTGCTTTAATCTCTAATTCTTTATCATTGAAAATCCGTTCAAAATAATAAAAATATGAGTCGACGCAGTCGGTCTTTTTTCTTAAGCCACGTGGTTTAAGACTTATAGCATTTTTAATACACATATGAAATTGTAAAATTGTTAAGTTAGTACTTTAGAACCACATAAAAATTAATATTACCGACTAATCGGATCTAATCCGGAATCGGAAAAAGCAGACCAAATATCCGGAATCGGAAATCGGAAAAAATATTGCCAATCCCTATTTTGCAGCATGTCGATAAGTGGTATATGTCGGCTTCTTTACGTATAGGGTGAATCCTCTATTTAAAAGGGTATAGTATACCTAGTAGTTTTAGTCTAACGACACTGTGTGATAACAACGATCATTCGCGTCGCCCTCCTTCTTTATACAGGCTTGGGACTGGCACTATATATGGAGGAGTTTATTTAAAACATGTGAGCAAATATATAGACGAGACACTCTGAGTAACAACTGTTGCTCTTCTGTTTACTTATAAGGTGACTGCTCCTCTTGTTTTACTTAGTGGATGAACATCCCACACAAAATATTATAAGCGATATGTCTATCAGTGCGCGTCTTTGTTACTTATAGAGTGAAGAATCAACTTAAAAGAGGTGTGTAAGCACTACTCAGAGTCTTCACTTATAGAATGAATAATTAACTTAAAAGAGGTGTGTAAGGACTGCTCTTCTTTACTCATATATAGGCTCAGTGATGCGCCTAAAAGAGGTGTGTAAGGCTTGTTCTCCATTTTTAGTAGGTCGACATGCTCAACGTTTTCCTCACTGGTAAACAAACAGACTACGATTCTCATGTAGCATCCACCCTGAGATGCCACACCTTGTCGGCAATGCAATCGTGCGTGAACAGCTCGTCCCAGCCTGTTACTGCAGCGTCCTAAGTGTATATACACAGTGTACTTAATTGAGCTCGATTTTACGCACACATCGAAAGCCCTCAGTCGAATACAGATTTACGATGGGTCTGTAATTTTCTGTAACACGCTGTATACGGCTACAGTCTACTATATATGATATAATATATCCGTGTATGTGTGTGTGTATGTGTGTGTGTACATGTGTGTGTGTATGTATGTGTTCGTATGTGTGGTTGTACAAATGTATGCGTGTGTATATGTATGTGCGCGAGTGAGTTTATGTGTGTGTATGAATGCAGGTATGTATTGTGGTTGTTTGCCTGTTTGTGTTTATATGCAATTATGCATACGCATGTAAGTGTGCATGTGTGTATGCCTGTATGCGTGTGTGTGTGTGTGTGTGTGTGTGTGTGTGTGTGTGTATGTGTTAGTTTGTTGGTGTGTGTAGATGTGTGGGTGTGTGTGATATATGTGTGTGATATATGTGTGTGTGTGTGTGTGTATGTGTGTGTGTGTGTGTGTGTGTGTGTGTGTGTGTGAGTGTGTGTGTGTGTGTGTGTGTGTGTGTGTGTGTGTGTGTGTGTGTGTGTGTGTGTGTGTGTGTGTGTGAGTGTGTGTAGATGTGTGTGTGTGTGTGTGTGTGTGTGTGTGTGTGTGTGTGTGTGTGTGTGTGTGTGTGTGTGTGTGTGTGTGTGTGTGTGTGTGTGTGTCTGCGTGTCTGTCTCTGTGTCGTGTGTGTCTGTAAAATGCATTGCAAACCGTGGGTCAGGATAGAGAGCGTGTATACATGTATGTATTAATAGAATGCTCTGAGGTCCATCCGTTCGTCGTCATTGACGATTTACGACATCTCCCTTCGGAAGCAATGGCCGTAGTGTCAAGAGTATCATTCGCTCCATCCCCCAACCGACCTCCCCAGCCCACCCCAGCCCACCCCAGCCCAGCCCACCCCAGCCGAGCCTACCCCAGCCCACCCCACCCAACCCCAGCCTACCCATCCCCTGCAGTCCATCTCTCACCAGTCCGTTCCTTTTCCCCATGCACCCGCATGCATAGGATGCACCAAGTCGCAATGATGCACCTGTATGGAGAGAATGAGACAGACAGACAAACAGGCAGACAGTCAGACATACAGGAGGACGGACGGACAGACAGACAGACAGACAGAAATAGGCAGACGGACAAGTGCGTTCTAAGACAGTTTGCAACTAAATCAGTCGGATTATCATCATCATCATCATCATCATCACCATCACGATCGTCGTCGTCATCATCATCATCATCATCATCATCGTCAATAACAACAACAATAGCAGCAGCAGCAGCATCATCATCAGGTCATTATTGCAAAGCCTGCATGCATAGACAATGACACGCACACACAAACACACACACAAACACACACACAAACACACACACGCGCATACACACACATACTATTTCGATCTTTGTCTCTGTCCCTCTCTGTCTTTCTGTCTGTTTCTGTGTCTCTGTCTGTCTCTGTCTGTCTGTCTCTTTGTCTGTCTGTCTCTCTCTGCATAATTTTTTGGCCTGAATCTTTGGAGGATGCTTAGATTGATTGTATATAATATCCGACGACTGTTTATAGTTCGCCCGATGTATATTCCGAATATTTATCGAATACTCGACGTAGAGGTTTTATTGACCAAAACGTCAGACAAAACAGGGATATCTCGATTTCAAAACTGCTCGGATTCAATTCTATTCCAATGGATTCGAATGTTCTAGAATAGAAAATGATGGAATAGAGTAGAATAGGATATAGTAAAATAGGCTAGAATAAAATGAGAGAATAAATAGGCTATAATAAAATAGGCTAGAATAAAATGAGAGAATTAAATATGATAGAATAAAATAGGCTAGAATAAAAATGAGAGAATTAAATATGATAGAATAAAGTAGGCTAGGCTAGATTAAAATGAGAGAATTAAATATGATAGAATAAAATAGGCTATATATAGAATAAAAAAAGGTAATAAAATATGATAGAATAAAATAGGCTAGAATAAAATGAGATAATAAAATATGATAGAATAAAATAGGCTAGAATAAAATGAGAGGATAAAATATGATAGAATAAAATAGGCTAGAATAAAATGAGAGAATAAAATATGTTAGAATAAAATAGGCTAGATTAAAATGAGAGAATTAAATATGATAGAATAAAATAGGCTATAGATTAAAATGAGAGAATTATATATGATAGAATAAGATTGGATAGAATAAAATAGGCGAGGCTAAAATAGAATAAAACAGAATGGATGGATCCAGAGTTTAACGGCAGCTTATGACAACATAGGCCGTTTCCGCCGACAAAGATTAGTTTTGGCTTATTACAGCTCTGTCAGAATGGAATAAAATATGTGAGAATAAAATGGGTTAGAATGAAATAAGGTAGAGCAGAAGAGATTATATATAGGCTTGGCTTGACTGCACTGCACTGCATGGGGTATTGACTCGGATAGATTTTCTAAGATTAGATTCGACTAGATTAGATTAGATTAGATTAGAATAGATAGACTCAATTCGATTAAATTAAATTACATCAGACAATAAGTCAAAGGTTTTTGTGAGAGGCTTATAGAAGTCGCAGGCAGTCAAACTCTATTTGCGCCAGAGTAGAAAGACAGTCTCTTACACACCTCTCTTAAGCGTCACATTTAGTTTATAACTAAAAGAAATCGCGATATCTTACACACCTCTTTTCATTATAATATCCGTCTTATAAATAGAAAATCGCGTAAAGGGACTATAATTATAGTAGTTCCCGTGTCATAGCCATACAATTGTTTCAGATGCCAATGTTACATTGCCACCGTTGCTTTGCGACGGTTGGCTATACACGAATGAACCCTGACAGTGTCCACTGTACTTTGTTAGTATACACTGCTTTCATTAAGCAAGCCCGTTCCATTTCAGGACGTTGTCGATCCATACTGTTCTCGGCTTTCCTCGTCTTCGGACCCCTCTACGAGACCCGTTATCAGGCTGCTCTCGATGTTGTCCTGCATGCGGTTGTCTGATGACATAACTAAAATATCGTAGTTTCAGAGTTTTCGTTTGGGCCAATAGTTTTTCTGGCCCTCCCTGATGTACACCTCGTTCGTTGGACATCATTATTGTCCACGGGATTCTCAACACCGGTACAAAACTCGTCAATTGCCCGTACTCTATAGTAGTGCCAGTCCCAAGCCTGGAGAATGGAGGAGGGCGACGCAAATCATCTGTGTTATGACACAGTGTCGTTAAACAGCAACTAACTATAATAGTACCTCTATAATCTATATCCCTTTTAAATGTGTCAAAACAGTACTTTACATTGTCATTAACATTCACTAAACAATGAATATTATTGACTTTGTAAAGTACTGTTTTGATACTTTTAAATGGTGCACATATCTTTAGGACGCTATAAATTCGCTGCTGTCATTGTATTGCATATAATATATAGGCCTACTTTCGAAAAACTATTATCATCAACGGCCTTAGAATCTTAGATGTCATACGACGACTTTAAAGTCTGGAATTTAAAACAAAAAAGTCTCGCACGTCTTTTAATTCTCATATTTCTTCCGGAAGTAAAATCAATCGAAGATGATCAAAAACTCGCCATAAAAACGGTGAGAACTGTTCAAAATAATTACACACCTCTTTTAAGTGTGACATGGCTCTAGAAGTACATGTAAGGGTCTTTTTAATCGGTGCTACAAAAAGTGCGCGCCTAACCGATGCATTACTTTATGTTGTTTAACATTGAATTTTGTGACATTGTAAGGATTTATTTTGACACCTTTAAATGGTGTCGTTTGGACGTTAAATTTCTCGTTTTCATTGTATGGTATACATTGTGAATTGTCGTCAACGGCCTTTGATGTCATAAGGCGACGTTAAACCTTTGAGTAATAATAAATTAATCGGTGCTGTAATACTGGCGAAATAGGTCGACGTTAACGGTTCTGGCATCCATAAAATGTCGTTAAACACCGGAAACTACTGGTCTGATAATTATATAAATAATAACGATTGGCAGTCTCTTAAATACCTTTAAAAAATCTTTTGAATGATCATATAAGAGTACGCAACGACATATATGTGTAAGTGGTTCACTGTGGTTGGATGTCTAAGTGCTATAGTTAGGTCAATGTTAACGGTCCCTGCAGCCACAAAATGATGTTAAATTATGGAAGCGAATGACAATTAATAATAATAATAATAATAATGACCAGTCTCTTAAACACCTTTTTAAAAATCTTTGGATGGCCATATAAACGCAAAGTCGCCTATAGCTTACGACAGAGGTTCTTAACCGGTGTGTCGCGACACACTAGTGTGTCGCGAAGCGACCGGCGGTGTGTCGCGTAAACATGGTGTGTCGCTGGTGTGTCGCGAAAAATTGGTGTGTCGCTAATTCTCACAGCATGCGTCAGTCACTCTTGCATTACATTGACCTACTTACTTTAGCAGTTTAGTGGACGTAGGCTGTGACAATTCGTAGCACTCTCTTTATATATTTTATTTGCTCGAAAACTGGGGCGACCATGATGCGTTTATCTTATACATAGTATAATACTGTTACACAAACCCACTGCAGTCTGCAGTACACACGTTTCCGACCGCGCCGATGAAACATTTACCCGTTACCATGACATTCGAAATGGACAAATTTATCATAAGAAAACCAAAATTTAGCGAATCTAAAACTGATTACGCAGAATCAGATTTTGGTAGCTGTAGCCCTAATGTGAATTAGTTGATAATTTGATAAGTTATATTTCGCAATGAAATGGAACAAACTGGTCGGCTCCTCAGTCAGCTTACTTATTGCACTTATACAAACTGTGGATCCTCGTTTTAATATGATCCAAAGAAATATCCAGGAGCAAAAATCCCATTAACTGTTAGGCCTACTAAGACCTAAGTTAACATAGAGTCGTAGGAACGACGTAAAATCGAAGAATTAGATCAGTAGAATTAGAATTTTAGAATCATTGGAAACTAGAAAGCATTCAGTGTCAACATTATCATTCATTAAAAATGTTAACAATTAAAAATTTTAAATAAATGAATTGGTTTAACTTTAACATTTTTTATTTTAACGATATTCACATATTATTATTGCATGGTGTGTCGCCAAATTTATTTGCAAGTTTAGGTGTGTCGTGAGCCAAAAAAGGTTAAGAACCTCTGGCTTACGATACCAAGGCACAAGGTTTGGTCGATGTCAGCCAGAAGATGTCGTTAAATGATCCAGATGATAAGCAACAATAATGATGATTAGTCTCTTAAACACCTTTTACAACGATGCAGTGGCCCTATTATAAGAAAACACAACGAGCCCGTTTTATTGGTAACTCTATGCAATGTACATGATATATCCGACCTAAGGTAATGCCAGTCCCAAGCGGGATAAAGGAGGAGGGCGACGCTAATAATCTCTGTTATGTCACAGCGTCGTTGAACAGCAATAACGTATACTGGGGCGAGGTGGTGTAGGGGTATGTTCGGTGCCTTGCAGCCGGAGGGTTGCGGGTTCGAATCCACCTCATGCCGCCGCGTATGGACCCTGGGCAAGTCCTTCACTCGCAATTGCTCATGCGCTTCGGCGTGAAACTCCGATTCAGTGTCCGCGCTGTAGTCGGGAACGCCTCTGAGTAGAAATCTTGAATGGGCGCTATATCAAGTGCTCATACATACATACATACATACATTAGTTCTGGCCGTTCAATCGTGAAGTTAGGTCGACGTTTACTGTTCTGATGTATAGTTAGACAATGGAAATTGTTATGAGTCCGTTAGGCTAGTCATGGGCAGAAAATGTTAGCGACTTAAATTTCTTAGACTCGGCTTATGAGGTCGGATGCCCTGTCAACTTCCTCGTCCTTTGATCTTATACCGAAGGTGTACGGTCATTGTACTTATTATATCTGAGTTGACTAGGAGGTGCACGTGGAGAACAGAAATCTCGAGACAAATCTGCCACAACTGAATTAAGGGGCGAATACGTTATGTCTCGCAGACGAGAAGGGGCAACGTCAACACCACAGAGAGAGACAGAGGCAGACACATGGAGAGAGAGAGAGAGAGAGAGAGAGAGAGAGAGAGAGAGAGAGAGAGAGAGAGAGAGAGAGAGAGAGAGAGAGAGAGAGAGAGAGAGAGAGAGAGAGAGAGAGAGAGAGAACCTGGCCCTGGGGGCGGCGGTATCTCTCAACCCTCTCCATCTCGCCTATCTCTCCATCTGCTCCTGCGGCAGTAGCAGCAGCGGTCGTGGAGAAACAGGTTGCTCCTCGTCTTCGAAGACTTAGATAAGCGCCGAATCTGAAGCACCCTCCCTCCCGCCCGCCCTCCATCTCCTCCGATTCCAAATTCCTGCTTCCTCTTATCTCGCAGCCGCATCTTCCTCATCTGCGCCCGGCTGCGCCAGAGTCAGCGGCGCCCCTTATCAGACGGAGCGACCGACCGCCCGCCCTACCCAGCAGGAGGCACCGAACGCTGCCGCCGGGGGTACTTGCCCCGCACCCTCGACCAGATGCAGACGAACAGAGGGGCGTACAGAGCGCGGCTCTGGCCCGACGGAGCGAGACTCGGAGAGATAGGGAGACAGACAGATAGATAAAGAGATAAGGAGAAGCGGCCAAATCTGCGGCGCTTCCTCTGAGGTTGACGTTATCAAGATAGCCCAAGAAATACGATCACACTTCTCTATCGCCTCTAATTGCCGCCTCTCTCTCCGTTCATCCTCCGCGGTCCGTCCTCTGCCCACAGCCCCATAAAACCTCCTCCGCCTCCTCCTCCTCGGTCTGCCACCGCCTACTTCTCCTTCCGCAGACGGTTCCATATCTTAGATTGTCTGTTCTGCCCAATCGCAGATCGACGTCGTCAGTCAGAGGGATAGATCGTTCCAGTCGGAGTGGATCTTCCCATTCCATCTCGGAACAGTCTTCGAAACGGTCTCGATTCTTACGCGAGCTACATACCGCAACGCTACCTATACGGATACTGCTCCAACTACACTCGCGTAACCGATGGAATAGCCTACTACGTTTGCTACGGTGACCTCCTGAGTTCTACATAACCTACGTACCAGTTACAATCTGGATTATACCTCATAAAGATCGGGACACTATCTCGTAAAACCTGGATACCATCTCGTAAAGATATGGATAATACCTCATAAAGATCTGGATACCATATCGTAAAGATCTGGGTCCTACCTCGTATCGATCTGGGTCTACCTTGTAGAGATCTGGATACCATCTAATCGGGATTACGTCGTTGTAGTATTGCCATAATTATAGTCGCCTAGATCTGTACCAGCAAAGGGCACCTACCGTCGTCGATAACAGCGTTGTACGTATTAAATCCGTCCGATCGTAGCTCTGCCACTATAGGGGAGTTGTGTCGGCGTCGGTGGCCGTGTGTGTCGGTCGATTCTTCAGCAGAAGAGAACGGAGTCTCAACCGAGAGAGAGAGAGATCGACGGAGAGGATGGTTAATGCCTTGAACGACGTAGGAGCAGAGAGTGGAAAGTAGGCGGCGTTGCTTCTCGCCGGCCGCTGTTACGTAGACGCAACGGAGCCCATTAGTGACTGACACAGTCTCTCTACCTCTCTCTACCTCTCCCTCTCTCTGTGTCTCTGTCTGTCTCGCTCACTCTCTCAGTGGAGGGCCCAGCGACCAGTCAGTCAGTCCGGCTTCCACTCACTTCCGACCGGGTGGCTCACCGCTCTCCGCTCTCCCTCCCTTGTCGTCAACAACATAAGGTCCCGTTCACAGTCACCTCTCTCTCCGTCACTGGGTGCGCGCCGCCGCCGCGATTAAGTCAACAAACGGCGGCGCAAGGGACCTCGCTCGGCGGCCGGGCCAAGCCGGGCAGCAGGAGGAGGCCGAGGCGGCGGCGGGAGGGGAGCCCGGTCGGTGGCCAACGCAGCAGCCACGCCTCGTTCGTTTAGCCTTCTCGTGACGGGTGGCGAGTTGGACCAGTTTACCCGACGTGGTAATAATAATGATGTTTCGACCTTCGAGGAATTCTGGCGGTGGCTTCGGGATGGGTGAGATATGGGCCGGCGGATGGTCTGATGGCTGTCAGCTGCCTGTCAACGAGGCCATGAAGAGGCGGGACGTCACTCTGGCCGGGCTGTCTGTCATGCGAACGACATCTAGCGGAAGAAAGAGAAACGACGACGAGGCGAGTGATGAGATCGACGAACGACGATCTGATTGGTCGAATGGGTAGGCCTGCCTGCGGGTTAAGGATATTCCGTCTGTCTGTCTGTCTGTCTGTCTGTGTGTATGTGTGTGTCTGTGTCTGTTTGTGTGTCTGTGTCTGTCTGTCTCTCTGTGTGATACGTCTGTCTGTGTTTCTCTGCTTGCCTTTGTCTCTATCCGCTTCTGTCTGTCTCTGTCTCTCTCTGTGTCTTTGCCCTGAGAATATATCTGTCTGCCTGTGTCTTTGTCTCTGTCTGTCTCTGTCTCTGTCTCTGTCTGCTACGGTCATCGGCCATGCGGCAACTGGCCAAGCTACCGAGGTCAAGCTGATTGCGATGATGCGGTCAACCACCCGCCTTCCCCTTTGACTATATCAGGGCGCTACATCAGTTAACAGGGAATCTCCTCTGTGACGTAATTTTGCCTCAGATTACGACGTATGCTATTTATAGTAACTTAGAGATTACGTCATTTCTAAGGGAATATCTCTAAGAGCCTGTGCACAAGCAGTAATTTCAATCGTAAATTCCAAACTTCTAAAGCGACAGTCTTCAGCCAAGCGCAGGGCACCAGCTTATTCACGAGTGCTACGTCGAGTCAGAGGGGTTGTCCAAATGGTAGTCAGAAGGAGGTTCAAGTCCGGTTGCCAGAGGGTTAGAGGAGCAGATCAAACGATCGAGACTTCTAAAGTGGCGCAATAGAAGCCATGAAAACATTATGCATGAATGAAGAATGCACAGGCGTATGCGTGCAGGAATCCTTATTTAAATAGCAAAGTGAACTCGAGAGATATAAATGTAAAGAGAAAAAGAGAAATTATTAATCCAAAAGTGACTTTGGCATTAATATAATTATAATTATTCATTATTCATTCATTATTCATATAGTTTAATTCATTATTCATGCGTCACTCATTATTCACGACTTTATTCATCATTTGCTCATCATTTATCATTCATGATTTTATTAATTATTAATGTTTTATTCATTATTCATGATTATGCCTGTATCGTCAAGTTATCCCAAATATAACATCGAATAATAAAATAGTCAAATTAAATAAAATTTAAATAAAATTTAAAAAGGTAAAATTATCAAATAATCATGGAAAATCAATTCAGTGTTATTTTCTTTATTATACTGTAAACTAAGCAGTAAATAAAGTAATGAGTTTATTATATCGAAAATGAAACATGCAATTTATGTTTTGTAATTATAATTATGCAACTTATATATTACAAAGTTACAACTAAATCATTATAAGTTAACATGCAGACTATTACATCGTACAGTAGAATGTAAGTTATTATATTGCAGAGTAAAATGTTAATTACTATATGTATGTGTGTATGTATGAGCACTTGTTATAGCACTATATAGTAAAGTTACATGTAAAAATTATTATATTGTAATATAAAATGTAAATTATTTCACTGTAATGTAATACACAAATTACGAAATTGTAAAAAGAAACGTGTAAACAGTTACAGTGGATGAGTCATATCCTGGCCGGATTTCAATGTCACCGTCTGCTCATTGATTTATATAGCGCATTTCGAGCTATCTGTAGGACCGGCGCTATATAAACCCATCTGCCGTCGGGATATCGTTTTATTTTATGACTCACGGTGTAAATGGAGCGCCTACTCAAATGACGCGCGTTGCCTTTTCAACGCATGGTCCGGACACACCCCGCAGTGCCCTCCCGTCCGCCCTTCCTCTGTGCACCAGTTCGCCCCAGGGTCCCCTATTCGGCCAAACCCTTGCCTCCATCAACGGATCGGCCGTTCCTTCTCATCAATCCTCTGCTAGCGTTGGCGTAAACATTGGAATAGGAGGAGAAGGAAGGGGAGAGAGGAGGAGGAGGAGGAGGAGGAGGAGGAGGAGGAGGAGGAGAAAGAGGAGGTGGGAAGAAAAGGAGGAAGAGGAGAAACAGGAGGAGAACGAAGAGGAGGAGGAGGAGCAGGAGGAGCAGAAAGAGGTGGAGAAGGAAGAGGAGGAAGAGGAGAAGAAGTAAGGAGATGGAGAATTAAGAGGAGGAGGATGAGGAGGAAGAGGAGGAAGAGGAGGAAGAGGAGGAGGAAGGAAAGCAGGGAGGGATAATGTATAAGAAGAAAAAGAACAAGCATGATGAAAAATAGGAAGAGGAGGAAGAGGATTAGAAGAAAGGGGAGAGTTAGAGTATGAGGAAGATGATGAGGCGGAAGAGGAAGAGTAGATGGAGAAAGAGACCTAGCAGTAGGCGGATGAGGAAGAGGAGGAGGAGGAGGAGAAGGAGGATGAGGGTGTCCGTGGCGTGACCAAGGACTTCCGTCAGATGCAGTATGTGTGTGAAACTTCTCATCTGTTTAGAACCAGACCACCACAGACGCACGCACGCCCACGCCACCACACAGCCATTTAATATATAAGATATATATATATATATATATATATATATATGAATTTTTCAATTTAATTTTTACACGCAGCTGTCTCTGTCTCTGTCTGTTTGTTTGTCAGTCTCTCTATCTGTCTCCGTCTCTCCGTCTGTCTGTCTGTCTGCCTTGTCTGTCTCTGTCTGTCTGTCTGTCTGTCCGTCCGTCCGTCTGTCTGTCTGTCTGTCTGTCTGTCTGTCTGTCTGTCTGTCTGTCTGACACTGTTAAAAATTTCCCGTAAAATAACGGTGAAAGGCCTGGCAACTCGGTTGCCATGCCTTTCACCGTTATTTAACGGTCGCCCGTTATCTCATTTACGGCCGACCCGTTTTAATTTAACGGTGATTTTTCGTCTTTTTACGGCGATTCTCCGTATTTTATACGGCAATTCAGCGTATTTTAACGATGAATGCCTGTTTTGTAACGGAGGTTTCACGGCGATTTACCGTTATCTTACGGTAAATGGCCTTCAACTAACGGTTAATTCCTGTTTTTTAACGGCGAATCACCTTCAATTGACGGTTTATTTGTTCTGTATTTACGGTGAATCCCCTTCTATTAACGATATATTTACCTAAATTTCACCCCGGTTGCTAACGGCTAATTTGACTTATTTTACAAAGAATTACCGTTACCATTTATTCAAGGTTATTTCCCTTATTCTTACTGCTCCAAACCTTTCAGTAACATGCTAATACAGTAGGCTACACTAAACAGACAATGAATTAATTGGAAAACCCGATAAGCTCATAATCACAAGTTTTGGACAACATTA
This sequence comes from Aporrectodea caliginosa, assembly GCA_020284085.1. Classification (NCBI taxonomy): domain Eukaryota; kingdom Metazoa; phylum Annelida; class Clitellata; order Crassiclitellata; family Lumbricidae; genus Aporrectodea; species Aporrectodea caliginosa. The sequence goes on along the minus strand of JACEVL010000905.1, from coordinate 8,269 downwards.
CACATGTTACAAACGAAGGTTTGGACTAACACCAGAAAATCTTCACATCAAGAAAAATCAAAAGTGCCTGCATACTGCATGTAATTCATTGTAGATTATCATAATGCAGATTCCCGTGGACAAAGTAACGCTTCACTCTCAATGCATGCCTTGTCATTTAATTGATCACAAGTGCATTATTTCATAAAGTCTTTATTTTAAACAAGACTAGTGAGCAACTGAATTTAAAATTCACATTGAAGTACATGTGAAAATAAAGCACATCACCTGAATCAGCACATTTTAAATATCACAACCTCTAGTAATATTAACTATAAAACTGGCTGACCTTTCTAGAAAGAAAACAATACAAAGTTCATGCCATTGAACAATTTAGCATGATTCATTCATTCATTCCGAGCATTTATATAGCGCCCCTTCAAATGAACCTACTCAGAGGCGCTCCCAGCCCAGCCACGCATGATGTAAAGCCATTCAAAATCTAAAGAATTCTATAGCGCCATTATCATAATGCAATAAAGCAACAATATAAGTCAGACTTTCTAATACTTCAAATGAACAATTCTATAAAGCCATTCAATCAATTTCTATCGCCATTATCATGCAATAAAGCAACAATATAAGTCAGACTTTCTAGAGAGAAAACAATACAAAGTTCATGCCAATGAACAATTTAGCATGATGTAAAGCCATTCAATCTAATCTAAAGAATTCTATAGCGCCATTATCATAATGCAATAAAACAACAATATAAGTCAGACTTTCTAGAGAGAAAACAATACAAAGTTCATGCCAATGAACAATTTAGCATGATGTAAAGCCATTCAATCTAATCTAAAGAATTCTATAGCGCCATTATCATAATGCAATAAAACAACAATATAAGTCAGACTTTCTAGAGAGAAAACAATACAAAGTTCATGCCAATGAACAATATAGCATGATGTAAAGCCATTCAATCTAATCTAAAGAATTCTATAGCGCCATTATCATAATGCAATAAAACAACAATATAAGTCAGACTTTCTAGAGAGAAAACAATACAAAGTTCATGCCAATGAACAATTTAGCATGATGTAAAGCCATTCAATCTAATCTAAAGATGCGCCATAAAATAAAGCAACAATATAAGTCAGACTTTCTAGCCATTCAATCTAATCTAAAGAATTCTATAGCGCCATTATCATAATGCAATAAAGCAACAATATAAGTCAGACTTTCTAGAGAGAAAACAATACAAAGTTCATGCCAATGAACAATTTAGCATGATGTAAAGCCATTCAATCTAATCTAAAGAATTCTATAGCGCCATTATCATAATGCAATAAAACAACAATATAAGTCAGACTTTCTAGAGAGAAAACAATACAAAGTTCATGCCAATGAACAATATAGCATGATGTAAAGCCATTCAATCTAATCTAAAGAATTCTATAGCGCCATTATCATAATGCAATAAAGCAACAATATAAGTCAGACTTTCTAGAGTGAAAACAATACAAAGTTCATGCCAATGAACAATATAGCATGATGTAAAGCCATTCAATCTAATCTAAAGAATTCTATAGCGCCATTATCATAATGCAATAAAGAAACAATTCAAGTCAGTCATTATCCATTCAAGAAGCAAGGTAAAGATCTGACAAGTTAGGTTAAAATCTGACAATGCAGAAAACCAGAAATCAAATTATGTGCAGGCAAGCTGAAATAGACGAGTTATATGCTTAGCTCTGAATAATATTAAAGAATTGTCACAATGTGCGAAACAGGGCAGTGTAAATAGTTTATATCGTGAAACAATATCATCATTGTCTGAAGTCTGACAGGAGACTTGGACAGCAGATAGAAAATTCCGACTCTTTGATCTTGTACTTTTTGTGCCAAGAGCTGAAGTGCGCTGCAACAGAAAAAACCAACAGCACAATTAATCAAAGAACATTATCGCTATAGCCCTTTCCCAACATTCAACATAACACTATTGGAATCCGTAAGCATATTAAACTTTAATATTGAAAAAGCAGACCACTTTGTGTCAAAGTCCAATGTGTATTTGGTAACTTCTACCTTGCCAATGTCTATTGCATAAGGCATTAACCAATGGCACTCTAAATATAGGCTTTTCATTGCCATTATAAACTGTCTCAGTGTACTGATCTTCTGAATATGATCTTGGCTTCAGAGCACCATCGGTTGATGCCTTCCTCAAGCATTAGGCACCAGCACAAGTTATTAAATGCAATGACAATTACATGTTGGATTTGGATACTCTGTGTGGTTGTACGTGTGACTAGTGTTTGCAGGATCTATATCACCACCATAAAATTGATTGGACTGATCATATACTATTGACCTTATCTCTAGATATTGACCTGCTTGGTTTTAGAGTGCCTTCAGTTTATGCCTTGTCCATTTGACACCGGCACGATGGAAGTTACTAAATACAATGACATGTTTGACTTTGACGCTATATGGAGTTCTACGAGTGTTTAGCTGCTAACAGCTACACACATAGTACCATGTCACACTATCGATAAAAATCATATAATGCTGGTCGTACTAATAAAGATATAAATATTCTGCAGTAAACATACAAGCCATGCTCTATGGGCCTCTGAAATTATGCCATTTTGTAGCTATCGTGATGTCTAATCAAAATCTGTTGATTAGTGTTTGCAGGATCTATATCACCACCATAAAATTGATTGGACTGATCTTCTAGATATTGACCTTATCTCTAGGTAATGATCTGCTCGCTTTTAGAGCGCCTTCACTTTATGTCCTGTCCATTAGACACAGGTATGATAGAAGTTACTAAATACAACGAGAATTACACGTATGACTTTGACGCTACATGGAGGTCTACATGTGTTTAGTTGCTAACAGCTACACATAGTTTCATGTCACAATATGAATAAGAATCATATAATGCTGGTCGTACTAATAAAGATATAAATATTCTGCAGTAAACATACAAGCCATGCTCTATGGGCCTCTGAAATTATGCCATTTTGTAGCTATTGTCATGTCTAATCAAAATCTTCTGTAACCCAATTGTATTATCGAAGATTAATGGCAACATTACATATTTCTGTTTAAACAGCATCTATCACAGAATTATTACACAGTTGTTAGATAAAACCAGAGCGTAAGGAGAAACTTAAATGCAAAGAATCATAAGTTAAAGTTCAGATAGCAATAGACCTTATCTCTAGATATTGACCTTATCTCTAGATATTGACCAGCTTGGTTTTAGAGTGCCTTCAGTTTATGCCTTGTCCATTAGACACCAACACAATGGAAGTTACTAAATACAGTGACAATTACATGTTTGACTTTGATGCTATATGGAGTTCTACAAGTGTTTAGTTGCTAACTGCTACACACATAGTAACATGTCACAATATGAATAAAAATCATATAATACTGGTCGTATTAATAAATATATAAATTTTCTACAGTAAACATACTAGCCATGCTCTGTGGGCCTCTGAAATTATGCAATTTTTTAGCTATCGTGATGTCTAATCAAAATCTGTTGACTAGTGTTTGCAGGATCTACATCACCACCATAAAATTGATTGGACTGATCTAGATATTGACCTTATCTCTAGATATTGACCTGCTTAGTTTTAGAGTGCCTTCAGTTTTTGCCTTGTCCATTAGACACTGACACGATAGAAGTTACTAAATACAATGACATGTTTTACTTTGACGCTATGTGGAGGTCTACAGTCTACACATGTTTAGTTGCTCACATATATAGTATCATGTCACTATATGAATAAAAACCATATAATTCTGGTCGTACAAATAAAGATATAAATATTCTGCAGTTAACCTACAAGCCATGCCACTGAAATTATGCTAATTTGTAGGTACTGCGATGTCTAATCACAATCTTCTCTAAACAATTGTATTATCGAAGATTAATATCAACATTAGATATTTTTGTCTAAAGAACTTGAGCTGTTTATCATAGAATTATTACACAGTTACTAGATAATATCAGAGCATAAGGAGAAACTTAATTGTAAAGAATCATAAGTTAAAGTTCAGATAGCAATAGACAGAAAATTCTATTTACCACTGAACAAATTCTATAATCACACTGGTTCCAGGATATGCGAGTGCACTGAAACAGAAAAGTCACAATTAACCATAAAATATCATCACATAGTTTCCCAACACTGGCACTACAAATGAGAATTAAGCACCATATACACGTAGGTGTAGCAATAAAGCTATATGCAAATGCGCAACCTTCAACAAGGAAAAGATTTATCAGATTTTCCATCTCAACCCAAGGCTTTCTCTCTGTTATAGTGGAATGATTTTCTGGATACTGGTCTTATTAAGGCTTGGTTTTGGTGCACCACCAATTTGATGACTTGTCTGACAGAAGTTACTAAAAACAATTAAGTGTGGATTTCGATATTACGTGGATTTTATATGAACTTAGTTTCAATATTACAGCTACACATACAATGTAGTGGAGCTATAAGAATAAAAATAAATAATTCTTATCATACTAATATTAAAGAATAAGCATACTCTGCAGTTGCCCCTACACAGCACTTGCAACAGGGCCCCTAAAATCTAGGTCATTGTGTGGCTAGGGTGATGTTTAATAGTACTCTTCTAGAAAATTATAAACAATCAATAGAAGCATTAAATTATTTCAGTTCAGACAACATTGACAGTCTATAAGCATTGTGCTAGTATTTCAATTATTGCAATGCCTCTCGATAAAACCAGAGCATAAGGAGATATAATTGTAGCCAACTGATTAGGGAGCTCACCTTGTAACTTGGGGAGTAAAAGTCGTGCCTTCCCTGGCCTGAGATGCTAACTGTTTATGGACTTTTAGAAAGACTTTCACAAACAATTGATCATTGCCATCAATAAACACTTGGTTATAAGATAGTGGAGCTTAACCCTGGAACTTCCAAAGGGGTCAAAATGACCCCAAACGATTTTCGGTTCCTCACTACTCCCACAAAACATGAAGAATTGTTGATTTTTTTACCTTGTAAGTACAGCCATTCTTTGTAAGATTCTATATTTTTTACCATTTTATCTCACCAGATGGCGCTCATAGCGATTTGCAACACTGACTACCACTGGGGTCATTTTGACCCCAAATGAAGAGGCTAATTATAGGAACTAAATTTGCCTAATAGAAATTGTTACAAATATGTAAATATGAAATGCTGTTTGAAAAAATTAAGCCACTTACAGCAACACATCATAGGTTTATCATCTGGAAATTTTACACTAGGAGACAAAAGGTCAAGAAAGAGAGCAAACCCAAAAAGAACCTGTGGTTTTTGACCTTGTACAACACTTGCAAGGTTCAGGTAGAAACGTTGTCTGTGACAACGTCTTGCCAGACTTGGTCTGGTGCAAGAGTTGTCTCAAGAACATCTGACTCTGCTAGGCAACATTCTACTCGCTTTCAAATTCTAGCTGGTAACCCCTTCTTCTTTGCTTCTCAAAACTATTTCTTCTCTCGTGGCCTTGCGCACTGGGAGCACTGCTCAACGGTACATCCTACTAGAGGTGCTTTATAAATATTTTAATACAATATACAATACAATACAATAAAGAATTGTAAGAAATTTCTGCCTGAGTTAGGATGCTAAGGGATGCAAAAACTGTACTCCCTGTTTGCAGTTTGAGACAATACTATACTTGTTTTCATACTGTTCGTAAGCCGCTAAAGTGGTATGCGTTGTCCTGCATTATTCCAGGACACAGAATAATAGGACAGGACAGGCTTTAAGATAAAAAATGTGAACAGAAGCTATCCGTACTTGAGAGGAAACAAAATTTAAAAAAATTGACTTTCATTCACGCATCACAGTGATAAATGAAATGGGGTCTCCACAGGTAGTCAGTGGGTGCAAAAAATGTTGGTATTTCTTGGGTCAATAAATGCATAATATTAACAATGACGTTAAAAATGCTGTCAATACTAATAATAATATGGTGAGATACTTACCAGGAGTGTCCAAAATGTAACGGTAGATGTTTTTGACCGTCAATTGGTAGAACAAGAGGCCATCGTCTTTCTCAAGAGGTCGAACAACTGCATCAACTCCTACAAAGAAAATTGCATCATTCAGTCGAATTACAGAACTTCTATAACGCTTTTGCAATAAATAGGCATATCTACAACATGTTTCATGTACATTACATAGTACTACACATCATAAGGTGGTAAAATTTTAATGATTTTGTAACTGCACATTTAATAATAAATTTGTATAGCTCTGCTGTGAGAGAAACTAACCAAAGGTGTTCTCTGTGCTGGCCTAAAAGATGTTAAATGTCATTATGTATATTTGGATAAAAACACTAAGTACAGAAATTTTAAGCAAAAGCACTGTATACTGCAAAATTATATTAAGCATTATTCAGGGAAAAAACTCATCAGTAGCAAACACTGCTCAGACAACTATAAATAACTACTATAAGCGTAATAATAATAATAATAATAATAATAATAATAATAATAATAATAATAATAATAGTAATAATAATATGAATGATAATTAATTGATTGTTTAGGGGTTTCGCATTGTAACATGGAGAGTAGAGGTTTGATCACCTGAGGGATCATATCTACCTCAGGTAAAAAAAAGAAAATTAATAAACGACCTTTTTATTTCAACGCCTTTCACTGACGATTCAGCATTTCAACACTGTGGCCTTTAGGGGTACATTTACCAACTTGGACCTTCACGAATAGGTCCCATTCCTGACAAATCTGTGTTTATAAATAAAGTAGAAGTCCCTGAGGGATCGTATTTACTTTGGAGCAAAATAACATTAATAATAATAATAATTTAGTGATTTATTTATTTCACATACATAGTAGATCACATTAACTGTAGTACACAAACTGGTCGTAAAACTATCACAAAATGGGTACTGGAAGAAGAAAACAGTTCCAGCTAATTGAGTCCACCATTCATAATAAATCATACGATTAATAACAGATACTTGACCGTCAAACTGAAAAAGCTAAGTCAATTATTACATGTATCGCATAATTTCTTATGCTAATTAATATGCACCATATCATATGCATGCATCAGAACAAAACAAAAACTAGTCTGGTTTAGTAACAAGATAACAGGAACTCTTTATAATAATACTTATACTAATACTAAAAATAATAAAGTAATATTTAGCAACAGAAGAAGCATAGCACTCCATTAAACTAGCCCTGAGGCCGTCATTGGCATGAAGTTTAGCAACATCATTTTCTCAGCATATGAGGGTGGATGACCAGTCTTTTACCTCACCATCTCATCTTCCCACCAACAGTGTATTGTCAGTGTACTCCTTATAGCAGATATTGATCATAGGGGTGCACATGGACCAGAAATCTCGACCCAAATTTTTGGCCTGGCAGGGATTCACACCTCAACCGCTGAATTGAAAGTCCAGGGCACTAACCACTACACCATCTAGCACCCCCAATAACAATATTAATAATAATAATAATGCAGATAATAATATTACTCGATTTTAAAAATATTTAGTTAAAGTTGACATAGTAATAAACTGGAAATTCTACTTACAGTTGAACGAAGTCCAAGGTACTAGTTGTTGCTGGTAGGTGCCATGTTGAAGACGTTGTAAGCGACAAACCGAACTACAATTGCAGTCACGTGGATATATAGAGCACTGACTTTAATGGCTACATGGCACATGACACTATTATTACTGAAAGGGATTCGAAACGGACGAAAATTGGGTCATTGACCTAGATTATGTGTGTGACTCTGATTTTACATCGATGTTATGTCCGGGACTTTTGCCGCATACATCCGGTTTGTTTTGTTGATGAGTGTTTAGTCTTAATATAACGCAATCAAAGTGACTTAAATAAAGAGAACGTGAAAAATAAATAAAATGTGTTCGAAAGAAGATTTTTATGACTGGAGTGACATAAATTTAGATGAAATTCTCGGTGAATACACGGACGACGACGACATGAACGAAGAAAGCACTAGTAGTAGCGACAGTTATGTGTATGAGGGCGAAAGCGAGAAACCGGATAGTGTGAGTAGCAAAGCTGTGAAACGAACAACAGATGGCGAATTCACGTTTGATTGCCCCGTATGCAGAAAAGTGCTGAGAAGTGTGAGCGGTTTCCGGGGGCATGTGCTAAAACAACACCCATCTATGGACCGAAGTGATTTCAGAGGTAAGTTGAAGTTTAGACATTCTGTTGTTATGAAATGGAAAATGGGCAAAC
>JACEVL010000904.1:877500-891604 GCA_020284085.1 Aporrectodea caliginosa | reverse complement strand
GCCCCGTAAGTAGAAAAGGTGCGGAAGACCCGCAAGTTGAAAAGAATATGCGGGTAGCCTAGATCCGCAATTGTTTACGAACGGTATCAACGGGGTCACCATCTTCCCCGTACTTTACCACACTGGTGTGCAGCATTTATCGAACGGTAACTCCGGGAAACTTTCCCCGTATTTATCTGTCACCAACGGGGTCACCCTCCCCGTATTTGATCGAACCGGGCCAGCGGGGAATTTTCCCCGCATTTACTCACTCGCCGTTAACTGATTTCCCGTCTCTCCCCGATCTCCGCACTTTACGCGAAACCGGCCTTTTAATTTTCACTCGCCGTTAACTGATTTTCCCGTCTCTCCCCGATCTCCGCACTTTACGCGAAATCGGGCTTTGATTTTTCACTCGCCGTTAACTGGTTTTCCCGTAACTCACGTAGGCCTACTCCGAACTTTACGCGGAAACGGACTTTGATTTTTCGTTACAGACCTGTCGGTATCTGCGCGTACTTTCCGATCGACACCAACGGGGTGACACCTTCCCCGTATTAGACCTGTGAGCCTTTATCTCACGATCGGTCTTTCCCCGATCAGCTTCCCACGATCAAAGCTCGGACCGGCTCGCGATCAACAACGTGATGGGCCCTACCCCGTCAGATCAGCGATAGCCGGCATTGGCCAGACCATGTGAGCGGCTGTCACACGGGAGCGCACGGATTAGTCTTGTCTTATTTTGGACGCAGGGGGCGCCCGTAACTCACCCGAACCGTTTGATTTCACTTTCCCGTAACCAACGACACTAAAGAACCATGTCGCTATGTGTAGAGCAGTGCACAACCACTCTACGTTATAGGCAAAACACCGTGAGGCAGTCGATATTCATCTATCGACCATGTATGCTGTAGCTCTCAACGCTTATAAATGCGTCCTTACCAAAGTTCTTAACAAAAGGTAGGTGTCTAAGAGATAGAGCTTCTAAGGCTTAATTTAGGCGATGCCTATCTTTAGTCATCAATTATAGGACGTGGGAAGATGTAATTTTATTTAATTGATAGATTAAAACGATAAAATAGCCAAAATTAAGCGAGCGTATAATTTAATTATATTTATTAAAACTCGAATCGAGCGCTGATTAAACGCCATCTAGCGATTCAGAGGCGCGACGCCGTATAACAGAAAATCAATATTAATAAGCTATTTATAGATCATGCAGCCTTCACTCTGTCTTGTGGCATGTCCGCCACATATGTATGTATGTACGTATGTATGTATGTATGTCAGATGCAAATAAAGGCTACTTACTCACTCACTCGCTTACTTACTTACTTAATACACAAGCATTTGATACGCCTTGCAAAATTCGGAACAAACGACAAATACAATGATAGGACACGATGGCGCTGAGCAATCGTGAGTGAAAGACTTGCTCAATGACCGTGTAAGGTCATTGAGCAAGTCTTTCACTTTGACCGTCTCAAGGGAGGAGGCTTCAACCGTTACAGGCGGTCTATCCATCCTGCTATAGAGGCGAAAATCTATACATAACTGGGGGGGGGGGGGCAGAGTATCTACGAGGGCCGGATTTTGGAGGACAGAAGGGCTTAAGTCAAAACTTTGGGGTACAGTCCCCCTCTGTGCCCCCTTGATTTACGCCACTGCTGCTATACCGTGCCCGAGACAGGGCTTTCCCTATCAAAACAACGTCCAGCTGTGTTAATTAGGACTTGCAAATAATATATCAAGACATGTTGAGTTGGATATAATAGTCCTACGGTCTTGAGTATGGAAACTCGAAACTCAGTTTCGAGTTTCCATACTCAAGACCGTTCAAACTCACTGTATATAATAAATTAATTAAGTATGAATATGTGAATAGGGCAGGCTGTTACTATAATTTTGTTCTTTCTGCTAAATAATTAAAAGTCATCAGCAGTGTAGACAATTATTTATTTCCAAATCCAACAAATGCTAAATAATTTAAAACGAATAAATAAATCCAAAACACTGAATCAGTAGTAAACTGGCAGTGACGGACTATAAACGTTTTCAAAACAAATAAATACAACTAAATACTGAACTAAATACTTTCTAGTGTCTTTTCTACACAAATAAATTGATATAGCCTATCGGTTTTGTTTACAATGGCGATAACGACAAGGGGAGGAGGAGGAAATAAAAAAGTCACATGACTGAAATGATGGCGATAATGATCTCTATGCAGGTTTTTGATCTCTATGATGAAAATCACGGTAACCATACCAATGATGATGATGATGATGATGATGATGATGATGAAGATGATGATAATAATTATATTCGTTTATGCAGACACAAGTTGACATGGCCGCAGCTTGTTTACAAACTAAGTTCAGTCCCTAGCTGTCATTTTTGTCCAGGGATTAGCCTGATGATGATGATAGTGATTCGGCCTAATGATGGTGATAAAATATTGTTGCTAAGGATGATGATGATGTTGATGATGTCAAAGGTTTATTGTCGTCAACTTCATTTTGGTAACATTATACCAACGCCAAAAGACATCCACTTAAAATAAATAAATTATACTGTACAAAACGATTACAAAGACGGAAGTGAGTAAAATCTCAGATTAAACAGCATATATATACCTGTAAAATGAATTTAACTAATATATAAAACAGTCATATTTCATAATTTATTGCATACCATATATATATATATATATATATATATATATATATATATATATATATATAATATATATATATATAATAAAATTATATATATATATATATATATATATATATAATTTATATAATTAAAGATTATATATACATGTAAATAGTTGTGAATATATTAATGTATTACACTGTAAAGTAACTAATTAATAATGCCAACAGTCCTTGCTGTAATGTAAGACACGATGGAGTATAGTATTTAATATAAAAATGCAATACGCTATAATACAGCGCATGAAACACCATTACATAGTCAATGTAAAGTAATAAGTGTACTGTAACTATAATTATGGCGTCGGACTTAATGTATATTACATGGTGGTTACGTCTCTCATCCAATAAATCTTTTCATTAAAAATGAGCAGGGTCAAAGCCATACAGTCGCTGTAGAAAACCACGCAAATTTACATTTTATATTTTTTATATTATTCTAATTTTTCTATTGTTCTTTTGTCACTCCTGAAAACTTATGATCAGTTAAGTGGGGTATATTTTGCGCTCGTGAATAAGCTGTTGCCCTGCGCTTGGCGCTCGAGCGGCGCTTTAGAAGTTGATGTAAAATTTTACAATGAAATGGAATTTTATGAAGAAGCAAAACAATGGATAGGAAAGAAGATAAGTCACCAGCAGCGAGAGCACGCAAACATGTAGAGCCCAACCAAGTTGAGAGGTATGTAAAAAGACCGTATGGATATACTGTCATACTGGTTACGAATGCGCTACATAAGTTAGGGAAATTCACAGCACCATTTACAAGGAGCGATATTTAAACGACGACACACAAACAAATCTAAGTCACACTTACAAACTGTAACAACAGCAGAACAATAATGTTACGCAACACACGATTAACTACAAATAACACAGTTAAAATTAATTTAATCAATTTTAACAGCAATACCGGTAATTAAAAATACAGGCATCTACTGCATTATCATGCCATAGTTCATTGACCAACGATCTTCAGTGGTTAAATCCTCAAAGGCTATATAGGGGATCCTATGGCTAAGGGTAAACATGGTTCAATGAGCAACAATCCCCAATGGCTTGATCCTTAAAAGCATGATCCTCAAAATCTTGATCCTCAATGGCTTGATCCTCAAAGGCTATTAGATCTTATGGCTAAGTGTAAACAAGGTTCAATGAACAATGGTCCTCAGTGGTTTGCTCCTCAGTGGCTTGATCCTCAAAGGCTTGATCCTCAGTGGTTTGATCCTCATGGGTTTGATACTCAGTGGTTTGATACTCAGTGGTTTGATCCTCAAAGGCTACGGGATCTTATGGCTAATAGTAAACATGACAACAACAACTTAACAACTGTACAACATATTCAATCAAACGAATTACATGATTTAACACAAAACTTTCACGTGAAAAATTAATTTAACAGGACACAAATTGTGGCACACGATATCAATTTCACGTGGCAAAAACATTTTTATTCACATGGCACATATTATTAATTTCACATGGCACAAATTGTAAATTGTAAATTTCACATGGCACATCACTAATTTCACACCATATAAATTGGTAACTTTGCTTGACACATGTCAATTTTACAAGGCACAAATTGACAATATTGTACAACACATATTGTTAGTGTTACATGGCAAAACTGCTATTCATACAAATTTTCGGTTTCACATTACACAAACGGTTAATTTCACACAATAGAAAACGTATATTTCACATGATCCAATTGTCAATTTCAAATGACAAAAACTGATAATTTCACATGACACTCGAGGAGTCACACCCAGTCACAATGGTGGCAAAAGGTTAACGCCAGATCTGTAGCCAAATGGTAACCAGAAAGGTGTCAGATATGTAGCCAAATGCTAACCAAAAAGTGCCAGATCTTTAGCCATATGGTAACCAAAAAGGTGTCAGATATGCAGCCAAATGCTAACCAAAAAGTGCCAGATCTTTAGCTATATGGTAACCAAAAAGGTGCTAACCACGGCAAGAAATGTTAAGCATAAGATGGCAATGGACGGAAATTAAAAGATGGCAAGGAGAGGAAATTGATGAAAATGCTGCAAGAAAATAAAGAAAATTGAAAAGAATTTTCAGACTGCCAAAAGCCAATGCATAGAGAACAGCAAGCAAATAGCGGCCTTTGTGTACATTAGCCACAACCAAGACTAAGAATCACTAAGAAATGAGTTCGAGAATGAATAAGAAATTAGTTTGAAATTCACAAATTGGCTTCATTAAGAAAAAAAATGAGAAATTCATTTAGTCCTATTTATATAAGCATTTAAGAAAAAGTAGGGTCTTCAGGTCACTAGAATGGAAAACTGTTGCATGTAACTAAATGTGTTATTATTAATATAAAATACCTGCACATTGCAACAGTTTTAACTGCATGGTAACCAGGTAAATTATAAAACTTATCTATTTTGGAATTGTCTTATAACCGACAAATATTAATTTAGCAAAAAGCAGTAAACGACTTAATTAATTATTTAAGTTTAAATACAGACTGAATTCTTCCAATTTTAATGACGCTCCAGCAGTAGATTCAATACGAGAAGAGAGTAAATGGACACAGGGTTAAAATCATGATAACTGCCTCTGAATACCAATTTGCATTAACCAAAAACCACTGCAGTTTACATGGTTATTTATGTAGGGCCATTACAGGTAAAGTTCTCGGTTATTATACTCAAGAATAAAAAACACTGATCATTTATAAAACGAAGTCTGTTTAACTATATGTACAAACCCACTCGACGTATAATTTGGCATTTGGCTATAGAATGAAGATGTTCATGTCTTGTTGAAGACTAACTTTAGTCTGTCAAACAAAAGAAAGTGGTTTGTACCAATAAAAAAGAATTATTATTATAGGCTAATGCATTTAATAAGTGCCACTATCGAACGACCAAGCATCTATTGATGGCATGGAGCAACAGTGAGTGAAGTGCTCAAGGTCCCTGCAAAGAAACCGTCTCGGGGGAAGAGGCTCTAACCAATCAGCTCCCGTGTCCCAAACAAGAACTTGATTGTTCTACTCTCATTTAAGTTTTGATCCAATTTAAAATCATTTCACAATTTAATATCTACTGCCATAATTGTGAAACTACGTTCTGTGTCTCCCCCAGCCAACACACTTGTCTTTACATGCGGGTAACCTTCCAGAACATCAAAGTACCTTCCAGGTTCAGCTGACTAATAGCTAATAGATGTAAATAGCCAATAATTAATAGCTAATAATTAATAGCTAATAACTAATAGTTAATAGCTAATGCTAATAGTCAAAAGTTCATAGCTAATTGCTAATAGCTGCTTTCCAAAACTAATGTAATGGGTGAGATTTTATTTAATTGTCTTCACAAAGCTTAGATCCGAAGACTTCTCAACTTATCAATTACTATGGATAACCACTTACTGTTTGTAACCCCTTAATATTGATAATTACTTACTATTGGTAACCACTTAATATTGGTAACCACTTACTATTGGTAACCACTTAACCACTTAATATTGATAACCACCTACTATTGGTAACCACTTAATATTGGTAACCATCTACTATTGGCAACCACTAGATTATCATATCGTCAAGGTAACAGTCCACTGATTAATTACGATTACAGCACGATAGAAACGAATAGATTACATTACGACCATCGAGTAACACAATACATAAATAAAACAATTGGCTAACTGAAAATGACACAAAACTGGAAATATACATATTGAACCTGAATATACTTCAGTGAAGCTGCAATATACTGTTTACGTTTCGAAAGCACCAGCTTTGAAGTTGCGATACCAGCGAAATGATCACGCATGGCGACTGTCAATATCTGTCACTCAGAGTAAACTCTATTTTACCGGATTTTTTTGGGAGAAAATACTCTACATCATACATCGAATTCTCAGCCAGAAATAAAGTCATTCAATCAAAGATTCAACATTCTTAACCCAATAAGAGCTTAATCTCCACAAATAAGGTCTTTCAGGGAAAAATTTACTCTGAAATGCAAACCCATGCTAAAAATTTTCAATCAGAGATGCATTCACTCTTAAAAATTCAGTTGTAGAAAACGTTGTAGCTTAGTTGGAGAACAGCTCAGTCTTCCTCGTCTCCGTTTAGAAACTCCTGTACCGGTGTTCTATTGGCAGAAGTTTCATCCAGAGCCAGAAGCTCCTCATGCGAAGAATCGGTTTCTTCGACGAAGCGAGAATCAACATCAACTGAAAACGGGAGTGGTTTGATACTTCCATCCAGATCCTCCACCGAGTCCTCACCCAAATTCATCCGCTTCAAATCCATCTCCACCCCATCCACCTCTGACACTCCATCCACCTCTGACCTTCCCTCACAACTCTCCTCGAAGGTCGACAGATCCTCTCTGCTCCCCAGAATCGGAACAATCTTCTGAATACCTCCAGTCTTCCTCCTCACGAACCCTATCTGCTCGTCTCGTTTCGACGGGCGACGCAACCTGCTCGTCTCCACCAACTGCCTGCTCGAAGTCTCCGACGGCAGCGAGTTGCTCGAGTATCCGTCGTCCTGGCTCGACGGAAGCTTCTCTCCGGTGACGGTCTCGCTGTCGGAGGAGGACGTGAAAACGCTGTGCTGGACATCAGAATCCGGACTGCTATCGACAGAGTTGCTGTGCGGTAGAGTCCCTGCGGAAGCTTTCGAAGGTGAAGCCTTGTGATGGACACGGGATTCTGCCGATCTGGAGCACCCGCGTTTCGAGAAACCCTGTACCATTGTCCTAGAGGAGGGTGGATTCATTTTGCGTCGCGCCAAAAGCGGTCGAGGCTTTTGTTTGAGGTTAAGGGTGCTTATGTTAACGTAACTGTGCGACAATGACGACGCCGTCTTTGATGGTGGAGACGCCGCCGCAGACGACTTATCCAGAAAGCGATCGTCCCAGAGGAATTCACCAGATGGCAGGAATGCAGGGCTCAACTCTTTGCTGACCTTTCTCCCATCGGCTGGGCTCTTCACGGGGTGTCGGTGAAGATTTGAGATTTTAAGGAAGCTGGGGCGATTCTGAGTTTCACGGTCTCTTTCACTGCCAACCGGATGGTGTCCAGGCTCCTTGGAAGTCGAGCAATCTAGTGGAGATGTTGAACCAGTCGAATATCTATCGCTGTCGTCATGAAAAGGCCTAACCGGTCGAACTCTGTAACTTGCCGAACAGATCTTATCGGCTGCACTCTTCAATTTCTTGTTCGAACACCTTGATAGAACATTGATGTGTGGACCACAGTGGTTCACATGTTTACCCAAACGGGCTGAAGTGGGGGACACCAAAATACCGCGTCCACAAAATCCCATATTTCTGACACCAGGCGGCGACCGCAACTCTCCATTTTGCTCCCCAGATGGCGACATCGTCTCTTTATTTTTCCTAATACCAGGTGGTAATACTGTCTCTGCGGTTCTTACGCCAGGAGTATTTTGAACGTCTGAACGAAATAAGCCTTTACGCGCCTTAACCGCATCGTCATCAACTATCAGTTCTTCATAATCAGAGTCTTCATTGGAGTTCTCTTCGATGATCGATCCCTTCGCCCGATAGTCCAGAAAAGGGTAATCGTCAACGCTTAAGGTGTCGCTGTCGGAGGTCATGTTTGGCGTTCTACCAAGCAGTTCGCTGAGGGAAACGGAAGAAGCTCTCGTCAGAGGATCCGAACCAAGACACAGCGACTGCGTGTCATCCGACTCGATGCCGAATTCCTCTGTCTCTTTATCGTCCGACTCGATGCAGAATTCCTCTCTCTCCACGCTCCGTCTTTTATTCACGCTCAGCTGGCCTTCGCAGTTGCTGATTGTGAACTGCTCATAGAAGGAATCGCTCAGGCAGAGCAGATCCGCAGCCGGTGACAAGTCCGCATCGTTTACCGACGACTCCATCGACTCACAGGCGAAATCTCCATCTCGGTTTCCCTCCAAGAGATTCGCATACTTTGCCTCAACTCCACAAGCTCCAGGATGTTTCATACCAAGGGATTCTTTTTCCAGGTTAGTTGAAACGCTACGGTCAACGGTTTCCGATCTTGACTGAAGGTCTTTTCTCCGATTGTCCTTTCTCCGAAAGCCGCTGTTGCCAAAATCCTCGAGCGTCTCCGAATCACACATCAAAGAATCCTTCTTGGAGCTTAACTTATTACACGTTGCTACGCGGTAGTTTCCATGGCAACCAGCATCAACTGTTCCGCGGTAGTTTCCGTGGCAACCACCTGTGCAACGCGTGCAGTGTGAACGTGACCTTGGCGATGTGTAAGGTGGAATCGTCTGAGAACGAACACCAAAGTGGATCTGGTTCGAAGACGATGCAACTGGATTCCACGATGCTGAGCACAGAGCGGATGGAAAGTCGGCTTCGAGGCTGTCGTACATCGAAGAGCTTGAATTGGGCTGAAGGCAGAGACACAGAACATTCAAAACATTATGGAAGAAAAGATTATAAGTTGATCAATCAATCAATCAAAATTTATATAGCGCCCCTCCAAGATCCATTTACTCAGAGGCGCTCCCGACCCAGGCCATACGGAAGAATGCAGTCTTCAACAGTTTGTTGGTGAAACTGAGAACAGTTTGGAAGGTGTCGTAGTGTCCGAAATTTCTTTCAAGATATCTGCTGCACCTGCACCCCCTAATGAGTACACTGGGTGTACACTGTCGGTGGGAGATGAGACGGCGAGGGAGAGGACTAGGACTGACCATCAGCTCTCATATGCCGAGGCTTAGAAAATGAAGTTGTTGATGATGATGATGAATATGACAATTTCTACAGCGCTGTTAACAAGGGCGCTTTCACACAATTAGAAAACTTAATCAGGATACGCTAACCTGAAATACTATGTCTTGCGCAGTGGTGTAACGAAGGGTTTCAGCACCAAGAGGAAAGAGTTGATGACTGTGCCCTTTTTAAGTTTCTTGTTCGATTTTATTCGTTCTTGTCATAGTAGCCTAATGTGTACCACTGAAAGCTAATTTTGTGCCCCCTTTTGCTGCGCCCGGGGGCGGTTGCTCCCCTCTGCCCCCTTCGTTACGCCTCTGGTCTTGAGTCTGGACTTAAAATGACTCCAAAGATGTTGATCCAAGTTAGATCATTTGATCCAAGTTAGATCAATTGTGATTGCTACAAAAATTTTACATATCGTTATTTCATGAGAAACCAATCACATGCTCTCTCTGTGCTAGAGAAAAATCCCAGTGGACATTTTTCCAAGAAACAGTCGATTGGAACACCGACTGTCATGTTGATCAATACGTGTTAAATTGCATTTATTGATGCCAAATAATGCGTTTATGAACATCGCATCCACCAACACCACCATCACCACCACAACCATGACCACTACCACTACCACCACGACCACCACCACCTCACCACCACCACCACCACCACCACCACCACCACTAACAACATGGGTATGAAGTGTTAGCAACTTCATTTTCTAAGCGTCGGCACATGAGGGCGGGTGGCCAGTCTTAATCCTCTTCTGCACCTTCGCACCTTTCCACCAACAGTGTACGGTCAGTGTACTCATTAGGGGGTGCAGGTGGAGCAGAAATCTTGAAAGATATTTCTGACCTGGCGGGATTTGAAGCTCTAGCCTTTCAGCTGACAGTCAAGGATGCTAACCACTGGACTACCCTGCACCCCGAATAATATGACAGAACAACTGAACAGAAAGATGAAGGACCAGCTGAGCCTTTATACCTTGTCATCTGGGCTGTTTTTCGTGCAATCTTCAGTCGGGTCCCCCTGAAAGAACTCCGGGATTTCGTAGATGTGCTCTCTGGGTGACTGCGTCTCCTGGTCAACAAAAACATAAAAAAATTCACAGACGCTTTCAAAATTTCTTAAGTCACATCTTTTTAGATCTGCTGGGTAGCTACGCTTAGCGCCTCGTGACGTTTTTATAAGGCGCTATATAAATGGCCATATGCATACATACATACATAGTCAAACAGACCTGCATTTCAGTGTAATGCCCTGAACACATGGCACTATAGAAGCTATTACAGTAAGACCATATTAACAGTTGAAAATTATAAGTCAATGTGGTTTCACATATTTACTCTTTGTACATGTAGTCTGAACTAGCTTCACTCATGAATTGGATTTGACCATGTTCCCGTATGCATGTATGTATGTATGTAAATATGTATGTATATTATATGTATGCTTGCATTTATGTAGGCATATGTATGTATGTATGCAAATATGCATATATGTAAATATGCATGTATGTGTATATGTATGCATATAGGCCTATGTATTATCCATTCATGCATGTATGAATGTTTACATTAGCATGTATGTATGCATGGATATGTATGTGACCATAAATGGCCTTTTGAGTAGCTCTCCAAAGCCGTGAGAGGTGCTTAGATGGCTCTTCCAACAGCTGTCACGTTTGCACTTCACCCAACGCGTCCTTCCATCCACAAGACTAAGCGCTTCAGGGAAGAATGTTAATAAAGGCGTACACAATATGACAGCTCACTTACAATACCACAAAAATGAGCCATTCTGTGGCAATCAGGCAAAGTTTCTGCTTTTTAGGCCACATTAATTGTAATGTAGATCATCATATGGCATTTGCCTGTAAAATACACTAGTCTGATTTTATCAGACATAAATTTCAGTGCACAGAAACTAGAGAATTTATAAGTTTCTTCAAGCTAACTCTCAAAGTGCGACTAAAACTATTTCTGGACTTGACCTGGTCCTTCGATTGGCGGAGAGATTCCAGCTGGCGATGGAAAAACTTGAACAGCTGGTGATTCTGTTGCTCCAGCCGCAAGACCCTCTGATGCAAATGTAGACACTCTCCTCGCAATGTCTGTAATAATATATTAGCATTATTAATAACACCACACCACCACCACACCACACCACACCACACCACACCACCACCGCCACTATCCATACCGCAACCACCAATACCACAGCCAATACCACCAATATCACCACCACCAATACCACTAATACCACCAACACCACCAATACCACCACGACCACCACCAATACCACTACCACCACCAATACCACTACCACCACTACCACCACCACTTTCATGTTGTAAGTCTATTACTGACAATTTCCTGGATTTCCAATGACAACATAATTTATGTACCAGTTCCGGTGACCATTTGCTGTTCACTTATTTCGTCCCGCATATATATATATATATCAAAATTTGCCCCAATTAGCAATAATTCAGCTGACAAGACCCGGATAATATATCCGGGTCGAATAAATAAATTAGTATGATAAAGAAATACATATGTGGATAGAAGAGTCCTATTACGGTAGGCCTATATGCCTCGGTCATATTACTGTCCATAAGTGGGAAAAATTAGTATAAGTCTAAAAGTTTCTGGTGTTGAATTAGTGCCCCGTTATTATTATTATTATTATTTTATGTCCGAAGGTACACGTGATCATAATTATTATTATTAATATTATTATTATTAATCAGTACAACAACATTCGTTACTAATTCACAATGAAAGCGCAGCTAGATGGATAATTTCCGATTGAACGGAATCGGCATATTTATAAAGATTAAGAAAACAGACTTTAAGGTGTCGAATTACACAGTGTGATATTCGAAAATCCAATCTAATTAAGTTATTACTATTATTATTATTATTATCACCATTACCACTATTATTATTATTATTATTATTATTATTATTATTATTATTATTCCTATTATTATTATTATTATTATTATTATTATTATTATTATTAATCAGTGCAACATTTGTTACTACTTTACAATGAGAGTTTGACGGCAGATTTGCGATTGAACGGAATCGGCATATTTATAAGGACTAAGAAAATAGACTTGAAGGTGTCGAATTACACACAGTGTGATATTCGAAAAAATCCAATCTAATTGAGTTATTAGGCTACTATTATTACCACAATTATTATTATTATTATTATCATCATTATCATTATTATTATTATTATTATTATTATCATTATTATTATTATTAATCAGTGCAACATTCGTTACTAATCTACAACGAACCGAACGTTATGGATAATTTCCGATTGAACGGAATCGGCATATTTATAAAGATTAAGAAAACAGACTTTAAGGTGTCGAATTACACAGTGTGATATTCTAATTTTTTATCCAATCTAATTGAGTTATTATTATTATTATTTATTATATAATTATAATAATAATAATAATAATAATTATTATTATTATTATTATTATTATTATTATTATTATATAACAACTGTATTTATTCTTTCCATCAATCAACATCAATACTGAAAGCTACAATAGACAAGGATGCAGTAGCTGTCTAAAATGAGCGTCATAAGTGCCGTTAGTGTCACATCTCCCTAAGGTCTGGCTCCGCTAAAGTGCCGCGGAAAGCCACCGAGTTGAACCGCTGGACAGTTATAGAGAGACGCTGCAGCAAGAAGCAGGTTTCTCTGGTGTCTCCTGTGGACAGCGTCAGACTACGACCTAGATCTGATATAAAGTTTTGGCCAGTGGTGTTAATTGGACCTAAGGTCTCGAGAGCTAGAGGCACGAAAAAGTGCGTGTTTAAGAGTGCATTGTACTTGGTCATTTTCCTGTCCGTGGCGATCTCGGCTGCCGCGCCCGCCGTCGCTGCCGTGGCCTGGATGTATGATGGAGCAAGGGTATCTACCACCGTCGCGTCCCACACCAGATGACGACCCGCCCGCCATGGAATCATTGTCAGGCCGTCTGGTCTTCTGCCGTCCGTGCGTAGTAGACCTGGTGGTTCCTTTATTGACGGAATCCCTGCCTTCGAAAGGGAGCGGTGTATAATGTCATTGATTGTGTTATGTCTGGCAATTCGGCCGAAGCCGAGAGAACAGGACAGGCCATGGCTGCCTCTGGCGTCGATTCGGGCTCCACAAGCACATATGTGTGGTTCACATATTGTGGCCCCAAGGCGCAAGCCGACCGCCACCCGAACGTCCTCGTTGTCCAGTCTCAACCCACATGCTGTTATTGGTAAGGCATGTAGCCAGTCGCTGGCGTGTGGTGACGAGACAGCTTTCAATCGCGCAGTGTTGTATGGGTCCATTGTGTCTTGAAACAATCTCTTGACAATCTTTTCCAAAAGGGGTTTGTCCCATAGAGCCTGCTTGTTTGTTGGCATGTTTTCTGAATCGTTGAAATCCGTCTTGGATCGCCACTCGGACGTCATGGCTTCAAAGTGTATGTCCTGTGTGAGATTGAGAGAGTTTAGAATGAGGGTCTGGAGAGGGAGAGTGCTCGCAGCTGATGCCAGAAAGGCCGGAAGTGCCAGCGAAGTCGCTCTCCGTATGCCCAGACCACCCATTTTGATGGGTAGTGACGCCTGTGTCCATTGGAGATCGTTTAAAGAAACGTTCAGAATCTTTTCC
>JACEVL010000904.1:842500-872500 GCA_020284085.1 Aporrectodea caliginosa | reverse complement strand
AAAGCTTTGACTTCTGAACCATTTTCGTATATGTATGCTGTTTAAAAGTATTGACTTCTGATCCATATTCCTTTATGTATGTTATTTAAAAGCAATGACGTCTAAACCATATTCCTTTATGTCTGTTATTTAAAAGCTTTGACTTCTGAACCATATTCATTTATGTATGTTAGTTAAAAGCTTTGACTTCTGAACCATATTTATTTTTGTTATTTAAAGCATTAATTTAAAAACCATATTTATTTATTTACGTTATTTAAAAGCTTCTAACCCATTATTTATTTATGTATGCTATATGCAAGCTTTGAATCAGGCTACAGCCATTACAGTGGGTAAGAAGTAAGAACTACTTTGAAACAGGTCCAAAATTCCTGTATCGTAGCAGTTCTTTGTTGTAAGACGTGGAAGTCTATTAGGATAGACATTTCGATTTAACTCCAGGTTAGAAACAGAAACACCCATCAACAGAAGACTGTAAAGCTGTTGTCATTCTGATGCAATTCCGATGTCACAACCGATGTTTGTCAGCATTCTGGCTACATTAGTTTCTGATACCTCCAGACACTACTTTTCGACGTGAACTGTTTCGTAGTAATCGCAATCGTAAACCTGACAATTTCTAAAGTGCTACTCAAAAGCTAAGCACAGGGCACCAGCTTATTTACAAGTGCTGCGTCAAATCAGAGAGGTTGTCCAGAGATGATGTGTCAAGAAGAAGAGCCGGTTGCCTGGAAACCAGAGAGAGAAAGATACCAGATATATCAGAGAAAGAGACAAACAGACAGAGGCAGAGAGAGAAAACAGAGAGACAAAGAGACAGAGACAGAGACATACAGAGAATGCCTGAGAAAGAAAGAAAGAGAAAGAGAGACAGACAGAGACATAGAGAGAGACAGAAACAGACAGACAGACAGAGAGAGAGAGAGAGAGAGAGAGAGAGAGAGACAGACAGAGAGAGAGAGAGAGAGAGAGAGAGAGAGAGAGAGAGAGAGAGAGAGAGAGAGAGAGAGAGAGAGAGAGAGAGAGAGAGAGAGAGAGAGAGAGAGAGAGAGACAGAGAGAGAGAGAGAGAGAGAGAGAGAGAGAGAGAGAGAGAGACAGACAGACAGACAGACAGAGAGAGAGACAGAGACAGACAGACCAAGACAGAGGCAGAGAGTGGATCTGTTACGGTGTGCTCTGTTTAGTTTGACACAAATAGGAGAGAGGCAGATGATTGGACGGATAAGGGGGTAAGAATTCCATAAGAGGTTTACATGACTGAGTATTGTATAGTATTGCACTTAGTCCTGAGTGTAATCTGGTGTTCGTTTCATACTGTAATCAATTCTGTATTGCTCTGCACTGGAAAGTTTTAGCAAAGCACGGAACCTGACTCGGCAACGTACACACAGCACATTCCAAGCATAACTGGAGTACACCCGGAGCTCTCTCTGTGTCTGTCTCTGTGTCTGTCACTCTGTTTGTCTCTGTCTATCTCTGTCTCTGTCTATATCCCTCTCTCTCTCTCTTTCTGTCTGTCTCTGTCTCTTTCTCCACCTCTGTCTGTCTGTCTCTCAAGAACGATATACTTACTTACTTCTCTCTCTCTCTGCCTCTGTCTGTCTGTCTCTCTTTCTCAATAAAGGATATACTTACGTACTTACTTCTCTCTCTCTCTCTGCCTCTGTCTGTCTGTCTGTCTCTCTGTCTCAATAAAGGATATACTTACTTACTTACTTCTCTCTCTCTGCCTCTGTCTGTCTGTCTCTCTCAATAAACGATATACTTACTTACTTACTTTTCTCTCAATAAAGGATCTACTTACTTACTTACTTACTTACTCACCTTATTAAAACATAATCAGTCTGTAGTTTAGTATATACTTCGTGCATGTCCAAGACCGATGTGGAATGCGCCCACGGACAAGACGACCATTACCCGAAAGTCGTTTATTCGACTGGAATTTATTAGGCTCATTTATACAAAGCCGAACAAAGTACCTTCAACAAAATGGCTTCACTCGACTTAGCCGAACAGGAAATAACCAATACTGTATTTTGTCGGAGCTCCTTCAGTCCCAGCTTAAGGTAATTGCTGAAGCCGATGGCAATTATATCATAATGCATTCTGGAAGGCATTCCCGAACACTGAATACATTTTCTCCGACGGTTTTTCTTCTAATCCCGTCTCAAATTTCTGCCACAAATAATAATAATTCCACTGGAAAGAAAGACGTCACTAGCATTTAGAGCCCAAAAGAGTTCTCTGTAAAATAAGAAGCTGTGTAATCTGCTGTTACAACTGCTAAGCTCGTTACTAAATCATAAAAGCAGTTTATTACAAGATAGCCGTGTAAGCAGTTGTTGGAAAGTGCTTGAAAGCCTCTAAATAAATGTTTTGCAACATTACATTAAATGATAACTGCAGAAATAGGTATGATGAGCAACAGTCACATTTCTGATTTAATAGTTATTTAGAAACGAGGTTTATGACAACAAAAGATCTGGGTACAAAAGAAATGACACCATAAACAAAAGCTACTATTGTGCTACATCAACAATTCTTTTTGTATAAGTAGTGTTGTTATTTTTTCTATGCCATTAAATATGCAATTCAATGGCATAGAAAAAAATAACAGCACTG
This sequence comes from Aporrectodea caliginosa, assembly GCA_020284085.1. Classification (NCBI taxonomy): domain Eukaryota; kingdom Metazoa; phylum Annelida; class Clitellata; order Crassiclitellata; family Lumbricidae; genus Aporrectodea; species Aporrectodea caliginosa. The sequence continues at coordinate 869,876 of JACEVL010000904.1, read as the reverse complement.
TGTATTTTTATGTTGATGGACTTGGAGTCTTGGACTCGGACTCGATCTTTAGTGACTCGAACTTGGACTCGAACAACTCTGGACTCGGACTCGACTCGGATTTGACTTAGATGGACTTGGACTCGACACGGTCTCAGTTTAGGTGGACTCGACTACATCACTGGCAGCCATGGATATAGTGTTAGTGACTTCGTTTTCTCAACCTCGCCATATCAGGGTGGATCGCCAGTCCTGTCCCTCGCCGTCTCAGCTTCCCATCGACAGTTTACGATCAGTGTACTGTACTCATTACAGTCGAGTTGGCTGTTGCACAGATGGAGCAAAAGCCTGGAAAATTATTCCTGCCTAGGAGGGGATTCGAACCCTCGACCTCTCGATTGACAGCTCAGCGATCTAACCACTAGACTACCACTCACAACGTGACGAGTTAACAGGAAGCCAATAGATGGCAGCACACGTCGTTGATCAACCAATCGAAATAAACGAATTGGCGGTGGAACAAAGGACTGGAAGAGCGTCAGCGCTTAGGCCTCCTCGTACTGGTGACCCATTTCAAACATTTACCCAGCAGAGGGAGGCAGAGGGAAGTCAATGCAACATCGACTACCCAATCAATTGGGTAAACCGCCCTCAGTTGGCAGGATCAGTTGGCACTCTATCTGTCTGTCTGAGTATCTGTCTGTTTGTCTATCTATCTCTGTGTTCGTCTGTAGTATGTCTGTCTATCTGTCGATCTGTCTGCCTGTCTGTGTCTGTATGTCTGTCTATCTGTCTATTTGTCTGTCAATCTGTTTGTCTGCCTATCTGTCTGTCTAACAGTGTCTCTATGTCTCTCTGTATGTATGTATGTCTGTCTGTATCGATCATCATAACTGTGGGATGTGTGCATCTCTATCTCTCTCTCTGTCTCTCTGTCTCTCTCTGTCTCTCTGTCTGTCTCTCTCTGTCTGTCTCTCTCTGTCTGTCTCTCTCTCTGTCTCTGTCTTTCTGCCTGTCTGTCTCTGTCTCCCTCTGTCTGTGTGTCTGTCTCTGTCTGTCTCTGTATAACTGTTTGTCTGTATCTCTCTCTGACAGCATTTGTGTCTGTGTATAACTGTCCGTCCCTTTCCCTGTTTGTCTGCATCCCTCTCAGTCACCATTCGTCTGTACATGTTCGTCTCTATTGTTGTCTAACTCTATCTGTGTTTCTCCTCGCCTGTCCTTCTCTTTGTATCCGTCTGCTCCTCTGTGTGCCCCTGTGCATGTCTTTCTCCGTCTCTCGGTCACGGCTTCCGGTATCGACGAGACATAGCAGGCGCAGGATATTTGCATGCGCATCGACAGACAGGCGTGTCAAAACAACGTTCAGTGTAACGAGGACAAAGCAACAGTCCCACCCACCCCCATCCCCCCCCAATCACCCACCCACCCACCCACTTCCTGGTTTCCCTCCCTGCTGTGCCGTCGTCATCAGAGGCCCACGGTCGTGACGCCCGATGCAACAATCGAAGGATATGACGCTCACGGGTGATACTGGTTCCAACAGCACAACCATCAACTCTTATCTATATCGCCGTCTGAGCTTACTACTGACAGTGTACGGTCAGTGTACTCATCACAGCAGAGTTGGCAATAGCAGCGCCTCCCAAACTGTTCAGTGTCACGGACCGGCGGAAATGATCCCACTGCAGGAGGATCGGTGCCAAATTTATTATTTCTCCTTTTCGTTTTCGATCACCTAAATTCGTCAAATATGTACTAAAATTGATTTAAATGCATGTTTAGCCAATTCTATGACTCTATTGTACTCTAAATGCAAGCGTAATAAGTGATATTTTTATTACTTTTAAAACTAATTAATAGCCATTTCTTGATTCCGAGACAATTTGACCAGTTTCTTGACTCACTTTGCGGACCGGCAACTGAGGGCTCGCGGACTGACACCGGTCCGCGGACCACCACTTTGGGAAGCACTGGGCTAGAGGCACAGATGGAGCAGAAATCTCCACACAAATTGCTTAATGTATGCCAAACTGTAGGGCATCAGTGGTGAAGGACATCACCGATTAAACTCATTTGAAACCTGAACAGGGTAGACGCCATATGGTCGCTATAAAAAAGTGTACATCTACAGTTACATTTCAACCAGACGTCTGAGAACTAGCCATCAGACGAACTGTCACGTGATGTCTCGTGGCTACCCGACAAACAGACTCCCGCCAGAACACGACCAACGTCCGTCTCAGATGTCTCAAACATGACGTGAACAGGCAACATGGATCCAGTTACTAAAAGTCAGCGTTAGTTCAGAATAAATGCAGTTTTTTTATTTCTTTGCTACTTGAAGTCTGTCAGTTGAGTCCATTTCATTACGCTCGCATTTTCACCAACTATTGTCTGTTACAGCCCCGCAAAAGACTATCGAGTACCATACAAATGTCGCCAACTACAAGTACTGAGTACCACACAAAGTACAGTATAGGTAGCCACTAAAAGGTACTGAGTTTCAAAGTACCGTTGGTTACCTAATACCTACCCAAAGGTACAGAGTAGCCCTACCATATTTATATCTATGGACAGTTCCCAACAGTAAATCATTTGTAACAGGTACGCCAAGTATAGTATACTACTGGCCCAGTTAGCGTATACATTAAATTTTGTTAGAGCGTAGTCTACGTGACCTATACGTGGCTACGTCCCATGTATACACATCTGTGTTAGAGAGCGTGAGGATTGCAGTTCACCTCCCGAAGGTGGCTTATTTCACAGATTTAAATGTCGCGCTAGCACAGTCCAGACACGGGGACCTTAAATGGCGTGGCGACGTTGGCATCCATTCAAATGGGCGAGCGGTAGTGAAGGATATCATCCGATCAATTCATTGCAAAATGAGCACGGTTGAAGCCATAATTATAGTCGCTATATAAATCGCGTACATCTACATTTCTAAGAACCTTAATTATAAGCTTAACCATATATCCCTAAGTCGCAATTTTTCTGGCTAACGGCTGGCTTGAGCAACTTTACGGCTGGTTTTCGGATAGCCGTAAAAGCGCGTAAAGTACCTTTTTCGGCTATAAGTGCATCGGGCAAAAATTACGGCTTGAAACATAGTTCGTTCAAAAAGTGTATCGACAATACATAGAGAGTAGGGGGCGACTAGGGGCCTGCGAATCACAAATTTTCAGTCGAATTTGATCGCGAATCCGCGGTAAAGGTTCGAATTCGAATCTCGAATTGAATCAGCGGGTATCAGTTTGATATTCATGTAGTGTTTACTCTTGGCGGTTTTCGGCTAATCCGAAAAATTTCCGGCGGTTTATTGACTTGCAGAAAATTTTTCGGCTCGGTGGCTAACGGCCGCGGCTTAGGGATAAGCCTATAGCCATATACATACGTAAATCAATACAGTCCCTACCATTTTTAGAAACTGGTAGGTAATACTGTATACGTACCAGAAGTGGCCTACTAAAAGATATATGAGTAAACTACAAGTACCACAAGTGTATACCCTACTCAAAAGCAATGAACTATAATAGGCCTACCCTAAGCTTATACAAAGTACCGTGACTACCGTCCCACTCAAATGTATTGATTAAGGCAGTATCATAAGTGGACAACTGGACAACTATAGAAGGAATCGGCTCCACACAAATATATAGGTATAAGAAGAATAATCCCTGAGACAGCCAGAGTATGAAGCGTCAGTGACTTCATTTCTTAGCCTCGGCTTACGATGATGGCGGGTGGCCAGCCATCTCCCTCGTCGTCTCATCTTCCCATCGACAGTGTACGATCAGTGTACTCATTATAGCCAAGTTGGCTAGGGGCACAGGTGGAGCAGAATCCTCAAGCCAGATTTCTGTCCCGGCGGAGATTTTCACCCCCGCCCTCTCGACTGACAGTGTAACACGCTAACCACTACACTATCCACCATAAAGGCGGTACCATAAGTAGCCGAATGAAAGTAGTACTCCATCCCATGAAATCCCAGATGAATATATCTAAAGGCATCACACATAAACCTACCGTCCAATCATATGTTGATTGATTTCGTATAATATCCTCCTCCGTCCACGATCCATCGTCTAATTCTTCGTCGACAGAACATGTCCGAGTCGTCTGATCCGCCACCGACCGACGACCGACCGAAGACCAAGCGACCGTTGACCGCCTCCTCCTCCTCCTTCTACCCCGTCCGTCGCAATGAAAAGGATTCCTCCGCTAACCGTGCTCTAGCAACGACGACGAACAAGAAAGAAGCCTCTCCTCCGCGACCGACGACGCTTTTCACCAACACCACCGGCAAACAAACCTCTACGTGCTACTGATGGATAGAGCGATCAATCCATCCATCTCTCCGTCCTTCCATCCGTGCTTCCATCCATCCGTCTTTCCATGTAGTCGTCCGTCCGTCTTTCCATCTGTCCGTCGGGTGATGCCGTGACGGGAGACAGAGAGCGAGTAAGGAACGTGCAACGGCTATATGGACACTGCAGAGGCCGGGTTTACTCCACGACGGGCGAATACATAGGCTGTATCGTTTTCCTATTATCTGCGCCCCGTATGTCTATCTGTCTGTCTTTGTCTATGTGTATGTCTGTCTCTGTCTGCCTGTCTGTGTGTCTGTCTGCCTGTGTCTGCCTGTCTGTGTGTCTGTCTGTGTGTCTGTTTGTCTGTGTGTCTGTCTGTGTGTCTTTCTGTCTGTCTGTGTGTCTGTCTGTGTCTGTCTGTGTAAGATTTACACATGAATATCATACAGTTCTCTGTGACTCTCTGTAGCACCCTGTTTACTCGACTGTCTGTCTGCATGTCTCTTTGTCTGTCTCTCTTCTGTCTCTAGCTCCCTCTATCTGGATCTATTTATTTCTGCTGGTGTCTGTCTGTCTATCTGTTGCTCTATTCTCGTATACGATTCGCTGATGAACAGTTGAACACCGTAGCGCTCTCTCTCTCTCTCTCTCTCTGCCTATCTCTTCTGTCTGTCTATCTCTGCTTCTGCCTCTATCCTGCTCTGTCTGTATTTCTCTGTCTCTGTCTGCCTCTGCCTCTCTCCCTTCTCCCTCCCTCTCTGACCGTACGATTCGCTGATGACCACCCTATAATTACAGACCCGGATAACGACGACGACGATGATTACGACGACGACGATGATGATGATGATGATGAAAGGCGCATTAGTCGTGAACGTAGACGGCCAAAGCGAATGAATTAAGTCTCCGTTCTTCTTTCACGTCGTCGTCAGAGGGAGCCAAGTTCCGCCTGATTAGACCAACTTTCTAAGCCGCTAGAATTGGAAAATAATTGCGACGATATCTCGTTTAGCTGGAAAGAGTTTTTGAAGCACGTCACGATGGCGCTTCTATTCAATCCCGTTTCAATACCGGATGCCAGTCAATCAGTTCAATGCAATTAGTCTGGTTCAGGAAATGATCGGTTAAGAGATGAACAGTTTAACCTTGCCTGGTAACCTTTGAGAAACGTATCTAAAGAACTGTAACTGTGCTGAGAAAACGAGTAATTTCTATTTCACCCGAAACTCTATTTATTAAATCTCCTATATTAAATATCACATATTAAATATCAATGATATCATATATTAAATATCATATATTAACGAGGTGGTGTAGCGGTATATTCTGTGCCTCAATTGTAACCGGAGTCCGGAGGGTCGCAGGTTCGAATCAACCTCAAGCCACTGCGTAATCATCATCATCATCATCATCATCATCATCATCATCATCATCATCATCATCATCATCATCATCATCATCATCATCATCATCATCATCATCATCATCATCATCATCAATCAATCAGTCAATCAATCAATCAATCAATCAATCAATCAATCAGCCGTTTTATTGAATCAACAACAGCACAATTAATTAACAATCAGTCATTTAAAAAAGAGTTAATCTGCTGATGCCGTCAACCAGGACAGCCCTAAAGGATAAAATAATCCGCTATTGCAGGGCTGCCCCTTTTCCACATTACATTTACTGATGGCAAGACAATTTTTATGATCATATACTTATAGAAAATTCAACTTAAATAACAATGTTAGGGCTAAATCATAGCCAAACAACTAAATAAAAAAACCCATTGCAGTACAAGATTTAAAACAAACAAACAAACAAACACACAAACATCATCATCATCATCATCATCATCATCATCATCATCATCGTCATCATCATCATCATCATCATCATCATCATCATCATCATCATCATCATCATCATCCAAGTCTGAAATTAAGACTCGTCTCTTTGCATACTTACAGCAGTATATGGGACTAAGTACTATAAGTTAAGTACTTATACATTGTACAGTATACTTCCTTTACAAGTATTGCCTGTATTGGGATAACAGGACTCGGCACTTTGAGCGAGAAAGATAAAGAACTACGGTGTTCATCAACGAATTGTATTATTACTTATTTACTTACTTACTTACTTACTTACTTATATAACCAAGCATCAGTCGATGACGCCGAGCATTACTGTGCATGAAAGACTTACTCAAGGTCCCTATAGAGTAACAGTCTCAGAGGTAGAGGCTTGAAACTATACTCTCCGCGCTACAAGGCGATCGCTCTATCAATCGCTGGATGGTGGCTTATATCCAAAGTTTCTTATGGCAACAAAGGCCGTTTACATCAACAGAATTATTTTGTCTTTAAAGTAGGGGTGGGCAACGATTAAAAATTTTAATCGAAATTAATCGCACGATTAAAATTTTTAATAACGCGATTAATTTTTAACGCATGTCACAGTAGATAACACGTAGTAGAACTACTATACCGACTCGGAGTAATTACGTTGAATATGCGCTATATCAATGATTGCAGTCAATAAACAAAAAGCACACAATGCTTTTACTACTTATTTTTACTTTTTAGTGTTTACTTTAAAGTTTAAAGTTTAAACTGAGCGGTTTTATCAAGAATTTTTTGAGCGCATTTATAGACATAATTGGGCGCAGTGACAATCGCGTTAACTGCGGTAAAAAATTTAATCACGCTAATTAATTAACGCATTAATCGCGTTAATAACGCGTTAACTGCCCAGCCCTACTTTGAACATAAAGATTCAACGAGTCGGCTACCGTTTCCGTTTCCCATGCCTATATATCACCAGTTGACAGGGTTTTAAAGGTGTCTAAAGAGAGCGCTGACACCAATCGCTACCGTGTCGCATTGCCTTGGAAAATCCCACTACACTGTCTTAAGAAATACATGCTCAAACCTCCGACCGCAGCCAAGTCTCCTTATCAGGCAAAAAGACTTTTCTCATTCCTAGATTCCAATGGAAGGCCATAAAGAAAAAATAGCTCAGACAAAAAATCCAACTGTAGTTCATAACACAGTAGCACTATCTTAGCGTCCATTCCGTCCAATTATTTCTTATCTCTCTCAAATTGCCGACATACAAGTATCTGCTTTTAAGCAAAACATTCTTCGCAGCTAAAACTCTTTTTGCAGCTTAGATTTAGCCTATAGACGCCCGAGTTTTCCAGCTAAAAAAAACGAGACCCAAAGTTTATCCTACGGTCCATTTGAATAAACACTTTTGGTCATTTAGGCTAGACAGCGCCATGCACTAAAATAGCAAGCTAATCAGGGGTTGCTCTCTGCGCTAGGTATGGTGTCAGATGTCATTAAGAACTAAAATATCACACCAGTTAGCAAACAATGCACACATGGGCGTAGCCAGAAAAAATTTCGGAGGGGTTTTAAGATTTCGGGGGGTTCCATTGAAAATCGTCGCAAAAGTCCAGGTTTTTGTATTTTGCATGTAAAAGCATATAAAAATATTTTCGGAAACTTATTGGGGGGGGGTTGGGTTGAACCCGTAAAACCACCCCTAAATACGCTCATGAATGCACAGTAAACCAGAAGTACACCAGTGGCGAGCAAGACGCAATTCATGCGGAAAACGGTTCCAACTAGAGGGGCCGACATAAGCAAAGCGTCTGCTGGATTGAGCAGACAGATAGACAGACATACGCACAATCAGATATACACACATATATACAGACAGACAAACAGACAGACAGACGTGTGAAAGGCAAATACATAAACCAGAACCACAAGCATTACCGGAACACGCCCTGATGAGCCGACAGAAGAATCAATAGGGCAAACTGCTCTTCAACTTAATCACGTTCGTACCCGATCACATTTACCACACCACCACAGCCTGAAATTCTCCCAATCTCGCAAAACACAATAACGCCAGCCGGGCAATAAAACTCGCCACCGGCACCGCCAAGTATTTAATATTCGGCGCAGATTATTATTTCTAGTCTAAATTCGGCAGAAAATACGACGACGGCGATACGCAACGATATCTATAGAACAGACGATATAGTGATTTCAGTAACAATAACATTCATTATTGGAAAACAAACATCGCCGAGCAATAAAACATTATGCGAAATCACCCAGCAATAAAGTATTACGACCGAGAGGATTACGTGTTCGAGGTTCCTAAGGAATTACGAGCGCGTGCTATCGCTGGCATCTCGCCCGCCAAAGCCAGCGCGCATGCACGTGCGGTTCCGATGTTGTGCGTCCAGTGAACGTCAAACGAAGTCAGCCAGGGATATAATTGTAATTAGTAATTGTAATTAGTAATTAGTAATACACGAGACGATGATGATGAACATTCCGGAGCTGAGAGAGGCGACGAGAGATCGGAACACATGGAGAAGGCTGACTATGACGGTCGCTAGGATTCAGCGAATCGACGGCACAAGGTGAATTAGTAATTGTAATTATTAATTGTAATTGTAATTTGTAATTGTTATTAGTAATTGTAATTTGTAATTGTAATTAGTAATTGTAATTAGTAATTGTAATTAGTAATTTCTATAGCGCCGGTATATAAATCACGAGGCATCAACCGATAGCGCACCAAAACCGAAGGCATGCTGTGTTTTGATAGAGCCGAGGCGAGGAAAGGGAGCAGTAGGGGGACTATTAATTACGGCCTTGTATCCTGATTATTATACACATGTACCGGTCTTTGCAGGAATCCAGCCCAAGTCTTGTGAGTGCACATTGGCGTCTACCAATGGTGGGGTTTGGAGAACGATCTCCATCGAACTTCAAAAGTGGAGGGGGTTAACGTACGTTCTGGACATAAACTGAGGGGTTGTTGATTTCCGATAAGTCGGCCAGATTGGGGGTTGTTCTCCCAATCTCGGTGCGGGTTAGACGCCACTGTACAATACAATACAATACAATACACTGTGGGTACATATGAGAGAACCACATTCCCTAAAGACGCTTCATACCTATGGTAACGCAGCAGTCATCGCACATTGGTGCAAGTGGAAGTTCTTAGGCTTCTCCTAGTCTACTAATATTAAAAAATATGGATATGTTTATTTATCTAGCAAAAGGTACAGAACCAGTGGTGGATTTATGCAACTTCAGATTCTTTGTCTAAATCTAAGGTTGAAAATGAAACGTTTATTAAGATGATAGTAACGGAACATTACTACCGACGAACCAATGCACTATGTATACTGTCCGTCATGCGACTGAAGTGGGTGTCTTAGGCATACATGTAGGCTGTATACTGCAAGACTAAGAATCACATTAGATGCGGATGTCCGCGCTGGTCATAACTCATTTCCTGTGTCCACGTTTATCCGCATAGGGATGACCCCTCCCTCCCATCACTGCGGACGTCCTTCGCGGGCAACCCCTTTAATACCCCGACTCACCTGATCCTGTATCTTCCAATTCTCGACCTAAACGACACCCACCTTAACATCTGCTGTGCCCTCTCTGGTCCTCCGTAAACCGGACTCGGACCTCCTTCGGACTATATATTCTTCTGGACAAACCCCTCTGACTAGACGCAGCGCTCGAGCATAAGCTGGTGCCCTGCGCTTGGCTTTCGAGTGGCGCTTTAAAAGTTTGGAGATTACGATTACGATTATAGCCCAGACTATAGTATCACGTATAGGCATAGGAACAGCGCGTTTGAAACAATTCGTACAACGATTATAAACACAAGGATGATCCACTGCTTTGTAACAGCCTTACGAAATTGTTGTCACTCAAATATATGCACGGCTTCCATAGATAGCATTTATGGTCCCCAGCAGTACGATGACCAAGGACTCCTAAACGCCTCTAATAAGATGAAAGACCGATAAAAACAATGACCCTATAATGCAGCCAGTATTCCATGACCAACTACAACGTCTCAATGGCGTCTAGCAAGTCCCCGGTGACCACTCTGCATGGAAAGCCACACTGCGGCCATTCCCGAAGCCTCGATTACGCAAAATCCAGTTGATTTTATCTATAATGTACATTAGATCGTCCCCGCGAATAGTGACCCTATACCCTGGGGATGACCCGATCATCAGCGAACGAATACACGGCAAAGCACTGCTCATATTGCATCATATTTCAAACTGACGCTCGCGCACTTGCCAGTGACCGCGGTTACCAAGCACAGAACCTATAATACGCGCAGTTACATAGCTTACAGGCTATAGCAGTGATTTACCAGATAAGCTCTTCCACGGTAAATTATGACTGAACGTAAATCCGACATTAACTATTCGCCATAAATTCATTTTAAAACTCACTTGTAATAAATCTGTGATGTATCGCGAACATCAACAAAATAATGAAATTTAACAGTAGCCTAATACATTCAGAGGAAATGCCGTTACAACATTCAGTCTCATACTGGAAATTCGAACAACTCTACCCTTACAAACTGCTCAAGAAACATTCAAAACTAATCTGAATTCACATCTGTTCAGAAATTTTAGACATGACATGTGACACCTTTTTGCGCATTAGTGACGTTCCTTCTGCCCATTATCTTATTCTTGTTATTCTTGTCGCAAAACTAACCTTTTTATGCTCATATATATATATATAATATTATATATATGTATTTATACATATTATATACATAGTACTGGAAAACTGGAAAATATATAAATGACGACTTTAGACACCTTGAAAATGCTTTAAACTAACGCTACATATTCGGCAACTGCACCTAATCGCGACATTCATTTTGTTTTTTGTAGTTTGTGTGAGGAAAGGTTATCCTATAATGAAGGTGAACACTGCTCTGGCAGCCACAAGATGTCGCTAAACACTGGAAAATGTCAATAACGTGTTTACACACGCACCATATTCAGCAACTGCATTAAATCGCCAAATGTAACTCCGCCACTGCTCGTACTCTGGCAGTGCCAGTCCCAAGATTGGAGAAAGGAGGAGGGCGACGCTACTGATCTTTGTTATCAGTGTCGTTAAACTGAAACTACTACTACTAATTGACAGATATATTACATGTACAAGCATTCGTATATCAATAATAGTAATAGGTAAGGTAAGGGTAACGTCAACGGCACAAGCAGCCATAAGATGTCGTCAAAGACTGGAATTACTACTATAAGGCTACCAAGCTGTAAAATATCGCCAGATTTAACTCCGCCACAGCTCGTACTCAGAGAGTGCCAGTCCCAAGATTGGAGAAAGTAGCTTAACTTTGTAACTTATATATGGGTGTGAAGTGTTAGCGACTTCATTTTCTTAGCCTCGGCATATAAGGACAGATGGCCAGTCCTCTCCCTCGCCGTCTCATCTTCCCACGGACAGTGTTCGGCCAGTTTAAATGCAGTTTTTCGGGTCGGGAGCGCCTCTGTTTTTCCCACGCGCTATATAAATACTCGATTACGATTAGTGTACTAATTATACCAGAATTTATTAGGGGTGCAATTGGAGCAGAAATCTTGAGCCAGTGAAGAAACGAGTACTTACTCGATTCGGCTCGATTTGTTCATCCGTGGTATCAGCCACCGCGGGACTTTGGACGCCGAATTGTCTCATCCAGGTCTCCCATAGCAGCCAGGTCAGTACAAGAAACGCCCAGACAAGTAGCAGGCACCCCTCAATCATCACCCCTCACGGCCCCCAAGACGCCTGCCCCGTACAAGATCATACTAATCGAATCATTGTCTCTGATCGGATATTCTAACGATTGGCGACACTATTGTCGTCCGAACATCTTTATTAAATCAACGCTCCTCTTCCTCCTCTGTATCCGCCTTCTTCTGCTCTGCGATCCGGTTCCACTGCTTTGTCCCGCATCCGAGAGATGGCGCTGTATAGGGAATTCCCCTGGGATAATTAAAGAGTTGTGCAAACGTCAGGCCATCTGTTCAACCACTGGATGGAATTTCCGTTGGATGTTGTTGGCCTCGGTTCAGATTGCCCCAAGAGTGACCTCACACCTGAAATAGACACCATCACTGCATTAGCTCGTCTGATCTTATATGATCGAATCTGATCGAATATGATCTGATAGGAGAGCTTCTAAGGCGTCGCTATAAAGTTGATTGTCACTGCTATGCAACAATGATGTAATGTGAGTGATGAAGTCTGTGGCGAGTCTGATATAGAAGACCAGAATTAAAAGAACTCCTCTGCATAACTGTTTTCTTTATAAGCACCACCATTACCAACACCACCACCACCACCACCACCACCACCACCACCACCACCACCACCACCACCACCACCACCACCACCACCATCAACACCAATGCCACCACAACACCACCACCACCACCACCAATGCCACCATCAACACCACCCATAATAATTTAAAAAATTATAATAATTAATAATTAAATAATAATAATAAAAATAAAAAGAATAATAAAAATTCCACCAGCTTTTCTGGGACAATACAATAAACAGTATTAGTATATAATAATGAACACTTTATTACGCCACAGGGGCAGAACAACAACTAAACGATACAAAAATGAGAAAAAGAAAAGCAACATCTAGCATTAATTATAGTCCAGAAAGCATCAATTATAGACCACAAAAGTCAGCTCTGTAGACACAAGTCATCAAACTTATTATACAATTGTGTAATGGCATCATGTTTCTTCACGAATACCAAGGCAAGCATCATTTATGGAAATTGTCTAATAGGAATGTCCAATACAGATTATAAAGGGCATTGCAGAATAGATAAATAAATATCTGACACCTGAATGAGATTGCATTATAGATCTTCATCTTGGGATAAGAAAATTGCTTATAATATCTGACACCTGAGAGATTATAGATACATAAGGTAAAAAAAAACTAATAATAATAATAACAATAATAATGATAATAATAATTATTGTTATTAATACTATTATAACCATTCCGAGACTAAGAATGCTCAAAATCAGAAAGAACTGTGTTGTCAGGCAGAGCAACTAGTCTTACATAAATAAAACTGTTTGATCAGTCGGCAGGTAGGAAAACATGAAACAGGACACAGCAATCCAATCTTTCAACTCTGATCTGATCTCAATTTCGCACATCAATCTTAATAAATGCCAAACAACTTCCAACAACAGACAACACATCGGACTTAAAAGGAATCAGTTAAAAATGCCTGATCCATCCAGCCAACCCGCTCTACCCGATCATCCTCCTGTCTCACTCCTTCTCGACTCCTAGTTGCTACTCAGCTCAAGTTCTCCAGCCAAGCCATATATCCTACACTTCACCACGTTCCTGGAAAGAGCTTCCCACTGAATTCCGAAAATGTTCGGCTCCCCAACCATCACTGTCAATCACCCACCATCATCCGCCTTTGGCTCCTCTATCATCCCTGGGGCTTTCCAATCAAAACTGAAGTCTCACCTCTTCAAGAATTCCTCCCCCCGACTCATCTGATCCTCCACCTTCTTCTGGCAACCGGACTCGGACCTTCTTCTGACTACCCTCTGGACAACCCATCTGATTCAACGCAGCGCTCGTGAATAAGCTGGTGTCCTGCGCTTGGCTTTCAAGTGGGGCCTCTCAAAAGAGCACTGCACACATGACTATGTATCTGAGAACGACAATGTATGTAACAGCAGTGTCGCGACGCTCTAGCAAAGAGGTTAGACACCCCTAAAAAGCGATCAACAGACATGATAAAAACCAGTAATTGCGTTGTTTTAACTTAAGTTCCATCTCAGTTTTCATGTCGAGCCGGTATCCAATGCACAAGGCATGCAGGTAGGCATGTATGTATGAAGCACGTAAACAGGTGTGTATGTATCTATATATTTGGCATGCATGTATGCACACAACAGTACCTACTGTATATATTTGTGTCAAATGCATGAAATAAATATTTATCAAATCTGCATCAAATCACTTAATATAGTGTCTGTCTCTCAGAAGCGCACTGCAGGCATGACTATGTAACTGATGAAAACAGTAGTGTCGCGACGCTAAAGATAGCATATTATTAATTTACTGATGTTACATTTTCTGTGCAATGAATGTCTGTATGTTGGGAACAACAAAAATATCTTATGTCTTATTTGTAAGCCTGCTCATGAATCAAGGCCATACAGAGTTCAAACTAACTGTGACAGGCGAATGGCAAGATTGACAGGGTGATGACGGTAGTGGTCATGTTTGTAGTGGCTGTTGTGGTGTTGATCGTGGAGGTTGTGCTTTCCATGCTTGCGATTGTGGTTGTCGTGGTAATCATAATCGTAAATTTATATAGCGCCACTTCAGGAGATAACTCCTCGGAGGCGCTCCCGACCTGACAAGTGACAACACCAAACCATGACTGAAAAGAATGGTCTTCAAAAGCGGAAAAGGGGCAAAGAAAGACCAAGAAGTTCATTACGTTGGTTGATAGGCAACCTATTCCAGAAAGATGGATCGACCACAGCGAAGCTTTTATGAAGTACTGTGGAAGTTCGAGCCATAAGGTCAACCAGGTCGACTTGCGTGGCAGAGCGAAGGAAGGAAGTAGCGTGAGGGGTGGTAGTATGCATGTATGTATGTATATGGATTTTTACTTTCATAAACCGCATTTTAGAACCACTCAAAAGCCCTAAGAACATGGCCTCCTGAGGGACATAAACAAAAGGTGTCCATAGGGTATCAATTCATGGACATTCCATTCATAACTCTACCCGACTGAATAGCTGAATAGCGTCTATGCCATATCTGGAGGCTACATTGTATCGCAATGTATTCGAACACATGGTCACGGTCTTTTGAGAGGTGCTTAACACGGCGCTATATAAACGTTCCGATTCATACATGCTCCGGTGCGCAGCCCTTGTCCCGTGAAACCAACCATAATCCGAATATTAAATGCTCTCGGCAAAACCGCTCCAGTGAACAGCATCTGGTGGTTCTGGGCCGAGTCCCAGAAGAGATGAAACCCGATGAAGAAAGGTTTCTTATCGAAGACAATATAATAGACAGAGACTCCAGCATCAGCAGCTTTAGCTTCAGTAGCAGCGGCGAAGTGCTCCCCGCAGATGGAAGCGGAAGGAAGGATGGAATGGCTCAACAAGTGGGTTAATTTTTTCATTTAGCGTAAGAAACTTATGTCTAGTAGCGAAGGGCACTGTTGAGTTATGGAGGATAATACTAGCCATTCAGTCTGTATATGAAACACCCGCGAGCGTATCAAGCGGTTCTCATAGGGGCTATATAAATGTCCAAAAGCCTACATACATACATGTACTTACATACAAGCACTCATACATTTTGTTTTGTTTTGGCGTCACTGCGGCTGATGTAAAGGAGCGACATATAGTCCGGAAAATACGGTACATGCATTCATACACACATAGAACATATTAATTGATTCATTCATTCATTCAAAGCATTTATATAGCGCCCCTTCAAGAAACTACTCAGGAGTGCTCCCGGCCCAGCCACATATATAGGTATATACATACATACATATGTATACATACATACATACAATTACATTCATAAATGCATGCAAAACTGTGTGCATATGTATACATACATAAATAATATAAATGCATGCATGCATGCTTACATACATAAATACACATTCTTGTATACATGCATATTATATATATTCATACATTCAAATATACATACATACATGTATGCATAACATTGCATACATATATGCAAACATGTATATTTATACATACATACATATATACATAATTGAATACATGTACATTTACATCCACACACATATTAGCAACCAATTGAAACAGTGACGTCATTTCCCAGCTACAGTGTATTTTGAGCAGCCAGCATGATTATGAAGATGATGATCATGAAGATGATCAACGACGACGACGATGATGATGATTATGCGATGATCAAAGAATGCTGACGATGAAGGGATGGGCTGCTGATGATGATAACTCCGATGAAGACAATTTGCTGCCGCACCTGTGCATATATAGCTGGACAGCCTGAGGCAAGGAGTGGCAGCGGGAAGCCTTTGTCAGAAAGGTAGACTAATCAATAGTGGGCTGAGGTGACTCATCGAAAGGAGCCGCTGTGGGTGGCATCAGAAACAAACACTTTGTACAAGACTAAATGAAAGGAGACGCTCTAAGGCAAGGCGTGGCAAGATAAGGTAAGGTAAGGTGAAGGTAAGGCAAAATAAGGCAAAGGCAAGGCAAGGCAAGGCAAAGGTAAGGCAAGGCCAGAAGGCAAGGCAAGGTAAGGCAAGGCAAGGTAAGGCAAGGGTAAAATAAGGCAAGGTAAGGTAAGGTAAGGCAAGGTAAGGCAAGGGCAAGGTAAAGTAGGCAAGGCAAGGTAAAGGCAAGGTAAGGCAAGGCAAGGTAAGGTAAGGCAAGGAGCCAAGGTAAGGAAGGCAAGGTAAGGCAAGGGCAAGATACGAAGGTAAAGCAAATGTAAGGCAAGGTAAGGTAAGGTAAGGCAAGGTAAGGCAAGGTAAGGGCAAGGTAAGGTAAGGTAAGGCAAGGCAAGGCAAGGCAAGGCAAGGCAAGGAGCAAGGCAAGGCAAGGCAAGGCAAGGCAAGGCAAAGCAAGGCAAGGCAAGGCAAGGCAAGGTAAGGTAAGGCAAGGAAAGGAAAAGAAAAGAAAGGTAACGTAAGGTAACGTAAAGCAAGGCAAGGCAAGGTGAGATAAGGTAAGGTAAGATCAGATAAGGTTAGGTAAGGAAAGACAAGGTAACTTATGGTAAGATAAGATAGGGAAAGTTAAGGTAAGATAAGGCACGTGGCAAGACATAAGGTAAGTCGTTGATGCACCACTGTCTTACGGCTTATCATTAATGCGCTACAGATGTTTAAAACTGGCATTAGGCAAGAGCACGAAAACATAATTACTATAATACGCCAACAAAGTAAATCATGAAGCAGAAAATCCGCCGCAATTATGCCAAGCACCCATCTGTTGATTAATATTTCACGCCCACAAGAGTTTTCTAATGCCACAGGTTCACACATGTTGTCTCTATGAACAGTATGACTTTGATTCTGTTAAATTTGTCATACATGGAGAATCGTAGTGACGGTCGTTCAGCGCCCCGGGCGTTAGGTGATCAATCAGTTGATTAATATTTCACGTCCGTCGCGTTATTGGCTAAAGCCTGTCACGGTGAACTTGTTGTCTTCTCAACAGTGGAATTTTGATATGGCATTGACAACTCTCAGCGTATCTCGTATCGCATTGCTGCTCTGGTTTCTCGTTAGGATTCTTGGGCGCTCCATTTACTTGCGTAATCTTTGGCGCCGTCAGGGTCGTTCCAGGCGTCAGATTAGGCGTCTGCGAGGGTCGGTGAGTTCCAGGGTTACGGACTCGCTTGGTCTATTAGGCAACACGGTGAACGATTGTTGGCCCTTCCACCGACCAAACGGCAATGTTTATTACTTGTAAGCCATCTTCAGGGTTCACACAAGTCATGTCACATGTAATGACCAATTGTCGAGGCTGGGCGTGATCCTAGGCCCTGGTATTTCTGAAGGGGCTCACGTAAATGCTCTGAATGAATGAATGATTGTGTTAAATTTGTCATGCATTTATAGCCTACATTATTATGTGTGGTATTATCGATGGTACTGGCAGACACCAGATGTCGTTGCGCACTAGACACTATAATAAAACAGCTCTCTGTGAAAAAAACACTTAGACACCTTTAAATTGTCTCCTCCGATGTTATATATTTCGTTTAGTCACCGTTAATAACCACCTGAGCTTCAGTGAACAGTCGTTTAGGCTAATTCAATAAATCTAGTTGTCATTAGACGCAAATAGTTAAATAAATGTAATAGGGCCTACTAGTATACTAGATACTACCTTACCTGAGGCATCTATGAGTAGGAGTCTTTAAGGACGCTACATACGTTTTCACTGATTGATTAAACTGTGGAAGTGCCAGTTCCAAGCCTGGAGAAAGGAGGAGGGCGACGCTAATCATTTTTGTTATGACAGCGTCGTAACACAGCAACTAACCTATACAGAACTTTTTTTATATCGACTTCAACGGACTTGGATATCATAAAATAGCCAACCTGGCTATTATGGACTTGATTTCATATAGCGCCAGTAAATAAGCCGGTCTCCCTGATATCGCTTTTGTATGGTGCTGAGAAATTATGAGGTTTGCATTACATTACATTACATCTGGCACAGAGACCGAGAGGTACCGAGTTCGAGCCCCGTTGATATATATTAGCGCCGTTGTATTATTGCAGGCTGTCTGTTCTCGTTAGTATAGACTTGATATTTGGACTGAAGTGATTACGTACTGCTACAGCGCATTTTGTTGTGAAGAATTTGGTATTATTATTATCAATTATTATAGTGTTGAATTCAATTGAATTGAAGATGTCGTATCAGTAATTGGATATTATCCAGCCGTTGGTGAAATCCCTTTCGCCACTGCCGTTATCGGGTGGTTATCAGCCCCAATTCTGGCATAATTAGTAGGGCGACGCTAATCATTCTTGTTATGACAAAGCGTCATTAAACTAAAACCACACAAGGCGGTTAAATCTTGTCTTAGGGTCGTCAACACCCCTAGAAAGTAAAACCAGAAGATGTCGCTAAAAACTCAATAATGCAAAAACTTTTTAGACACCTGTGAAACGCTTTCACATGAACCTATATATAAATGTAAATAAAAACACGCAGAAATTCGGCACGTATAGGATCGACGCAAAGATTTCGCTAAAGAAACAATAATGCAAATAACCTCTGTGCACACCCTATAAACACTCTCAACTTGGCTATACATATTCAGCAACAGCGTTTTATTAGATACTTTGTATTAGATACTTATGTTGTCATAAGCTGCCGTAATAGCCAGAAAAAAAAAATTTCAGGGGGTTTAAGATTTCGGGGGTTTTACCAAAAATAATCTTTTTTTTAGATTTTGCATGTAAAAGCATGCAACGGCCTCACTTATTTGGGGGGGGTTGTAAAACCACCCCCTAAATAAATGGCTGCCGTTAAACTGTGGATCCTTTTATTACAGATTCAATTTGAGTAAGGTAAGGTTGACGTCAACGGCAGACATAAGAAGTGACTAAAGATTCAATAACGCAAACAACTTTTGTAAACACCTTTTAAACACTTATAATTTATTATGTCATACGAACAGTTAGAACTGTGTAATAAAATTCGTCAGCGGCCTATACTACAAGATGTCTTCAAAGTTCAAACTGTTGGAGCCAACTATATATATAGCGCACAAAGTTCAGTTCTGATAAAGACTACACTGTTCGTTAGACACCAGTCTGGATAAAGGAGGAGGAGGGCGACAATGGTCTTTGTTACCACACAATAGTCGTTAAACAGAAAAACCACCACCATTCTGAGTTTTACATGACGTTAGACACCTCTAAAACGCATTCAACTGAAGCTATAAAAATCTATAATCGAGTTTTTAAATTTAAGTCAAATTGTCTGCCTATTGTCTAATGCCGCACCAAAGCCAAGCTGTAATCAGGTCAATATGCAGAGGATCAGTCCACAAGTCTCCATAAGACATCGTTAACATGATGGATAAATGAAGGCTGCAGACAACAGCAAGAAATCCAGGTCGTACAAACACAGAGAACAGAATTAACAGCAACAAAATGAAAGCTGTGCAATTAGGCTATGAGAACGGCAGAACAGTAACAGAACGAATGTCATGGAAATGAAAGAACTCGTATACAAACACAGAAGCATGCAGATGATGAGCAGTCCCTTAAGCTAGCCCTGAAGCAGCCTTGGGCAGGAAGTGTTAGCGACTTCATTTTCTTGGCCTCGGCATATTAAAGCAGGTGGCTTTTCCTCTCCCTTTGTCTCGTCTTCCCACCGACAGTGTACGGTCAGTGCACTCATCATTAGTTAATCCATTAGAATCTAATCAATTGGTTAACCATCTCTGTTCTGTTAATCTAAAGTTGCATGCGTTTAGATCAGTCAGATGGCAGGCAAGCAACACATTATGGGAGGTTCTTAAAGGGTGCTATAAAAACTTTCTTA
Organism: Aporrectodea caliginosa; assembly: GCA_020284085.1. Classification (NCBI taxonomy): domain Eukaryota; kingdom Metazoa; phylum Annelida; class Clitellata; order Crassiclitellata; family Lumbricidae; genus Aporrectodea; species Aporrectodea caliginosa. The sequence continues at coordinate 849,599 of JACEVL010000904.1, read as the reverse complement.
TGCTACATTATTCATTCATTCATATCGAACATTTATATAGCACCTCTTCAAGAAAACTGCCCAGAGGTGCTCCCGACTCCAGCAGGGCTAAAAGAACAGTCTTAAGACGAGAAAAGAACGTAGGGAAAGAGGCGAAGCTCCAGGGGATAATGAGTGTGATTACCTTCCAAAGGCCCCGTCGCACAACCACCGGTCCACCACGCACATATTTATAGGCTATTTATAGCATGCTTACTAGTGTGTATTAACTGCCTAAAGACACAATAGGTTACCCAATTAACGTTACATTACTATCTGTACACGCAATGATTATTGTCAGGTAAATAACTATAAGTAATTAAATTAATTGTGACTTTGTATTTATTTAATTATGTCAAATAACAATAAGTAATTAAATTAATTATTACTTCGTATTTATTTATGTTGCAGCATTTTCGCTAGATTTAACAGTAAGTTCATAACAAGCACATCAAAAAATTCTTCACTTCCGAAAATGCGGGCTCCTCCAAACTGCAGGCCCTGCAGCACCCTTAGCACCCCTTAACGCGGCACTGGACTCGCCCTCCTCCTTTATCAAGGCTTGGGACTGGCACTGCCACAGTACGAGCAGTGGCGGAGTGAGTACCAGCAAACGCCTGATGGATAGTTTTTATATGAAGCCACACCCTGACGGGAAGACAAGCGGCCCACTAACACGTCAGGTCGCTGGAAGAAATCCTCGGATCACGCGTTGGATTACACGAACTGGTGAAGGCTAGGCGTCTAAACTATCCGGGTCTCCGTCCTGACCCAAACATTAGCTCTAAACATGAAAGATTGCTTACACACATGCATACACAAAGACATGTATATACAAACACATTACACACACACACACACACACACACACACACACACACACACACACACACACACACACACACACACACACACATTCACAAATGCATACACAGGCATAAATGCACAGGCATACACAGATGTACACAATGAGACATACACAAACACAAGTACACACACACCACACAAATGCACAAAGACATAAACTCATACGACATACACTCATAAACACAAGCACCCACATACACATAATAATATACACACAGACATGCAGACAGAGATAGACACACAGACACAACACAGACACACACATACATAACACACACACACACACACACACAGACACACAGAGAGAGAGAGAGAGAGAGAGAGAGAGAGAGAGAGAGAGAGAGAGAGAGAGAGAGAGAGAGAGAGAGAGACAGAGAGAGATAAGAGCAGAGATAGAGATACAGACAGACAGAGATAGGAAGAGAGAGCGATGAGAGATGACAGAGAGAGAGACAGAGAGAGAGACAGACAGACAGACAGACAGACAGACAGACAGAGAGACAGAGAGAGAGAGATACTTGAGAGTGTTCAACATTCAGTGAGGCCTTAAGTGTGCCAGCCTTTTCCAGGCACATTCACCAGAAAGTATGTGCAAATAAACGCCCGGACATGGCATCCATAGGCCGGGGGCGGGGGTCTGAACATCATCGTGGTACTGAGGCAGGAGACTAAGAGATGATGCTCAACAGCTAAAAAGTGCAGACGTGCGTTCAATTTCCGGTGCCACACCTGGAAAAGGATTCTAGGCTAAAACAACTTCTGATCACCTGCTGAATTTCACAAGCTCTCAATCTCAAGGACATGACCCTGTGAATAGAGAACAAAAACGATAATACTACTACTGATATAACGAGGAATAGTACTATTACCACTAATACTACTACTACTGCTACTACCACGACCACGACCACCACCACCATTACTAAATAATAATAATAATAATAATAATGATAATAATAATAATAATAATAATAATAATAATAATAATAATAATAATAATAATAATAATAATAATAATAATAATAATAATAATAATAAGAAGAAGAAGAAGAATAAGAATAAGAAGAATGAAGAAGAAGAAGAAGAAGAAGAAGAAGAAGAAGAAGAAGGATAAAAATAATAATAATAATAATAATAATAATAATAATAATAATAATAATAATAATAATAATAATAATAATAATAATAATAATAATAATAATAATAATAATAATAATAATAATAATAATAATAATAACAACAATAATAACAATAAAATAACAACAATAATAACAATAAAATAACAACAACAATAACAATGAAATAACAACAATAATAACAATAAAATAATAATAATACCTCTTTCCTAGGCAATCTACTGTTCCGTTTCCTACTTCGCATAACACGGCATCCAACGAGTCAGCCGCAACCACAACCAGCATCCGCATCAACAAAAGCCATCATTAAGAAAGCATCGGAATCGTCAACGTAGCCATCAGCATCATTAGCAACAGCATCAGCGTCAGCAACGTACGCATGGCATCATCAGCAGCCTCCGTAACTCTGGCACCGTGTCATTTGGCACTGCGCTCCAAGACAACCACTAAGATGATGATGCTAAGCCCGTGGCAATTGACCAAGTATTCGGAACATGTAAAAACATACACACCTCTAATTTCCTCCTCGGCCTATACAACGCCGGCCGCAGAAGCCGAACGGAGGAGGCTGTCGATGCCGTGCAAACGACAGGTGATATCTGCTCGCCCGGTGAATCGCTTCTTCAGGCAGACAGACAGACAGACAGACAGACACACAGACAGACAGGCAGGCAGGCAGGCAGGCAGACAGACACACACAGACACACAGACTGACACACAGACAGACACACAGACACAGAAAGACAGACACACAGAGACAGACACACAGACTCACAGACACGCAGACAGACAGACACACAGACACAGACAGACAGACAAACACACAGACAGACAGACTGACTGAACGACTGACAGATAGAGACAGAAAGACACACACACACACACACACACACACACCTGCACACAAAGAGACAGAGAGAGACTTACAGAGACAGAGAGAAAGACAGTCAGATAAAGGCAGACAGAGAAAGAGTGAGTCAGAGACAGACAGACAGAGACATATAGAGAGTAACAGAGATACAGAGAGACAGAGACAGACTGAGAGACAGACAGACACACACACACACACAAACAGATAGATAGAGACAGATGGATAGATTAAAAAATAAACAGAGATGTGGAAAGATTGGTAATCCATATTGAATGCGAAAGGCAGATGGATACAGAGTGAGAGAGGGAAAGAGGCAGAGATAGAGATATAGACCAACACTAGAAAAGGGACAAAGAGCGATACAGATTAAACCACGGATTGATATAATACAGAGTTGACAAAGACAGAGTAACGGAGACAGTGGGGGAGACAGAGGCATAAATATAGATACAGTTAGTGACAGATATACAGAAGGATCAACGAAGAGAGAGACAGACAGACACACACAAAGAGATAGACATTTAGAAGGAGCAACGAAGAGAGAGAGAGAGAGAGACACACACACACAAAGAGACAAGAGACAGAGACAGAGACAGAGAGAGTGAGACTTACAGAGAGACAAAGAGACAGACAGTCAGATAAAGGCAGAGAGAGAGAGAGAGTGAGTCAGAGAGAGAGAGAGAGAGAGACAGACAGACAGACAGACAGACAGACAGACAGACAGACAGACAGACAGAGACAGAGACAGACAGAGACAGAGAGACAGAGACAGAGACAGACAGACAGACAGACAGACAGACAAAGACATAGAGAGTCAGAGAGAGATACATAGACACAGAGACAGATAGAGTCAGACAGAGAGACAGGGAGAGACAGACAGATAGACACACAGAGAGACACAGGGAGGGAGGAAGAGAGACAGAGACAGCAAAACAAAGAACGTGAGACAGATGCAAGAGAGATGAAGACAAAAACGATCAAACGAGCTTTCCATGCAGCAACAGACAGACTGAAGGCGAGCGCAACCAAACCCACCGATACAAAGAGAGACAGAGGCAGAGGCGGAGACAGAGGCAGAGGCGAGACAGCGATACAGACAGAAACAGAGGCAGAGACAGAGGCAGAGGCGGAGGCAGATGAAGGCCCGCCCCCTTCACCAGGTGCGTCAGACAATGACCAGCCTTGGTTCGCCCAGGTGATACTAATAATAATAAGAATAGATGGGGTCTGGTGACATAACAGACTGCGTGAATACATTAAATGAGACAAAGGAAATCGGAAGAACGTATGAGTTGGCCCACTTGATACAGAGGCTGACAGGCTGTAAATCCATCATCCTCTTCATCCAACCCGTGGGGCGCACTGGCATAGAGGCGATGTTCGGTGCCTTGAGTTCGAGGGTTGCGTAGGGCCACCTCATGCTTTGTAGGCTGCTATGGGCAAGCCGTGTATTGCAGGCTCATGTCTGTTCTGTTAGTGAAACTAAGATTTATGTCCTTCTGTCATTTGGGAGCTTGTGAATCGTTTCAATTGCATAATTGTACATTGTAACTGATGGGTGCGTTTGTCAACCGGACTGTTTCAATAAACGAAAATATTATTATTATTATCCTCTGCATACAACCCTTTACTCCTTCAACATACCTGTTCATTTGATAGTGGTTAGCGTGCTCGACTGTCAAGCGTGAGGTTCCGGGGTTCAAATCCCTGTCAAGGCAGAAATTTGATTCGAGATTTCTGCTCACCTGCACCCCCTAGCCAACTCAGCTATAATGAGCACACCGACTGTACACTGTCGGTGGGAAGATGAGACGGCAAGGAAGAGAACTAGCCAGTAGCCACCCACCATCATATGTATGCTGAGGCTAAGAAAACGAAGTCGCTAACACTTCATATCCATGGCTGCCTCAGGGCTAGCTTAAGGGAATCTTTGTCTTCTTCTCTTCTTCTTCTTCTTCTTCTTCTTCTGTTTCTTTCTTCCTCTTCTCCTCTCTCCTCCTCCCCTTCCTCCTTGTCCTCCTCCTCCTCCTTCATCTATCAGTAATGTAACATATTGTAAATGTACGTGCAACACGGTGGAATCAAAACGCTGCTCTCGTTGGAATTCAGTCTACATTGTAATTGCTTTAACGTTGAGCATTTCCTCTCTTTATTCACCACCGATATCTGCCGCTCGCAATTCGTATTGCTACACAATGTACTGTCAATTTGATATGGTCAGTATAATGAAATAATAATCTATAGATTATTATTTCATTAAATACCTACTCTATGTGTGATTTATAAACTCAACAGAGTGATTGTCAGCTTAGACTATAATGGCTTGATTCTCCTCCCTCCTTGGATCGCCCTATACAAAACAGGGCTGTGAGGGGGCGGGCAACTGAATGGAGTGCCCTGCAAAATTAAACGGTATGGGGATATGGTCAGATCACCCCTGGTTAATATGACCTAAGCATCATTGGTAGTGCAATGTAACCATCTAATAACCTTGAAATATAATGCAACAGCTGTGTATTATATTGTACAACAAAGAAAATATAATGTATGAAAAAAAATCTGATTCACATGTTATATATTATTATTATTATTATTTCGTATTATGAATCTATTATTCATTCATTCATTCATTCATTCATTCATTCATTCATTCATTCATTCATTCATTCATTCATTCATTCATTCATTCACCACCACCACCACCAGTGCTTAATGCACAAGGCATCAACCGATGGCACGCCAAAACAAAGCCGTAACGAGGTCAATATCCAGGCCAATATATCAATACATTTCTCATTTCAGTGCTGAAAGTGGTTAACGCTTTGTACGTTAGTAACGTATCCTGAAGGAGGTGCGAGGCTCATGCATTACAAGAATCACAAAGTGCAGCACATGTGCAAAGCATGAACTCTGGATTCAATTTCCACGAATTTCCGGGCAGCACTTCCTACCAGTACGATATAGGAAACACCTGGACGTTTTCAGGAATTTCCTTGCCACAGGCCTGCAACTACAACAGCTATCACTCGCCTGTCGCATTGCTAGCTCAAGCCTAAAGCACTTTAACAGACAGGCAGGCAGACAGACACAGACATACAGATACAGACAGACACAGACAGACAGACACAGACAGACAGACACAGACAGACACAGACAGACAGATAGAAGGAGAGAGAGAGACAGACACACAGAGAGACAGAGACATACATTTTCCCCCGGGTTTTCGTGCTGAGAGCGCTTCTGAATAGTTATTCTGAGAGAGGCGCTATATAAATCTTTAGATACAATACAATACAATACAGAGAAAGACACAGAGATAGAGATACAGAGAGAGACAGAGAGACAGAAGAGGTGAGCAGACCCTTAAGCTTGCCAAACAGCAGCCATGGATATGAAGTGCTAGCGACTTCAATTTTCTTAGCCCCGGCATATGAGGGCCTTCTAATCTTCCCTCCGACGGTGTACGATCAGTGTACTCATTATAGCTGAGTTGGCTAGGGGCGCAGGTGGAGCAGAAATCTCAAACCAAATTTCCGCCATGGCAAGGATTCGAACCACCGACCTCTCAGTCTATCGTCCAGCACGCTAACCACTTGACCACCAAATATCAAAGCACATGAAGTAAAGAAAAAATGCATGTAGCTGGAGGACAAAAGGTTTTAGTCTTCAATCAGCAGATTCGTGCTATTTTGAACATAAATAATACCAAAATGACGGCCAGAGGCATGCATGAAGTGCTATATAAATGTTGAGATACATACATACATACATACAAGCATTCGGACATCAGAGATGGGTAACTAATCCATTAGATGCTAATCGATTAGCTAATCAATTAGACAAACAGCTAATTCTAATTCTAATCGATTAGCTGTCATCTGAAGCTAATTCCAATTCTAATTGATTAGCAATTGCAGCTAATTACTAATCGAAAATCGATTAGCTGATCGATTAGCTGTCTGAAAATTAAGCGTTCATTAAGAATGAGTTTAGTAATATCGGGTTTGAAGAATATACTTACTTACTTACTTATCTGAAGGCTGTTTCAAACTTCAATTATCTGGTCATGGGTCTATGTCCATTCTGCTCATGTAACACTGAAAATTTTTCACGTTTTCATGTTCTTCGTCTCAATCATCACTGTGTTTCTGCAGCCTCAGCTGCCATGGAACTTGTATTTAGTTCTGCTGGCTACGTCGTAAACGCT
>JACEVL010000904.1:807500-837500 GCA_020284085.1 Aporrectodea caliginosa | reverse complement strand
TCCAAGTGTACTCCGCCAACGATCGGAACCGCTTTCGAACAGGTCTCAAATGTCTCGCGCTGTGTGTCGTTCGACACATCAATCTTCCTCGCAAAAGATACCTACTACTTCCCATCGACAAACTCACCACCCATCGATCCTCTAGACGACCTCCTAGCAGTCTTCATTAGCAGATCTATAAAACGCAATCGATACGGGCCACTCAGACCCATCTCGCGACGCCTTCGCCTCTAACGCCGCTGTCCTATCTCCGCCCAGTCAAGCGCATAACTCAGATATACGCGTTGCATTGACCATACGACAAAACGCCATCGAAATTCCATCTCGCTCCAGAATATCCGGCGCCAGTCCGGGTCCCACGCCACGCGGGGCAATTGTTATTTGCCAACCCCTTGACTCCGTGGTCGGCCCACCAACCGGATATGGAGCCTCGGTTTCGGATCGATGTCCGTCGAGTTTTGAGAAACGTCAGCGCATGCGTAACAAGCCGAACGACGGCTGAGAAAATCGGCTAAAGGCTCCATTAGCAGCCGAGACGATGGGAAATGCTATTAACGTCCGCAAAACAGCCCCTATCAATCACATTACATTATACCTGACACTCGCTTTTAAATAAATGGCCAGCGCTGGGCGCGTCGGCATCGGGAGCGCCTCTCAGTAGTTTAATTGAAGGGGCGCTATATAAATTCCCGAATGAATTAATGGAATGAATTTTATATAGGCGCACTATAAAACTGATATGTGGTAACTGGTAACTGAAGAAGAAGCTATAATGTGGCCAGTTCGGTTGTATAAACTGCCTCGCAAATCGCATGCAGTAGATAAGTGTTGCATGCAACTCAGGGCCGGATTAACAACTCGGGCCCCATGCTAATTACACAGGGGCCCGTTGTGGCACATAGCGTGGAATGACGGGGATGCCGTGAAGATTGTATGACAATCAACTTGCTTAAATTGAAACGAATAGCTGGCTCTTTCAGAACAAATCATTATTTGGTGTAATTAATTCTGTTATTCCTGCAGCATTCCACAGCAGGGAAAATGCCCTGGTAAAAAGCCTTTGCCCTGGTCGTTGCCATGCCGCAATTTTTGCTGCCAGAATATATTTGGGGCATAAATTGCCCACTGCACTGATTACTTGTATGAGTATGACTGCCCTGACTTTGCCCTGGTTAAAAAAATTGTCTGGCGCCGCCTCTGAGCATTCCCACTTCAGCTGGAGCCTCTGTAAGCGGGGTCTCCATGCTAAATCATATTGAACATACTGGTTAATCCGGCGTTGATGCAACTAGACATTTTGTTTGGTTGTCGCAGATTGATATATACTTGAGATCCGACCTGTATACGTATACGGTTCGTTTCTCCTCTAAACTCCCAAGTTTGCTACTTTTCTCTCTCTCTCTCTCTCTCTCTCTCTCTCTCTCTCTCTCTCTCTCTCTCTCTCTCTCTCTCTCTCTCTCTCTCTCTCTCTCTCTCTCTCTCTCTCTCTCTCTCTCTCTCTCTCTCTCTCTCTCTCTGTCTCTCTCTCTCTCTCTCTCTCTCTCTCTCTCTCTCTCTCTCTCTCTCTCTCTCTCTCTCTGTCTCTCTCTCTCTCTCTCTCTCTCTCTCTCTCTCTCTCTCTCTCTCTCTCTCTCTCTCTCTCTCTCTCTCTCTCTCTCTCTCTCTCTCTCTCTCTCTCTCTCTGTATCTGGCTGTGCTCCTGTGTATGCTGTCTGTATATCCATGCATCTATCTATCTATCTATCTATTGTATGTCTCCTTATCTGCCTGCCTATCTGTCTGTCTATCTCTTATCTATGGTCCTTCTTTGTGTCAAACTGTATGGTTACATCTGCCTGCCTATCACACTGTAGATTATTTATCTGGCCATGTGCACAGAGCCTTCCGATAACTTATAACGGCCTCCCATATAAATATCCACATTAAATCCGATATTTAACAATGCAGACCACCATAAACAATCCTTCTTGCCAGACAAAAATGTGTTCTCGCTATATTAGTGAATGAATGAATGACATATAATGCTTTGAATGACATGAAATGAATAAAATGAACAACAATACTAGACAATAAATTTAGGAAAAGATAAGTATGTATGTATGTATGTATGTATGTATGTATGCATGCATGCATGTATGTATGAATGTATGTATGTATATTAAGTGCCATTTATATAGCCCACAGGATATGAAGCCATGCAATGGAGAGTTGGAAGGCACATGAATCTGACGCCTGGTGTGAATATCGGCAAAGTACCATCCAGCCCACTCTTTCTCGACAGATTCCTCATGAAAATTATTTTTAAAGCTCCAATGGCTATTAGCAAGTGGAACTCTTACAGTGACCCCCCCTGATTGCCTTGTCAAACCCCCCTGACCAATAACACTGGTCTCCTGTTCGTTAAAATGTGAGCAACAGGAATCGCAATAGATTTCTCAGCATTTCAAAAAATGCAGTAAGTTGGAAAATGTTGCAAAAAATTAATACATGGTGGCTTATGAAAAAAATATTGCTAAGCACCTATAATAGCCATAAAAGGTGCAGCCCAAAAGAGTGGGTGGTCACATGTGATCAGTGCCAGAGCACAGGTCAGATATTATTACTATAACTATTATTATGATCATCATGATCATGATGATCATAATAATAGATCATGATGATCATAATAATACCACCACCACCACCATCACCACATCATCCATCATACATCATCATCATCATCATCATCATTATCATCATCATCATCATCATCATCATCATATTATCATCATCACATATTACTACATCATCATCATTAGAACTAATTCCTTAGTGAACTGACCAGTCGACTAAGTCGATCATTAAGTCAGACGTCAACTCATCGAGTCAGTCGGTAAGTCCTTAGCGACTTGCTCCATGGACTAGCTCTAACCAACCGACTCCAGGGTACCACTTATCAACATAACGCATATTTTAGAAAAATAAATTGTAATATTTTTATCTGGACGTGCAAACAGGTCATCATATACGACATTACACTTATTTCTGCATTGAAGGCTTTGAGCGAAATGTCCACAAAGAACAACACCAACATGCACGCTCCCACACGTGCACAATGTTTATCAGACTTTTCCAGATTGACCTCAATTGGCCCCGAGGAAAAGCCCTGGGGAACTGGTGCAAACTTTATGGTCCAGTGTCCTTAGTGACGTCAAATAAACGCAAATGCCAGACTGGAAGCACACTGTCCGATTTCACAACTCCAAAAACAAAGAAAGAACAAACATTGGCACAGCTGAATGGAAACAGCCAACAAAAACAATGTCGTCTAACATCACACACACACGCACACGCGCACACACACGCACACACACACACACGCACAAGCACACACACACACACACACACGCCAAAAATTACAGAAATTAAATTTTGGAGATTAAACTACAGAGTAATAGTCTAGCATTATAGAAACTACAGAGATTAAACTTAACAGATTAAGCTTCATAATTTCAATTCCAGAGATTAAGCTACAGCACACAAACTAAACAGATCTTTATAAATTGACCCATTCTCAGCGGGACTAGTCCCTTCTGGGAGCCCATTGTTCTCAACCTGACAATAACATTATGTTGATTAAGTCTATGTTCAAAGCATGTCTTATATGTAATATTGAAAAGTGTCATTCCACGCCATGCTACTGCTTGTTTCTTCGTTTGTTTGTTTGTTTGAGATCAATAAATTGAATTGAATTGATTAAACCACTGAGATTGAATTCCAGAGATTAAGCTACAGCACATAAACTACAGAGATTAAACTAGGGAGATTATATTCCAGAGATGATACTGTGCCAGGTGACTCATTAACACTGCATATAATAATAAGACACATTGATCTATTTCTGCTTAATATGAGCCACTTAAACTGCCTTACCTATAGCAAACCTTATGGCATGCATAACATATGCATACTATTGTAAGGTGGCAAAGATGTTGCTGTCATTGTAACATAGCATAAATCAAGTGTCCTATAAAATAATGGATTCATAGTCATCTCTAAAGAAATAGGATGGCTACCTTGTCATTGCCCGTGGTCTATTCAGAGTTTCCATTTTGTCACTCTGCCATAACATTTCTGCCTTTAAGATACATGAAATTATTATTATTGCTAATATTGCTAATAGCAACTTCTGCTGCACCAGTGTCTAATGCATACGGCATCAACCATTGGCGTATGTAGGGGTTCAACCAACCCCCCAATAAATTGCCGAACATTGCTTTATATGCTTTTGCATGCAAAATAAAAAAGACTCAATTTTGCGACCATGTCAATGGAAACCCCCAAATTGTTTCCTGGCTACGCTACTGGCATCATGGCATCAACCGATGGTATTACCACTAGCAATGACTTGGGTCAGGAGTGCCACTCAATTGTTGAGTGGCACTTCATTAGTGTTTGATTATGATTAGTGATAACGCTTACTAATCTTCTTTGTCTTCAGTTTAGTTCAGTTCGTTTCAGTGCTTGAATGCGGTTACATGTATGTATGCACGCATGTAATGTAAAGAACATATATGTAGCACCTTAAAAGAACCTAAAGAACCTTGTAAATGCCGTCTTCATAAGAATCCTTTCTCAGTTTCTCCTTATGCACAGTCATACTATGCCTCCTGATCAATCTCACATAGTTCTTCCAAGACTACAGTTAGTTAGAAACCATTAGTATCTGCCTCAGCCCTCTCATTTCAAAAGCATTTTATCCTCTTTTCATCAGATTTCTTGATGGTCCAACCTTCGCAGCCATAGGCTGTAGTACATTGACTACACTAATAATCTAAATATTCTATGAGATATATAGCAATGTTTACAGGTTTGAGACAATTAGTTTATTCATGACGTATAGAAGAATAATTGCCATGGTGATTTCTCACCCACGTCACTTCCGCCCGCTAGGATTCCTTCTGCCAGATTCCTTCTTACAGAAGCATCTGTGCACTGGTTCTTCATTTTGATTTTGCCTCGAGGATCAATCTCATAATTAACTACTTAGCACCTGAGTGAGGTTCTTGTAAATGGCCATATACATACATAATCAGGCCTAAATAGAAGAAGTACGGTCCCTTAAGCTGGCTATCCCTAAGGCAGCCATGGGTATAAAGTGTTAGCAACCTCCCCAATTTTCTTAGCTTCTGCATATGAGGTCAGGTGGCCAGTCCTCTCCTTCGCCATCTCATCTTCCCACCGACAGCGTACGGTCAGTGTACTCATTAATATATTTCAGTTGGTTTGGGGATGCAGATGGAGCAGGAATCTCAAACCAAACTTCTGCCCTGCCGGAGTTTTGAACCCTTACCTCTCGATCGACAGTCCCGCACGCTAACCACTACACTACCCTTATAATAATGCTTAAACAATGCTTTAATATAACCAAGTCAGTTTGCAACTGGCTAAGTTGACCAATCTCAGTGTACAATTTGTGATGGGACACAGCTGTATTGTGGCAATATTAATACTGCAGCCCAAACTGTCTCAATTATTTGGGATTTATGTAATACTTGAAAGCGTTACGTTTTTGAATAAACACTGAATGATTACAAAAGCACACAGTCATAAATAATAGTCACACAAAATGACAGCAAAACATTCCTGCTTTGTAAATAGGCAATTTTCGTGAAATATTAAATTGTTGATAGAGCATAGTAATGCAAAGCATGGTTTTAGATGGGCCTTTGAAGATTATTATATGGGCCTTGCAAACAAGCAGCGTCTGCTTCTGCAAAACCAGTAATTAATTGTTGTCAATTTAAAATAGAAGCTGGATTGATTAAAATAATTGTTTGCCTAAATGGAAGTTGGATTCGTTAAACTAATTCTTTGCTTAAACAGAAGCTGTATTGACGAAAATAAGTGTTTCCGTAAATAGAATTAAGCTGGATTGATGAAACTAGGTCTTAGCTCAATAGAAGTGGGATTGATGAAAATAACTGTTTCCATACATAGAAGTTGCATTAATAAGAATAATTCTTTGCTTAAATAAAGTTTGATTGATGAAAAATAATTTTTTGCTTAAACAGAAGTTGGTTTGATGAGAAGTAATTTCTTCTGAAATAGAAGTTAAATTTATGAAATTTTTTCCCTTATATGGAAGCTGGATTGATGACAGATTTCATGGACCAAGTAGACTGCTTACTTACCAACGTTAAGCATGGCATTGAAGACATTAAAATAATTTAGCAACGGGATAACCATGTAGGCAGTACAGATTTAAAAGGAAAACTATGCTAAATCTTGGTCATGCCACAAGCACTGGAATACAATTTCCTTTCAATCGCAATGTGCAAGCATACATTTGAAAATGCACCAAAGTTACCAAACCTGCCCTGTACAATTTCAATGGCTAGCAATAGGCCTACAATACAACACAATACAACTTTATTTGATATCACCTCTCTCAAAAGTTCAAAGTCCACACGGCCATACGACAGAACATCGATGGCGCTGAGAAGCTGTGAGTGAAGGACTTGCTCAAGGTCCCTACACAATAAATAACCGAGGGCTGGAGCATGGCCCTCTGGATATTGAGTCAACATCTAGTCGAGGGCCATGGCTGGAGGCTCGAACCCGTTACATCCATTCGGCTACCATGCCCCTAGCAGCCAATCAGTTTACACTAAGGGGCTGTATTCATCACCATCCCATCAATGATAAATACCACCTTCCCTTCATTCTCCCACGCTATATGGCACTCAACAAATCCAGGTTGAGGTTGTGGAGTCACTGATGCTTAAATATCAGCGTGCGAACAGCCAACAGAATTATAACTCTCTGCGTTGCTTCCGTACTTATCTGATAAAATCCTACCTCCGAAACGTTAGAAAACCTCGCGTTGACGTGTCTTTGTGGCTAGATTCATTGGTCTCTGTAAAAATGAACGAAATATTGCTTTTGTTCGCCTCTTCTTACTGTTATATCATCGACCATCATCCCATCGCTTCTTCTATCGTGCGTCTGCTGTGTTGCTTGTAAACAACGCCAACGCTGGTTCCCTGCTCTCTGTGAGGCCGCGCTGTCGTTCTTTGTAATAGGTCTTACCGTGCAAAACGGCTACGTTTGCATTTTGTTCTAAAACAAATTATTTGTTATTACTGACTTCATACCATGATGATGCTATGTTAATTATATTATGCTATGCTTATTGGACGTACAATACGTCAGCCACTAGTGAAAGCTAGTGGCATTGCTAATTTCCTATGGCCGAAAGTACTTGCGTTCAACCTTAATGAGCCCAAATTCAATATAATTTTATTTGTAAAAATTACGACCAAAAACAGATAATTCTTTTGCGCAATCTGCATAATTATATCTTTATGGTATTAATTCTTACACATTTACTACATGCGATTTAGATTTTTTGCATTTTATTCGCGTATTTAAACATCAATGCGAATGGTCTGTTATGATAAAGGATGATAAGGTTATGATAAGGTTAGTATTGAAAACCTAAACAGATAATATTTTGGTTAAATGAAAAGAGATTAGGTCAATATTATTATTAGGCCTAGTACGAAATGTCATACGAAATAAGTGTTTTAAACATTCGCTAGGTGCGCCCTTCATCAATAACTTCGAAATTGTTTAACGTCCACTGTTTACGCGATGGCGTGATTTGTGAAGTTTGACTATCTTGAACACGTATTTGCCCTTAATAAATAATTTTGTTTAATTCAGTAGCATATTTATATGCAGACAGAGAGATAGAAAGTGACTTCGTCAGATAACATTCGTGTAAATACTATGTCTCAAAATGCACGGTCTTAGGCTACCCGACAAAGCGCAAACAGCATTGCATAAGATTACGCCGCTTATTGAAATTGTAACTCTATAACACAGAAGCTCACATTTATACTGATGGGTCAAAAAAGGAAAATATTGTTACTGCAGCTTTTACAATTCCAAAGTTAGGCATAGATAGAAAGTTTAGATTATGTGATGGATCTAGTATATATGCAGCAGAATTGACTGCAATAAAAGAAGCAGTATCATGGGTAATAAACTATGACAACAGCAAGAATTGTCAATATATTATCTGACTCTTTAAGTGTACTTACTTCTATTAAGCAAAATAAATCTGAATCTAGACCCAACTTGTTTAACGAACTGATGACACTATTGAACAAGTTGGATCCTAATAAAATAAAAATGGTTTGGATTCCAAGTCATGTAGATCTGACAGGTAATGAAAAAGCAGATGAATTGGCCAAAGAGGCATTACATATAGATAATATTAATTCAACAAATTATTTAGAAATACAAGAAATTCGCCCAATGATTAAAGATTATATAATAAATAAATGGCAAATGGAATATAACCTTGAAAATAAAGGGAGATTGTATAAAACCATATGCCCAAATGTTTCAACAAACATTAAATTCTCTGATCCGTGCAGAAATAAAGAAGTACAAATCAATAGATTGAGAATTGGTGTAGCAAATACTAATAAAAGATTATTTCAAATGGGAAAACACATTAGTGGGTTATGCGATACCTGTCAGGTCATGGAGAGTGTAGAGCATCTCCTCTTGGAATGCAAACAGGAAGATATATCAACTACTTTAAGAAATCAATGTGTTATTTATAAATCCGATTTTAACTTAAAATCTCTGCTGGATATAGGATGTTTGCAGAATACAGTGTATAATCTTGTAAAACACATTAACAAAGGAAAAATACTATAATTATCAACATTGATTATATCATATATTCAAGAAACTAGCGGAATAAATTGATTATAGCTAAATTACCATTTAAATCAAATTATATGTGTGTGATTAATGACTATTTAAGTCAGATGATTGTTAGTTTGATTATTAGATTATTTCATTACTTTTGTTTTGTTTGGTTATGAATGTAAATAGGATGACTTGTTAATTTAGAAAATGGAAAATTATGTAAATACTTGTATAAAAATTTTTTGAAAAAGAGCCAAAAGGCCAAAAAGAGCCAGAAAGGCCAAAAAAAAAACAAAAAAAAAAAAACAAGAAGAGCCAGAGAAGGCCAAAATGACTTAAAATCATTAAAGTCATTAAAAAAAAAAAAAAAAAGAGCACGAAAGTGACAGAAAAAAAACAGAAAATCGGGAGAAAAAAAATAGAAAAAGGAAAGAAAAAAAAAAAAAAAAAGAGAATTATAATAAAAGAGCCAATGGGCCAAACATAAATTACATACAAAAGAAAATGTAAAGACGTCAACGATCATTGTTATCATAAGACGTCGTTAAACCCAGGAAAAGAAGAAGAAGAAATTGTAACTGAGCTGTAATATGCCAAAAAAATCTTTGTCGGCGGCAACGGACAATGTTGTCATAAGCTGCCGTTAAACTGAGGATCCAATCCAAATTGCAAATATATTGCTTGTTAATAAATGGTGTGTAGGCCTATCTAAGCCTACTGAAAAACACTCTGAAACTTAGCTTGAATATCTGATAGAAATTTTGAATTTATTATCACAAATGATTGTTGTATCACCATACATTACTACTAAATAAAACTGAGACTCAAATATGAAAGCTACTTGAACAATAATATTGTTCAAGTAGCTTTCATATTTAACATTTAGACTATACATGATTGTATCTATCATGATATTTTTAAATATATTATATTTAAAAAAATATCATGATAGATACATGTATAGTCTAAATGTTAAATGTGCATGCTTTTTGTAATATTGCCAATGTAAAATGTTTGATATGACTTCAGCGGCCGATGTTGTCATGAGATGTCATTAAACTGATGATTAAACAAACAAACAAAATTGCTAATTTTTCTCCATTGTGCTCTGCTTGTGCCAGTCTAAAGCCATGTAATGACGAAGGAAGAGGAAGACGCTATAAATGATCTTTGTTACACACAGTGTCGTTAAACTGAAACTAGGCTACTACTAATATTATTACTACAGTGTTATTTGCGAGCAAGTTATTGACTCTCGTTTCACGTTAGTGACTTACTGACCTTTGACGCCATAAGCTGACGTTAAACCGCTGCAATCCACTGTTCAATGCAAAGAATTTTAAACTTTTAGACGGGATAACCTTTCAGGACACATGTAATGTAATGTAATGTAGACCTAATAAGACAATAATTATAAGCTAAAGCGCCACTTAAGACTGTATCAAACCACAATTTAATATCATAATTTGCTGCATTGCCTTACAACGAATTAGCAATTTAGCATAACGTTTACACTAGGGATTGAACCCAATGCGAGGTTACCGCACACAACAAGACTGGAAATTCTTTAACTCTTGGTATCATACATGGGCAGGGATGGGCAGTAATTGAAATTATGTAATTGAAATTAGGCCTACTTGAAATTGCGCAATTTGTAATTTGTTATTTTGTAATTCAATTACATTTCCCATGTATTTTGTAATTTGAAATTACATTTCATGTCCCAAAGTAATTTGTAATTCAATTACATTTTTCCAAGTAATTTGCCCTGTGCATGGGCCTACATATAGGACTTAATCATAGCACACCCTTTTTATATCTAATCTATTCTAAAGCAAGAAGTGCTCAACACGAGACAAACTAGCATTCAATATCGTTTATGTTCTGTAAAGAGGGGGACTCCGAGAGGTCACAAACTAGCATTCAATCCATGTTCAATATACAACAGCAACAACTCCGCCACAGATGTTTTCAGACGGTGCCAGTCCCAAAACCCGAGTAAAAGATGACGGTGACGATGGTCATCTGAATTAGGACTCAATTATATCCTAAATGCTATCTACAGCCAAAAGAGCACGTTGTGAGCACTTGAAAAAGTGCTGTTATTATAACCTCTATTCTCAAATTACTTTATTGGCTAAATCTCCTTCAGCTCATCCATTGCAAAACTGTATCTCTTACCTACAACGCCCTTCAAAGCTCTCAACCTGCGGCCCTCCGGTTACAAGACACAGAACATAGCGCTACACCACCGTGTCCTACCTAACTGTTAACATAACGCTGACCGGACATTTGGTGGCTTATGTGAAGTTTTACGTAGACATAATTTTATAAACAAATGTGTTACCTTTAACTTTTATGGCTTCCTTTGAGTTTCTATCGAAACGTGCAAACAACAGTTTCATCACTAGGTCTGCAATTATTACCTTTTAAATAATCGTATTGTGTAATCGTAAACTCTAAACTTCTAAAGCGCCACTCGAAAGCCAAACGCAGGGCACCAGCTTACTCACGAGCGCTGCGCCGAGTCAGAGGGGTTGTCCATAGGGTAGCGAGAAGGAGGTTCGAGTCCGGTTGCCAGAGGGGCAGAGTAGCTGTTAAGGTGGGTGTCGTTTAGGTCGAGAATTTGAATGTGGAAGATCAGACGAGTCGGGGTAGGCCCAAAATTGGAAGGTGGAAGATCAGATGAGTCAGAGTAGGAATTCTGGAATTGGCGAGACTTCAGTTTTGAGTGGAAAGTGCGAGGGGTGGTAGATAGAGGAACTTGAGGCAGAGAATGGTGGGTGACTGGCAATGATGGTGGAGTGCAAGAGTAGGTCTAACCATGTGTGCTAATTGATGCTATTTGTAGTCGTCATCTCAGAAGTGGACAGATCAATTTCGTCTCCACTCATCAGTCCCATTATCAAGCACAAGCCCATCGTTATAGCGTCTTGTAAAGGAGATTTAACGGCGCTATATAAATACTAGATGTCTCAGTGTTTGTCGTTTCGTGTCTTTCGTTCGTTGTATGAATAAAACTAATCAGACCGTATTTTGTTGGCGGACTATATCGCTCTAAAAGACCGCCATCTTTCTTCGCTTTCAACGCATCATCACAAACAAGCAAACAAATGATATTGATGTTGAAGAGGGGAAGAGGAGGAAGAGGACAAGAGAATGAGGAGGAGGAGGAGGAGGAGGAGGAGGAGGAAGGAGAAGAGGACAAGAGAATAATGAGGAGAAGGAGGAAGGAGAAGAGGACAAGAGAATGAGGAGGAGGAGGGGGAGGAGGAGGAGGAGGAGGAGGAGGAGGAAGGAGAAGAGGACACGAGAATAATGAGGAGAAGGAGGAAGGAGAAGAGGACAAGACAATAATGAGGAGGAGGAGGGAGGAAGGAGAAGAGGAAAATAGAATAATGAGGAGGAGGAGGAAAAGGAGCATAATAATGATGACGAGGAGCAGGAAGAGGAAAATAAACATACTGAGGAGGAGGAGGAGAATGAGAAGGTGAAGGAGGAGGAGCATAATAATGATGATGATAATGAGGATGATGATGATGATGATGATGATGATGATGAGGAGGAGGAGGAGGAGGAGGAGGAGGAGGAGGAAGAAGAAGAGGAGGAGGAGGAGAGGAAACGGAACACGATGATAATGATGATGATGACGACGACGACGACGCTTATGATGACAATGATACATTCAAGGTCATTAATTCGCAGTTAGGTAGGCATAAGCCTAACAAGGCCTACATAGCAAACTCCGATGACGTTGCCGAAACATTTTTATAGCGCCGCCTGACTAGGACTAAGAGTCTCCTTTCTTCACACCGCCTGCATGGTCAGAAGATGAGGAGGAGGATGAGAACTTGGAATGAGCTGCTGAGACAGAGGACTGGGATGGGGATGCGGGAGTCTTTCGCGCTGCGAATGAGAGCGCTGACATCCAACAGTCGGAATGTAGGAAGGCCTCCATCGTCCGGTAGCCATGGCGATCGGAGGCTGAGCGTCGCATCCTTCCGTTGACGATGCTCCTCTGGCTCAGCAACCGTCGACCTTCGTCCGTGTACAGATGGAACTTGAAGTCGACGCCAGAGGTCGCCAGTGCCTTGCTCAGCTGAGCGCTGTGCTGGACGTGAACCTTATCTAATGCATCGATGCATTACAACAGACAGAAGATATTTAATATGCTACGGACATGCAATAATTACTTAGTTGCGTTTGTGCAGGTATATGTGTATATATATATATATACAGAGAGAGAAATATATATATATATATATATATATATATATAGAGAGAGAGAGAGAGAGAGAGAGAGAGAGACAGACAGACAGACAGACAGAGAGACAGACAGACAGACAGACAGAGAGAGAGAGACAGAGAGAGAGACAGAGAGAGACAGAGAGAGAGACAGAGAGAGAGATAGAGACAGACAGACAGACAGACACAGACAAAGACACAGACAGACAAACAGACAGACAGAGACAGACAGAGACACAGACAGACAGACAGAGATAGAGGTAGGAGGGAGGAAGGGAGGGAGGGAGGGAGATATACAGACAACCAGACGAATAGATAGCTAGACAGGCAGACAGCTATAGACAAAATACATGTAGATGAACGGGTAGACAGAAAAAGACGCACAGGCAAACAGGTATAATCAAGCAGAGGAAGAGGAATACAATTATAGTCAATATGAGTAAACTAAAAATTCGCAATACTTCATCAACGTATGGCTGACAAATGTGTATGTATCATCGATATCATCATCATCGTCGTCGTCTTCATAATCATAATCATCATAGTGATCATCCTCCTCCTCCTCCTCATCATCATCATGCTGCTCCGCGTTCTCATCATCATCATCATCGTCATCATCATCATCGTCATCATCATCATCGCTATTGTCGTTGTCCATTCAGTTGATAACTAACCGTCAGCTGAGCCGTGGATGAGTAGCAGAGACTTATTTCGGAAGTTGTCCGACTTGGACGAAGCGTTGGCCAACTGTGCAACAGATAAAAGAGAGAGAGACAGATTCAATCGATTGCAAAGTCTACACTCGATTCATAACAATAATGCTCCAAGAAAGATTTAAAGACAAAGAAATTAAGACTTCTGTCGTCAGTATAAGAATCTGACGACTACTATGGAGAAGATGATGCTTATGATAATAATAATGTCTATGATGCCTATGACAGTGGCGATTATAATGATGATGATGACGATGATGATGATGATGATGATGATGATGATGATGATGATGATGATGATGATGATGATGATGATGATGATGATGATGATGATGATGACAATAATAATAATGATGATGCTTATGATGATGCTGGCGATGCTGATGCTTGCGATGATGATGCTGGCGATGCTTGAGCTGTCGCTGACGCTGATGATGATTATGATGATTATGATGATGATTCTCATTATGATGGTTATGACGACGGCGACGACGATGATGATGATAAAGAGAAGCAGGAGACGGATGAAGGCAAGCAGAAAAGGAACAGAGACAGACAGATAGACAGACAGAAAGACAGACAGATAGAAAAACAGACAGAGAGGTACACGTGCAGACAGACAAACAGACTAACATCGTATCCGCGGTAGTTGTCCCTGCTTCCGGACGATCCCATCAGTCTTTCTGCATATGCCACATCTGTAACAATAGCAACGACGGATCGCAGATAATTATATGCGGAAAGAAGACAAAAGATACATATATAAACACACCCATGCGCATTAAAAATCTAAACATATACATGAACACGTACACACGTACATGTATACGTACATACATACACACCAGTGCGATTCTCCTTACAGATTTATTTTAGTTGCAGTTACAGTTATAGTTAATGATTTTTCATTTTAGCTATCATTACAGTTTTAGTTAGTATTACTTTTTAGTTATAGTTATAGTTACTGTATTTTTTTTATCTCAGTTACTAATTAGTTACAATTATTATAGGCCTCTGCAATCATTTTCTCCAATCATTTTCTACAGTCATTTTCTCCAATCGTTTCTCCAATCATTTATCCAATCATTTCTCCAATCGTTTTCTCAAAATCATTTATCCAATCGTTTCTCCAATCGTTTCTCCAATCATTTCTCCAATCGTTTCTACAATCATTTCTCCAATCGTTTTCTCAAAATCGTTTCTCCAATCGTTTCTCCAATCATTTCTCCAATCGTTTCTCCAATCATTTCTCCAATCGTTTTCTCAAAATCGCTTTTCCAATCGTTTCTCCAATCGTTTTCTCCAATCGTTTTCTCCAATCGTTTCTCCAATCATTTTTCCAATCGTTTTCTCAAAATCATTTCTCAATCGTTTCTCCAATCATTTCTCCAATCGTTTCTCCAATCGTTTCTCCAATCGTTTCTCCAATAATTTCTCCAATCATTTTCTCCAATCGTTTCTCCAATCGTTTCTCCAATCATTTCTCCAATCGTTTCTCCAATCATTTCTCCAATCGTTTTCTCAAAATCGTTTTCCAATCGTTTCTCCAATCGTTTTCTCCAATCGTTTTCTCCAATCGTTTCTCCAATCATTTTTCCAATCGTTTTCTCAAAATCATTTCTCCAATCGTTTCTCCAATCATTTCTCCAATCGTTTCTCCAATCATTTCTCCAATCGTTTCTCCAATCATTTCTCCAAGCATTTCTCCAATCATTTCTCCAATCGTTTCTCCAATCGTTTCTCCAATCGTTTTCTCCAATCATTCCTCCAATCGTTTCTCCAATCACTTCCTCCAATCGTTTTATCCAACCATTTCTACATACATACATACATACATACATACATACATACATACATACATACATACATACATACATACATACATACATACGTATACATACATACATACATACATACATATAGCCTACATGCACACATACATACATACACACATGCATACGCTTAGCCTATACGTAACCGAATATCTGTTGATGTGGAGGGAGAGCTGACCATAGTATTTCCAGTCTGTGATGGGAGAGACGGCTATTCCACAGGTAAACAGCGTGTCATCCTTATCCCCCAGGATGTGCGTGACCACGAAACCTCCATAGCCCTACAATGAACGTAACGTAAGGTATGAACTAGCCTGGAATTTTATTATCTCATGGTTAGTTCCTACATTTATGATCATGATTATAAGGCAGCGCAATATAAATGGTAGATTAGAATTTTATTATCCGAACTTATATTGCGCCTCATGCTCCAGACAGTTATGTTATAAGCCGTTGAAAGACTCTTTAAACTGAATGAATGAGTTCATTAATTAATTAATTAATTAACTAACTAACTAACGTACGAACGTACGAACGAATGAATGAATGAATGAATGAATGAACGAACGAACGAACGAACGAACGAATTAATTAATTAATTAAGTAATTAATTAATTAATTGAGTGAATTAATGAATTAATTAATGAATGAAGGAATGAACGAACGAACGAATGAACGAATGAATGAATGAATGAATGAATGAATGAATGAATGAATGAATGAATGAATGAATGAATGAATGAATGAATGAATGAGTTAACGATTGAATAAAAGAACGAACGGTGAGATTGGTGTGTGAATTCCTCACCTCACCCCAAACAGCCAGATGATCTTTTCGGATGAAAGGATACCTCGAAACCACGTGACTACAACGGAGGTACAACTTCCGGTTTAAATGGGCATCTAGCGAGAAACTCACGAAAACTAATGAAAGATAAACATAGTCCTTTGCATTTATGTTATATGCCTGAGTGTATGGTGAATGTAATATTACTGGGGTTCCGATAACGCCCGGGGCGTGACTGGATCCCAATAGAATTATCTGCAGTGCTAACCTCTTCAGTCCCATGCATTACCACCGTCACATTCGTTATGGTCTTGCTTTTTGGTAAAGAAATTCATTAGATCGGTTCCTCTATAACGCTTCATTACATAGTTAGTAAATTGAAGCAATTAAACTTGAAAATTTAATTTAAATCGTTTTTATTTAAAAGTAAACGAATGGATTAGCGACTGTATTCTGAACTTGAAGATCTGCTTTCACAATAGGCCGCGTAAAATGAACACTGGAGGATGCAGAGAGATATTGAAAGAGACCGACTGCAAGAGAAAAAAGGCGCGCGAGAGAGACAATGCAGATATTATTTCAAACATTCCTCAGCGCAGGAGCTCAGTATAGGCAAGGCAAAGGGTATAAATTTAAGCAGTGGTTGTGACCTAGATAGGCACAACGGATACACACGTCCGTGGCCCTGTGTAGTGTGTAGATATCAGGTATCATGAAGCATTCGTCATATAGGGCCTACAGACTGCATTAGGCCAAAACCCACAGATTTCTTCAGTTTGAACAAAATTTTAGACATTTCTGGACCCCTGCCAAGGGCCCCTTCCATAGAACCGGGCCCCGGGGCAGCAACCCCCTCTGACCCCCCCTCTCATCGGCCCTGGTCTTGTTGAAGCCGCTAATGTCAGTCATTCAATACTCAAACAACTGTATATAGTCTCAAGAAACCACACTGTAAATCCTCAGAACGCCGGACGCGTCCGGCAGCACATCTGACGCGTTCTATAAATGAACACGGGCGTTCAGAAATATTAACACGCGTGTTCAATACGACGCGTCGTGCGTTCAAGTTACGGCAAACAGACATGTAGCTTACGTCAAAGACGCTGAAACTGTATAATAGGTCTAAGGGAAAATTTCTCCATGATAGGCCTGCTTAGAAATGCAGAATTCATTATGTAGCCTAAATGATTAAATTTTTTTATCGAAATCAAGTCAGAAGACTGCCAAACAACGATTGGCCTAGGCTACTAGCGCGATATAGGCTAACAATCAAAATCGACATGTAACACTGAATCGTATAGATCAAAAACAATTATAAATGGCATGAATTACCTTTTAATTCCTATAGCATTTGTACGTGAAATAAGTTGAATACAAGTGTAGGCTACGTTGGAGCCGCATTTTTGAACACCGGCGTTCAGTTAAGGACCTGTTGGGCTGCAATATTTGAACGCATGCGTTCAATATTTGAACGCATGCGTTCAATCTTTGACCACGACATGATGAATATTAATCACGTCTTCGTCCGCGAAATAGTTCGCTGCGGTTGTGTTATGTATTCAGTCGGGCATCGCAGTAGAATTTTTTTATGAAATTGAGATATTATAATACAATCTAGTGTTTCGTTTTGCTTATGATATATTCTTTCATTTTGCAAAGCAAGCTAAACCATGCGCCCATCGAGGCCCAACCATAAGGTCATGAATATTAATGACGTGTATACGTACGCGACCCACTTTCGTGGTTGTCGGTTATGTTTTGAATTTGAAGTACTTCTATGCTGAAGACTAATTTTAAACGATATTACGGAAAAAAGAAATCTTATGGACAGGTTCATTATGTGCTTAAAATTGTTGTAAAACTACACAAGTGTGAGTATGTCTCTGCACGAAATGTGCAAACGTAACGTCATAATATTCAGTAGCAAATTGCAATGTAGGCCTACTTTAAGACGCCATAGTCCTTGTAATATCGCAACTTCTGATTCCATTTGGGAATTTATAAAGTTTATAATTAAATGTGATTTTTTTTATTCTTTACAGCTTTAAAAATGTAAAGTTGATGTTAGAGTTGATTATTAAGTAGACAGTGTAACTGCTAGAATAGATAATAGATTGGATCCCAAAAGTCTCTTTAAAACACTTCAATTTCAAAACAGGCTTTCGAGTGGCGCATTAGAAGTTTGGAGATTATTACGATTTCGATTATAGTTATGTCTGGTCTCTTTTTGTATAGGGTGCTGGCCGAATGTTACTCGTGCAGTTCGCTTGTAGAGCACGAGACACATTTCAGCCAGGGAAGTGAGAAGGAAAGAGGCCAGCATTTTCCAGCTTCCTCTGTAATAGTTGTGTTGAAGGTCAGTGGCCGTTGATTCAGAAAGTTTTCTGTGGTCTAATTTTTATCACAATTTCTCATTGCTATAAATTTACACAAAATGCAAGGAGCAATTCAATGTGCCATGGTGAAAAGAAATAATTAATAATCATGGTTTGCAAATTACTCTTGAATGTAAGTTCTTTTTAAGGATATTAGGCCTATAACAGTTGAATGTTCAAGCCATTTTATAAACTAAAATTGATACATTTTCAACTGCTCAAATATATTTCCATATTTGATATTTGCAACCTATCCAGTGTACCTAAACAATAGGACAATGATGACTTGTACAATTGCTTCTCTTTGTGTCTTCATGCCTGCCTTTCAATGTGCATAATGTTCAATAAAACGTCATCTATTACATTTTTACACATGCTGTAGTACTAGTCATTTTGAATGTTGTGCACTTTGTTTCAGATCATTGCAGACAATGCTGTGGCACAGTCTTTGGAGACAGCGGAGAGTGAGCCCTGCATATCGTTGTTCTGACAGTGAGCGACGACATACCCGCATTTTCATTGTGGGTGACACAGCTGTGACTAAAGTGCCAAAGACCAATATTCTGAGTGCCACCCTGCTGCTGCTTGTCTCAAACTATGTTTTCGACCTCGAATACTCTAGGTTTTATGCTAATCTTTTGGGCGTTCTCCAAACTGACAATTATGTGAAGGACACCAGCAAGCAGTTGAAATCTTTTATTACGAAACTGTGCTGTTATGGAAAGTTTGCCGGAGTCATTACCCGACGATTAACCACGTCTTATCCTGTGACACTAATAAAATCTTAAAGAACCATTATTTGCATGATGTTCAGGTGCTAAAGTTGAATGTGAAATTTGAATGTTAACAATTATCATCAATGTCAATGGCATTGTAATTAATTTCTAGTTAATTTAGGATATTTGTAGTTCTATATTCTGTTGGAATTGCATGTGTGCTTTTATATTTTTAATTAGCATTTGGATTTAAATTTAAATATCCATGAGACTTGGTTGTGGGTCATTCACATATATATGATATCCGGAGAGAGGGAGGAAGGGAGGGTCATGCAAATGCGGAGAAGGGAGGAAGTCTTATGGCTTAAGCAGACGTCCAGATGGGTCTACATGTACATGTGCAAGGCTTTTAGTTCAACCTGCTTAAGCACCAACTTCAGTTATAAGATGGGAGACATTGATTCAGTTTTTACAGCTTTGAGTGCTGTAATTAACGTATGGAAAATTGCTTTACTTTCAAGATTCAAATAGCAAGTATATATTCAGACAATTCAATTATGCATATGCTTATAAATTAAGATATAGAACAAGGAGTTTTGTAAGGGTGTCTTCGGCATGTTAGTGCATTATAACTGTTACCTGGCTTTGGAGTGCAAACGTCTGCAAAGTGGGAGAGTAAGGCCAAAAGCGGACAAAGGGTGATGGAAGGTCCAAAGGAGGTACTTTTGGGGCGTCCTTTATGGTCGAACCCTTAGTGTGCAATTGCATTGAAGTATGATTAGTTTATATCTCAATTCTGACTTTCATATAATAGCTGTGCTAATATTTTGCCTTAATTTTTTAATGTATTATAGGCCTATACATGCAATTGCTTTCGTTATATTGTATTGTATATTATGTATATAATTATATATATACGTGTTTTCTCTCAACTCTGAAAATTTGTTGTTATGGCAAGTGTTCATAGGTTGGGAACACTAGTGTTAATGAAGAGCACATTGTTGTGTTCCGTTCATGAGCACTAGCGTTTAGAGCAGGGTTTGAACGCCCGGACGCGTTCTATTAGTGTTACATTTACGCGTTAAAGCATTTGAACACGTCATGCGTTAACGAGTAGAACACCCATGAAGCGTTTAAAAATCGTAACACTAGTGTTCAGAAATTTAATGCCAGCGTTAACATTAGAAACGCCGGACGCGTTCTATTGGTGACGTCATATAGGTGTTCACACTAGTGTTCAAAAACTTAACGCCAGCGTTAACATTAGAAACGCCCGGACGCGTTCTATTAGTGTTACAATTAGGCGTTTAAAAATGTGTTCTAGTTGTGAACACCCGGCTTTAGAGTGCAAGACTGTTGCTCTATGCACATTTTAGCGACGAAACAGGACATCAATTTTGTTATAATCCATTGTTTTGTTTATTTATTTGGTTTCAATTACCTTTTATTCTATTATTCATTAGGTTTTTAATTATTCATTGATTTATTTGAAATTTTTTCCAATGATTTATTTAGTTATTTATTTAATAGTAGTAGTTACAGTTTAACGACTATGATAACAAAGATCATTAGCGTCACCCTCCTCCTTTATCCAGGCTTGGGACTGGCACTGTCTGAGTACAAACAGTGGCGCAGTTATTTATTTAATTTATGCCAATTAACCAGTAGACGAATTATATATTTGCACGGGACCTCGCCATACACCGAAGTTGTAAATTACGATTACAATGACATGGAGAGCAGTGTATTCCTTCAGCTATAAATGATGTACGTTCAAGAATCTAATAAATTTGCAATATGCATGCACAATTAGTCATATGTTACTGTTCAACA
Organism: Aporrectodea caliginosa; assembly: GCA_020284085.1. Classification (NCBI taxonomy): domain Eukaryota; kingdom Metazoa; phylum Annelida; class Clitellata; order Crassiclitellata; family Lumbricidae; genus Aporrectodea; species Aporrectodea caliginosa. Next base: position 816,290 of record JACEVL010000904.1, on the reverse strand, counting down.
TATTAAAACACACAGGCATAAATATGAATAAATAATGTGCATAAACATGTATAAATATATAAATATGCATAAATGTGCATAAATATGCATACATTTTCATAAATTGGCATAAATCAGCAGACTTCGCTATATTATGCACATAAGTCATTTAATATGCACATTCGGACCTGATTCTGTTAAAATTGAAACTACATTTGCACATACATACATTCATACATACATATATACATACATACATATGCTTGCATACATATAAATATATTCATAGGCCCTACAAAATTTGTCACGATATATATATATATATATATATTCAAATATATAGGCCTACAGCCCTACATATAGTTGAATATAATATTACAAGGGGATTATCTGGAACACTGTACATGTATACTATCACATGCAGTGTCGTCCCTTGGTGTTTATTGCATTTGAAAAGGCGCTATAGAAATCCTGAGATTAGATATGTGTGGACTTATGGATACGAACTTTGCCTCATTATTGCCGTTGAGAGTATAGGCCTTTAAATTAAAATAACAGTGATAAAATATAAAATAGAATAATAATTGTGGTCCAGTAAGAATTCAAACGGAGTATATATCATTCGTGCACACGTTAGGAGATAACTTTAAAGCAAATATTGTAACATTCTTACTGAGCTACAAGTATTAACTATTATTATTATTGCTAAGCCAGTACAACTAACTTACTACTATTTTTATTATTTTTGTTAATAATTATAAAACGCATATATACTGTATATATTTTCTATTTTTTAATTCTCGCATCAAACAACTCAGCTTTCACACAGCTTGCATTTGTCAAGACACCTGTTTGACTATGACTATTCGATGTCAGTCAGGCCATCAATTAGTTCGGAGGAGGGTGGAGAGCAGGGAGGTAAGCGAAGGGTTCCCACTGAATGGGTGCCTGTATAGGGTGGGAAAGGGTTTGTGGGGAAGGGCCAGAGGAGGGTTCAGGGTTGGTGATTGAACGGGCAGGGTCGGTGGGTGATGTCTGTAGGCAGCATATGCTCGATGGAGGTGTGGACTGGTGCAAATGCGTTTACCTCCATGACTTATAACAGGATTTTTCCACACCTTGGGATTGTGGCTAATTGTTGAAATCTTCGAGTGAATTAGTCGACTAAACGCATAAAACTTAGATTATAGGCCTATATATATATGCGCGGGTTCACGTAGATGCACTTCAGAGACATATATATACACACACGTCTATATTGATTTATACATATATATATATATATACATATACGAAATATTCGCAAGCTTCGTATATACGTGTATTGGGTGATAGGAGGACACATGATAATGTGGCTGTAATGTTAGTTTATGCACTTAATGAGTAGCCTAAGTGAGTGAGCGAGCGTGCGAGTGAGTAAAGGAGTGAGCATATACACACACCCACACCCACCACACACACACACAAACAAACACACACACACAGACATATACATACATGCATAACCGGTATGTTCATTGATGGATGGAAAATTTTATACTCTAAAGGGAGGAAGGGGCTGCAGTCTGATCACGAGGTGACATGATTGATAAAGACGCATGCATGAAAGCAACGAGGGCAATGCTTGCAAGCCATGTCTATACGTTGACCGACTGATATCTATAGCGTGCTAAAGGCAATTATTTTTAGAAGTCCTTCATATATATCGCAAATGGATCGCTGAGGCATTCAGAAGGTGTACCATAAATCGGTCACTTCTCTCGATCACAAAGCACAGCTTAATCGTTCAGAGGAAAAATAAACAATTAAAGAGTCTTACTACCAAAAGTTGATGAATTTTCGACTATCAATAATCAAATCCCAACGTCAAACACATAGACATTCTCATATGCATTAATATATATATATATATATATATATATATATATATATATATTATTTTAATGCACTATATGTATATATATATCAATGCATTATATATATATAAATAATGGACTTTCACGTGAATATGTGATCTGTATTATTTTCTTTTCCAATGCATATATAGAAAGGCTGAATGTGAAGTCTTTTCTGCATGGCTGGCTTTTGAACTTCAGTAACGCGCATATTTCGGATATGGGGACGCTGTATACTCATTTCATACATATCGTCCAACTTCAATGGATGTATACTGAGCGATATAGACGTCTGAATTGGCGCCATTTGCTTCTGTGTGGATTATTAGAAGTGCACGTCGGGTTCTACACATGCATGCATGCACTAGAGCATGAAGCTTTGCAAATAAACGTTTAAAACGTGATTTGAAAATATTCGTAAAACGGTTAGATTGGCTTTTCTGCAACTGTCTGTCACAAACGTTCGCTTTTGAATATTGACCTAATTGTGACTTGGTTTTGAGATACCAACGGATATTACCTTGAGAGTTACATATTGTAGCAATAGTATAGTGGCTTCAGTTAACGACACTGTGTGGTAACAAAGATTATTAGCGTCGCCCTCCTCCTTCAGGCTTGGGACTGGCAATAGACGCTACTGATAAAAAAATGCTAAATGCTGAGTGAGAAGACTATAACTTTATTATTAGGTTAGGCCAATAGTATGTACCAGCCTTTGCACAGAATTCAAGTTCAAGATTGAGGGCAAGTTCAAGGCCAAGTTCAAGGTCAAGTTCAATTTAAAGTTCAAGTTGAAGGTCAAGATCAACGTCGGCTAATACGATGGATCATTTCACAAACGACAATTGTTTTAACCTGGACTTTGTCGACTGTCATCAACCTTTGCAAGAGGATGCATTTGCCTCGCAGCATCCCCAACTCAACCAACCGGAACTGCCACACGAATCCTTCTGCTTGAGCGACTTCGGAAGCTGGGGTTCATCCTCCAGCTGGTCGATCGACGGTAGCATACCCGAGGCCTGCAGCGGAGATGTCCAGGGATTGGCCCCTTCGTTTGCTAACCAATCTCAGCAACAGTTAATGCGTTTCGATGGTTACCACGAAACAATGGACTACTCATGGTTCCAGTCGAACGGGCAAAGTCAGTATTTTGGAACTGACTGGAACGGTTCATTTGCGGAACCAGCCGGAATTATGGAACCCACCCGATTGCCAGACTACCCCGTGGAACCATCAGCTTCGTTTCTGGCTTCCCATCCTTGTGGGGATTGGACCGTGACGAGCGATTGGTCGCACATGATTGGCTGCCAGGTAGAAACAGAAGCCAATGACATCCGCCTCTATCCTTGTAATAATCATCACCTGAATCAACAGGAGCCGCAGCAACAGGAAGGTGAGGCGGAGAAGGCGGAGCTACGTTCGCCCATTGGCTACAACAGCTGTCAATCAACCGTTCGCGAAGAAGCTAATGAGTACACCTCAGCCGTCTACCCATGGATGACCATTGTCGGTCTGTATAAATAAATAAATAAATAGAAATTAAATTAAATCAACAATATTCCAAAGTGTAGTGGTACCCGTGCATAGCTATAAAATTATATATACAGGTGGAATATACAATTTTGAAAACGGCGTTTTACAATTTTTTAACTACAATTATAATTATGCAAAACATGCATTTGCATGTTGATTGACGCAATCATATTTATTGACCATCGTGTTATAAAAATATTTATGCAGCCTTTGTATTGATTTGTGATTGATTGAGCGATATATATATATATATATATATATATATATATAAAGTGTGTTTGCATAGGTGTGTTTGCAAGCATAGCATATCATCATATCTCTATGTGCACAGGCTTATATTGAGATTAAACATCGTGACCTATAAGAAATATATTCACAACAGACCTAAAGATACAGTTTATCTATAACGTAAACCCTCTATAAACCGACACATACATATAGTATAGATACATGCATATAGTATATAAATATATTTATAGTATATATATATATATATATATTAAATAGAGAGAGAGAGAGAGAGATACTCTATGAGAAATTAAATCTAAACTCACACAATCATATATATGCATTATATGTATTCAATTATATATTTTAATTTATTTATTCTTATTTAATAAAGTTTTATTTATTTATCTTATATAATCATTTTGCCCTACATTCGCTTATTGATTTTGATAATGTGGTTTTGTTTATTTAGTTACTTTTGCATAATTTTTGATATCTTTGCTTTTATGAATTGATCGCCTTACGTTAGCCTTGGGTGTCTCTGATTTCTGTTCAGGGCCGAACTCCGGGCGTCGTGCGGGCGGCGCTGTAGGTCGACGGACGTACACTCGGTGGCAGAGGCTGGAACTGGAGAAGGAGTTTCGCTTCGATCGGTTTCTAACCGTCGACCGTCGATCTCTGATCGCTCATCGTCTCCAGTTGACCGAGCGGCAGGTCAAGCTTTGGTTCCAGAACCGACGAATGAAGGTCAAGAAGGAAACGGAACGGATACGAGAGTGGAACCAAAAGCAACAACGCACAGACAACAGCAGAAAGGAGAAGGAACGACGACAACAGCAACAATAAAATAGCAAAGGCAACAACAGGAGTAACAACAGCAATATATCATAGCAGGAGTAATGGCAACAACAATAACAACAATTATAATTATAACATTAGCAGCAATAACAAGAACAGCAATATTGAATAAAATGATGAGCACGTGATGCAAAAGAATAGACATAACTTTCGATCCATTCATGCATGGAGTTAGGAAAGAGGCGAATCTAGAGTTGAGAAAGAGGGGAAGATTCAGAATTCCAGAAAAAGGGGCGAGTCCAGAGTTGAGAAAGAGAGGAAGATTCAGAATTCGAGAAAAAGGGGCGAATCCAGAGTTGAGAAAGAGGAGAAAATTCAGAATTCGAGAGAAAAGGGGCGAATCCAGAGTTGAGAAAGAGAGGAAAGATTCAGAATTCCAGGAAAAGGGGCGAATCCAGAGTTGAGAAAGAGGGTAAGATTCAGAATTCCAGAGTTGAGAAAGGGGGAATTCAGAATTTGAGAAAGAGGGCGCTTGCAAGGTTCGAAGCAACGATTCAGAAGCACATTATTTTAGTAGAAGTATAAATTCATTTAAAATAAGTGTGAATATATATAGTTGTATACTTACAATTTCTCCGGTAATAATTTTCCATTGTCTTCTCTGAGCGAGAATTAATCAAAGAAGAAGATAAATCTCCGAGAGAATTAAAACCAACTGCAGTATCCTGAAGAAAAGTAATTTCGTTCGATCGTGCTTTTATTGTGTTATAAGGTCGGGAGCGCCTCTGACGAAAATGTAGAATTTTTCTATATATATAGAGCGACCATAATATATGGCATGCCATGCATGGACCATGCTCATTTTTCTATGAATTCATTGGGTGCGATCCTTTACCACCGCTGCATGTCAGCTTGAAAGGGTGCACGCCCCGCCATTAAACTTCCCCTATACAGTATATGCGAACCGTGCTATATATATAGTCCGAGATTAATCTCTTAAACAAGCTCCAATCGAGAACCGGCATCCGTATTTCCTTCGCATTCTCGCACAGAAGTGCTCCAACCAACTGGACCATGCATGCAGTGTGTATACAATCTGTCGCCAATTTATTCGGCTTGGTCTGAAATGTAGCATTTAGAAACAGGGATATAATTCAGCTAAGCGTCTGCCATTTAACACTTTAATAACGACGATGGTTTCCCGCATGCAGTCGCTTTGAGTATACACTAGGCTATATATATATCGTCGTTAAAGTGTTAACAGAGCAAGTGCTGTTATAGTGCTATATATCATACCAAAGGTATAGGCCTATACCGTGTGTGATACGACGTGAACCAACATACCCCTATATAGTCCCATGCATACCACATGCATGGTTTGCGGTGGATCTTTAATGGTGTTTATTACTCATTCATTCATTGCTTAATTGGTCATTAAACCCCCACGATTGTTAGTGTTAGTAAGAACCGATGTATAGCATACATACAACTATTCCATTTTTAATGTGTCACATACTCACGCACACAGACAGACAGACAGACAGACAGACAGACAGACAGACACACACACACACACACACACACACACACACACGCACATACTCATAAATATATGATGTTCTTGGCCGCTGATACTCTCAAGTGTTGAACTCTGCTATTAATGTGTAATTAGCATACAATAAGGCATTAAGGCAAGTATGCATGCCATATGTTGGGCCATTCGTGGACTGTCATGCACGGTCTGGGCTGAAATTCCCAGAGCAGTGGATAATGGTTCAGAGCCACCTATACCTTACTGCAATTTCTACACTGGCCTCTGGGTTTAGCTCATGCCTTCATTCCCTAGGTGGCAGCAAACGTACAATGAGCTTGCGCCTTGCATGGCTGCAACTTTGTTGATTTGTTGATTTGTGGATTTATTTCTTCTTCGCCATAATTATATTAAAGATATAAAATTTAATAAGCTATCATAAACCACATCGACATGTTTTAAATGCCAGCAGAATAAATAATATAATAATAGATTTCGTTTATTCAAATAATCCGGTTGACAAACCGCAACCGCTTACAGTGTACAATTGTGCAATTGAAACAATTCATAAGAACACAAATGATTCAGAAGACATAAATCTTGACTAGGCTACTAACAGAACAGACATTAAGACGCGAATGATGAGAAAGTTTGACAAATATAATGGAATAGGAAAATGCGATAGAAATTGGTTTCAATAGGCGCCATTTTATTCTAAACAACGGATAGCAGAAAGATTTTGATAGTTCATTCGACAGATGGCATTAAAAATAAGACAGACAGGCCTAAATATGCTAGGGCGATGACATCGGCAACACTCGCCAGATGAAATCGTTCATTTAAAGTCAGCTTTATTCATTTAAAACTAGTTCGTCTAAAGACAGCGTTACTCGCCAGGCGGCTATTAAAGCAGTTGTCATTCAGCGTTTTGGATGTGGACAATGGTTATGTATATATATATATTCGTTTATTTAGAAAAAAATCTGACAAAAAACGCAGAAATGCTAACATGAGTGATAATGGATAATTAAAGTTCATTAGAAGATTTTAGAATAAACTAGTAAATATTTTTATATAATGATCTGGGAATAAATTGAGAGTTGTCCTTGGGTGGGAGTCTGGGAGAGTATGGTTGTGTGCTCTAGGTCTTAATTGGTGAAAGGGAGAGGGGTCGGAGTGGAGGTTGGAGTTTTGACTAGCGGGTAGGGACCATGTGAATATTCTTTAAGGCCCGCAAAAAATATTGGTGTGTTTCCGGTAACAGTGTTTTTAAAATCTGGGTAGGTAACCTAGGCAAAAATTTTATTTTGTAAAATATTTTTATGCAATGCTGCATCGGTATAATAATAAACGAATATATTGTCATCATATTTCACCTTGATGAGGCCAGAGACATATAGCACAGTTTGAGTGTATTGGCGCAAGACAGAGGATTATGGAAACAGATGAAGAAATTTGCATTGGACACATACGGGCTTTCGGCCCATGGATCCTGATGATGATGATGATGAGGCCAGAGGCCAAAAAATATTTTTATGCAATGGAAAGCAATGTTATCAATGTCGCAAATGTAAAATTCATGTGTCAATTAAAAAAAAAAATTTTTCACAACATTTTCACAGTCAGGCCTAAAAAGTGACTCGGTCGGGTTACCGGAAACACAACATTATTTTGTTTTGGCCTTAGCCACCATCTTCTATAACGACCACCCGATTAATTCATGGAAAAATGAGCAGGGTCTCATTTTCAATGAGTTAATCGGGCGAAATCCTTCTCAACCGTTGCCAGTTTGAATGGGTTGCCACGCCATTTAAGGTACCCGTGTAATGTGCAGACCGTTAAATGTTATCGACTTCGTATTCTTGACCTCGGCTTTTCTTTGCGCTTGACGGGAAATTGAATATCTGCGTTGAAAGTTCAACCTGCTAATCACTAGACTAGCCTAGTTCACATCCATTTGATATAATTTAAACCGATTTGAGGCTACTTACAGTTTCAAGAAGAAGAGAGCAGACCCTTGAGCGAGGGACCTCTGAAAGTGTGTCTGAAGTGTTAGCGACCTCGATTTTTTAACCTTGCAATGGTTAATATTATGATGATATTTCCACTGAGTGTTTAGGGTCAGTATACAGTGTACTCGTCATAGCTGAGCTATATGGATCGTAGACGGAGCCAAAATCTTTAAACAAAGTTCTCACAGGATGAGGTTTCAAAACCGAAACATCTGACACTCTCAGTTATTAAATTGATCGTCGTTCACTCGCTAGATGCCAATAGCTGTCTGCTTAAGCCTACAGAAGTTAGTACCGCTCAGTCGCTAGTTGGCGTACCGGCCTAGGACAAAAATAGACATCTGATATAAAAGGTAAATGTAGGGGCATTCCACGGTATTGTAGTCCAGAAAGGCCAAAGCAAAATATTAGAATTTTAAATTATTAATAATTTTCTGTTATAGATAGATAGTTCCAGTTTTGCGCTTAGGGTATTGTGTTGACTTTGCCTTCAAACTAGAAACTTTGGTTTAGTGTTACAGTCTGATCCAAGCTCAATAACGACTTTGTGAAACATTAATAGCCTAGCCTTGACAATGCTGATTTTCGAACGTTTCAAGAGGTTCTATAAATTGTTTGTTACAATGAAACTTCACTATATTTTTTAAATTTGAGCTCTGAAACTACTTGTACAACACCTTGTGAACATTTAAATGATGCAAGTAGCAGGAAAAATTTAACTGTTTTCATGAATATTAACCAGTTTTTCTTTAAGGTCCACACGGTAGAGTCCGTAACGTAGAGTCCGTAACGCACAGTGTGTACATTAGTGAAT
>JACEVL010000904.1:705000-792500 GCA_020284085.1 Aporrectodea caliginosa | reverse complement strand
TAAATGCATTAATATAGGAAAAGAAAAGAGGTTGAAAAGGCCTATAGGAAAAGTAGGCATTAGGATCACCGATTACAGGGACGAGTTATTTCTGTTTTGCGACCTGATTTTAGAACGCCAGTGTAGACCTGTACCTATCTCCGTTCTGTACAGTGGCTTTTGTCTTCTTGTTATTCCTTCCATTTCTCATATTCCTCCTCCTCCTCCTCTTCCTCTTCTTCCACTTATTCCTCTTCTTCTTCCTTTCTCTGCACTTATTCGTTTCCTGTCTCATCCATATCTTTCCATCCTCTTGCCATTCCTCATTTTCTCTCTTTTTCCATCCTCTTTTTTCTTCTTTTTCTCCTTACTAATCTCCATTTTCCTTCTTTTGAACCTACTAATCATCTTCATCCGCATTCTCCTTTCTGTTCCGTCTCCTCCTGGTCTCTTTTTCCTACTCGTCTTTTTCCTCATCTGCTTCTTCCTCTTTCTCTTCGCTCCACCCACGCCTTCCTTTTTGTTTTTCCTCCTCTTCTTCATCTCCTGCTCCTTCTTATTCTCCTCTTCTTCCTCTGTCTCGTATCCTATTCTTCCTCCTTCTCTCTTTCTTCCCCTTGCTGCCTACTCCTCCTCCTCCTTGTCGTCTCCTCTTCCTCTTCCTCCTCTTACTTTTCCCTCCCTCCATTCCTTCCTCTTTCGCCTATTTCTTCTCTTCTCCCTCCTCCTACTCCTCCTCCTCCTCCTCCTCCTCCTCCTTCCATTCCTTTTCCCTCCCTTCATGCCTTTCTCCATCGTCTCTTTCCTTCTCTTCTTCTTCTTCTCCACCTCCTGCTCCTCCTCCTCCTCCTCCTCCTCCTCCTCCTGTTCCCTCCCTTCAAGCCTTTCTCCATCGTCTCTTTCTTTCCTTCCTCCTCTTCCTCCTCCTTTTCCTCCCTCCATTCCTCCTCTGTCGCCTATTTCCTCTCTTCTCCCTTCTCCTCTTCTTCCTCCTCCTCCTCCACCTCTTCTTTTCTCTCCCTCCAATCCCTCCTCTATCGTCTATCTCCCTCCATCGTCTATTTTCGCCTCCAGCTCCTGCAGTTGACTTGGCCTCAGACGGGGACACAGCGTCGGCGGCGGCGTCGGGCACAGCTTACGTCATCTTTCCGATCGAAATCCAATTCATTCGTCCGCTAATCCGTCCATCTTTCTGCAGCGCCTCACCCTCCTGCACTGACAGGCGCTCTTCCCTCCATGCCCAACCCCTCCTTCCCCTCTGCTTCCATTGAAGCGTTTCCTGGTCCCTTCCATCTTACCCCACTCTCTCTCTTCCTTCCATCCTTTCTCCTCTGACGGCTCTTTCAATACACTTGCCCTTCTATCTAGATTATCATTCACAGCGAATTGATCTCGAGATTACACGCATATATATACACATGTGCATATATAAACATACATATATAAAAGACGTATATATATATATCCATACAAAACCTGCTTATGCGCACTGTAAAATATACATATACACATATATGAATATATATACATGTATATATCCATAAATGTATATAGATTATGTACATATATGCATATCATAATTCGTGATCAGTGGACATGCTTAAGGCTGTATCATGCATATATATTCATAGAAATGTATTCATATATATTATATATATATATTCATAGAAATGTATGCATATATATAGACTATATATATGCATAGCTATGTAACTATGTAAAGATGTATTTGCGTATGAGAATAATGACTGATACAGCATTAAGCTTGTCCATTGATCACGAATTATAAAAGGCTACATACATATATATATATATATATATATATACATATATATATATGTTTCTATCATATATAATCATACCTATACATATACATATATATATATATATAATCTTCTATCGCATATATATATATATATAATTATATAGGATAGAAGCCCATATTTGGGTCACATTTATGCACGCATATGCATGCAATATGCATTTTCACACACACCCACACATATATATGGATATATATATATATATATATACATATAATCTGATCTTTGATCTATTTATATATATATATATATATATATATGAGATGTTGATATAGGTGAATCCATATGCAGGCATGGAGCGGAGGGCATTAATATTATCGATTGGCTTAGCCATCGGCGCGTGCCAGAGACAATGGGTTAATGGCAGCGATAGAGCATTATGGGCAGACCAGTCGGGCGCTATATCAATGCTTACATCTCGCTCTATTTTGCACGTTCAGCCAGCGAACGATCGGACGAATGAAATAACGCCTATTTGGACGTATACAAGTGGATTATTTATGTAGAGCAAGCGGATAGAGATCGTGACGTCCTAATGTAAATTAGTGCTATAGGGCTACATAAAGAATTGTAAGTACGTGTTATTGAAGAAATCAAATATCACTGTATTCTTTACGATATAAATGAATGAATGGTTCGTACGTGCATAAAGAATTGTATTGTTATTTTATAAATTCGAAATAATTCTTTTGTATTTTAGTATGTTGAAGGACTTATATATAATGTGCATGCATACGACAGCAAAAAAACTATTATGTCATCGCACGTTAGCGGTTCTCAAATTTATTTGTTTTGCGATATAAATCACTGAACGAGTCGTACTTTGCATAGAGGATTGCATTGTAATTTTGCAAATTAGCAGTTATATGACTAACTATGGTCCATAATTAGTAATTAATTGGCAAATTCTCTATCGTCGGTGTCTGATGCAAAAAGCATTAATACGTGCACATGTATAAGATGGGTAGAATTGTGCATTTTATAAGCACATGTCGCTCACGTAAACGTGTCTAAATGAGATAAATTTTGAGAGTAGAATTTATGATCATCAGTGACATGTTCAAATATATATGTATATATAATATTTGTACATTTGTTTGTATATATATTAATATATATAGCCATAACCATAACATATATATATATATATAAAAATTTATATATGCAGAGAAAATGTTTTAGATATATAGAGCCGATGTACTTCGTACTTCTATAAGGCAAACAATTCATATATTTATTTATCTATAGAAGGATTTCATATTTTGCATGTTTATGCATTCGAAAGAATTTTTTTATTATGTTTAGGTCTATAAAATAAAGGATATAGACTATATATTTATATAAATTTATATATGTATATATTTGCGTGTGTCTTCTTATTTGCTTATTTATATAATGAAAAGGTCTTTCAATCACTGTTATCGCGTTAGCGCTTCAGTCAACGATCCCAGCAATGCATTAGCCTACATTACATTACCCTATATGTAAAGTTACATTACCTTATGTCAGTTATATGATTCGCTGTTCATGTCATATACAGAATTATCATGTGAAATTGAACGGAGGGGATTCTTAGAGCGTAATCCACAGGTACGCAGACGACCAATCATGTTATACAGGTAAGATCTCTATTTGAGAAATTAAGGGACTCGCTAATAAATATAATCATTGATAATTAAATTAATTACTGATTCTAACTGAAAAATTTAGGCTTTTTCATAGGCCCATCGCCTAATTAATTTTCTCTCCTCGTACAAACTAAATGCCTCCATATAACCTGCCTATATTACATAAATATAGAATATACTTGCAAAATAATTATATTTAATGTTGGAGTCAAACTTGTGCCAACCACAACCTTAAAGCGGTTACAAAAATACCATCGTGCAGTGTTGGGTATGAGTTAACTCAGATGAGTTTAAACTCACGAGTTAACTCACTTGCTGTGATTTATGAGTTTGAGTTAACTCATCTTAAAGAGTGTGAGTTATGAGTTTGAGTTAACTCATATTTTCTGTGAGTTTGAGTTATAACTCAATTATTTCAAACTCAACTCACTCGGCACATATTATGTTGAAACAAGCCGGTTTTTTAAATATCGGAACAGGCTGTCACACACCAACTTTTAAAAACTTCTGCTTAAAGCTAATACCAGTCATGTTTGAGATGTGAAACATGTGGACTGTGGTGTTTACTTTGACTCAGTAATAATAACCTGATTTATCCATTATCCCATTAATAATAATAACAGTTATACTAGTAATAATAAACTGATGATACCATTTCCTGGTAACTGTGTATTTGTACAACGTTCGATTAGAACGTGCTGGTATGAGACAAGTGAGTTGATGAGTTAACTCATTTAACAACTGAGTTTGAGTTAACTCATTTCACTTAGGATGAGTTGAGTTTGAGTTTAAACTCATTTTGAGGTGCATGAGTTGAGTTTTGATTTAACTCATTTCTTGTGTGAGTTTACCCAACACTGCCATTTGTAGTTATTAATAACTTAAAAGTAGGTCAGCAAGCAAGAGTCTTATATATATATATATATATATATATATATATATATATATATATATATATATATATATATATATATATATATATAATTAAACAGATTAAAAAGCTATTTCAATGTTGCATAAAGATGGCTTACATTGATAATTAACATAATTAAGCGTCTAATACTGAGTATTTTGTTCAGGCATGCGCGTATGTTACCTAAGGCCATGCAATTGGGGGGGCACGTTGATAGCGCATTGGATAACATCTGGCACAGAGATCCATTTACCGAGTTCGAGCCCCGGTGGGCGGATATGCTTTGTAGGCTGCTATTAGTGCCGTGTATTGCAGGCTGTCTGTTCTGTTAGTAGTTAAGATTTAAATTGCATAACATGTAAATGTACAGCGCAGTGCGTTTGTCAGGCGCTTAATAAAAGAAAAGATTATTATTATATTATTATTATTGTGCACGATCAGGTCGGCCTCAGTGAAATCCATGTGCCTAAATCAAATTTCTTGGCCTACCTAAAATTTATGTTTCTCAAATTATAGTCTGTATAAGCCAGGTCAGAGGAAGCAGGATATATGTGGAAGACGTGTGTTCTTATTTTTATATGCAAGACCTGAGAAGATGCAGTTTAGCTGATTTCGTATAATATAGGCCTATACGAAGGATCAGTTGAGTGTGTATAGTTTATGTTCAATGTAATATTTTAATATCCATTCGGTGTACTATATGATATCTAATTAATTATTACCACATTGTAATTATATACATGTATGTGCATTTAATATATATATATATATATATATATATATATATATATATTATGTAGTAGGCCTATTTGCAATAAACAATATTATGTGACAATTGCGACCCTATATAGCTGAGAGATCGCGTTCTTACAGCGGCCATATACGCATGCATACATGCATGGAGGCCTATAGACTGGCTCGGCTATAGGTTCTGATCTTTTGTATTCCACATACTAACGCTATATTGCCTATACGATTGCCAATAGTCCAAAAACGTTGCATACTATTTGTTATAATATTTATTTGAGAAAAGTATATATATATTATTCAATTACCTTTTCCTTAATAAATATATATTTGCAGGCTATAATGGTGTAATAGTCTGTATGCGTGAGAGGAAAAGAAATCAAGGTGCTTGCAATAGAAAGACGTTTACATTTTAAAAATTTCACCTACACTTGCTAAAAATATATTTTATGTCTACTTTTCGAATTGCTTTATGGATATATTTATGTTGGTATCACATATAAAATCTTTGTTTTATTTTGTTTTATTTTGTACGTTGTTGATATGAGCGTCTCAGTCTCTCTTTGCCTCTTTTCCTCAAACGGTCGATGACCGTTTTGAAGACCATTTTTTTTATCGTGGTTTCATTGTGTTAGATCGGGAGCACCTCTGATGAATCTCTCTCTTGAAGTGGCGCTATATAAATTTACAGTTACCGTTATCGTTACCATGTTATTGATATTTCTATGCGACACGCATTCATATTTATCTAAATGCGCGTGCATTTTGACTTCACGTAAAAATTTGTTCCTGAATTGCTTCATTACGGGCTTACAAGTTAACATGACATTCCAATCGCACCCGACTTTTTAACAGAGATGACTTGAACATAAATGATATAATTAAAATAATCTAACTAACAAAAGAAGCTTCGTATTGAGTACTTTTTGTCCATCTGTCTATCTGTATCGCTGGCTATCTGCCTGCCCATCTGTCTGTATGTCTGTCTATCTCTCTGTATATCTGTTTGCCGGTCTCTTGTCTATGTCTGACTGTTGGCGCGCTTGTCTGCCTGCTTATCTGTAGATCTGTTTCTAATACATATCTACATTTGTTTCTGTCTGTCTGTCTGTCTGTCTGTCTCTCTCTCTCTGTATATGTATGTATGTATGTATGTATGTATGTATGTATGTCTCTGTATGTCATGTCTGTCTGTCTGTCTGTCTGTCTGTCTGTCTGTCTGTCATGTCTGTCTGTCTGTCTGCATATATGTATTAATGAGCGAAATTTCACTTACACTTGTCTAGAACTGTTGCTACAGTATACTTGGTGTTTTCTGCATATATAACAGATTCGCTGCCAGATGCCGTTCATATAGGTGGCGCTACGACACTTCGAAGAAAGGCAGACTTTCCTCCACTAGGCCTTCATCCATTATCACTGCTTCTTAAGTTTTCGCATTGTCGTCAAACGTCTAGTTCTAAATTTTGAGCTTTCATATTTAGAGCTCCATATTTCGAGTTCTGTATTTCGAGCACCACAGTTTCGAGTTCTACATTTCGAGCTCCATATTCGAGTCCTGTATTTCGAGCTCTACATGTTTAACTCGAGCTGAACTTTCGAGTTCTATATTCAGAGTTACATTTTGAGCTCCATTTGTCCAGCTCAGTATTTCGAGTTGAATGGCTGCAGTGAGTCCATACGGTCGCCATGCCGTTCAGCAGTGGCACGACGCCTGGGACTACAACCACCCCTACGGTCAAAGGTTGTCTACGGATGACGCAAACTGTCTTGGATACGACTACGCAGCGCCATCTCTTGAACGAACAGCGTACGACTCGAATTGCTCGCAATATAACGAATTCACATCGCAACTCAACTCCGAATTCTCCCGCTCGCCATCTGAACCAATATCTTACCCCACTCAGGGCTATCACTATCCGTACCCCTCGTTTGCTAACTCATCATACACCAGTGAGGGTCACACCAATCAATACGATACAACGTACTATGCCTGCATGGAAAATTACCAATCTTCTCTAAGACACGGCCCTTGTACGCTTCCGTACGATAACAGTCTGCCCATGCAGCGGCTGGGCATGTCTGGCTGCGCAGCGGCTGCCTACGCATCGGACTGTGACGGCGGTTACGGTCGAGTGAACTGCTTCAGGCAATGCGATTTCTTTGAAGACGATGAGGAGTTCTGTGCCAACCAAATCAATGATCTGGATTCGAATCCTGACCAACAGAGACAAGAGGTCACCTATAAGTGGCTTACGGTCAGGAGAGGTCACCACCGGACCGCTACAGGTTACCGTAAGTGCAGATTGTATTTTTATTGTATTTGATTTATATGATTGTATTTGATCATTTTATACAAGCGCTTCTCACAGCATGAGCCTTTCAGAAGCGCTCCCATGGCAGTGCGAGGTATACACCGAGAGAAAGGAAGGTTTTAAGGTGAGAGAAAGAGGTAGAGATGCAACCAGAGAGGATGGCAGAGCGTAGAGATGGAGGAAGTCCATCCCATGGAGTGGGGCCTATACCTCTGTCTTGGTAAGTAAAGACTGTATTAAACCGCGCGTTAGTTCGGCTACCGATTCCATTCTGGGAAGAACCTCCTGTCGACTGTCGTAACCGATTAGTTAAAACAAGATTGTCAGACCTTCTTTTAATGGTGGGCCAGTCTAAATCTCGTCGGTGGGCCAGAAATGGTCTTCGGGCCGGTCTTTTGACACCTCTTAGCTAAGACCTTTTCTGTTCCCATATTATTCGCGAGGTGGCGTCGCAGTTGTCGCCATGTCTAACTGTACTAACTCTCGTCTAGGCTCTTACTCTGTAGATTCTTCTTGGGGTTATTTTGCCCCGAGGCAGGTTCAAACGTCTGTTGACGCCATTCCTTTCGGTGCTGAAAGAGGAGTGGCGTCCTCTCCACATATTCTGGGTTCCTCCACTGATAGCGCATTGGATAACACTCTGGCATAGAGAGCGAGAGGTACCGAGATCGAGGTCCGTAGGCGGACATGCTTTGTAGGCTGCTATTAGCGCCGTGTATTGCAGTCTGTCTGTTCTCTTAGTATAGTTAAGATTTATGTCTTCTGTCATTTGTGTTCTTGTGAATTGTTTCAATTGCATAACTGTATACTGTAACCGGTTGCGGATTGTCAACCGGATTGTTCCAATAAAGAATATTATTATTATTACCCACCGTTAACCGCCTCAGACCCATTTACTTATCACCACACAGGTTTTCCATTCCAAATTGAAACTTCGCCTCTTCAAGAATTCTTTCGCTAGTCCATCCGATCCTCCGTGCTCCAGGCTTTCCTCAACGAAACCCGCTGCAACAGCTGCCCTGCCTCTCTCTGGCCTCTCCGGCAACCGGTCTTTGACCTCCACTTGACCCCGTTCTCTGGACAACCCCTCTGATACGACGCAGCGCTCCTGAATAAGCTGTTGCTTTGTGCTTAGCTTCAGGCGCCCTTGTAGCGGCATGGCCGCGTTACGGCGCCATATAAATTGTCGTTATTATTATTAGAGTAGCGCTTTAGAAATTTGGAGATTTCGATTACGATTTGAGCTTGGTGTATCTGTCCTTCATCGTCCTGGGTCTTCCTCTTATCATCCTCCCACGACTCTGCCCGCAGTGACGGTTCTCAAGAGTCGGTCTCCTCTCATGACATTCCAGATCCATTTTCTCTGTCGCTCCCTTGTTGCAGCTATCATAGATCTTTCTTTCCATTTTCAGCATCTCCTTGTGAAGAGTAGGCCGACTTTTCTGCATGCATCTCCATTGGTTTATCGACATCTTATGCATGGCAACGAAGGCCTTTGAAAAATTAGTTTGATCAGTGATGTTCAGTTCATAATACAGCCTACCAGAGATGGGTAACTAACTAATCGATTAAGAAAACAGCTAATTCTGATTCTAATCGATTAGCTACTAGATTTTGCAAATTCTATTTCTAATGGATTAGCAAATTTCAGCAGCTAATTCAAATGGATTAGCAAGGGTAACTAATCGATTAGCCCATCTCTGCAACCTACAGCAGTGGCGGCGCTACAGCAGGTCGCAGCAGGTCATTTGACCTGCCTATTTTGCTTCCGACCTGCTCAATGACCTGCCTAAAATTCTTTGGAATTTTTAATATGTTCTTACATTTTCAAACATCAACATCTGTCACATAAGATCAATTATTAAATCTTTACAACTTTTAACATTTTATCTAGTATGTCAATAGAAGTCTATGATGTAAAGTCTAAAAATGAAATCCTTAAGCATTCTTTGCCGCCGTTGCCTTAAAAATGTGTGGAAATAAGTACAATAGGTCTGTAATAGTGTGCCGTCGATTACTTCGCGAAACTCACCTATTTTAGTTGTTTACGAATTACGTCAATGTTATATACACTAGCAAAGAAATAAATAGATAACACTGAGGCGCTGCAACATTGAAGATTTCTTTGGAAATAAATCTCGCGGAAAACGTATTAAGCAGGATGATCTGACTGTTAATGCCGACGTTGGTGTAGTTCTGAACGATAATAATGCTAGCGAATTGCAGGATGTAAACGATGTTTCTGTAAATGTTCAAAACGTGGAAGTCTTGCAAGACAATGCTGCGGATGATAGGCTACTCTTGTTCCATATTAGTTCCAGGTCTGATCTAGCTGTCCTGTCCATTCACAAAGACAGAACGAGGAAGATGAACCCTGACGCCGTTGTAGATAAATTTGTTCAAAAAATGTCCCAACTGCAGAATTTCATTGATCTAAAGCCGGCGGTCACCGGTAGGCCTATGTCGAAAGTTCTAATTTGACATGAAGGGACCAGTGGTTATTTTATAGCATAGGTCTCAGAGGTATGGCTGACTGTTTCTGTAATGTCGTGCATCTTATTAGCATAGGTCTACATGTTCATGATGTTCTGAGTAGCTGATCAGTATTTCCACATCTTTAAAGATTAGTAAAGTAACTAAAGTTTAACGTTTTAATGCTGCATTCTTTAAAATTTGAATATGCTACAACAATTGGGCTATAAGCGTTCAATAATAACTTTCTTCGTTATATATATATATATATATATATATATATATATATATATAACCTTAATATCTTCGACCTGCTGAATAACTCCCGTGACCCTGACGCGACCTGCTGAAATTGTATAGCTGGCGCCGCCACTGACCTACAGCCTTTTAGAGACATAGAGAGATGGCGCTGGTCTTTGTATAGCCTTTTTCAATGTACGACATTCTGTCCGTTCAGAGACAACGCTCCACCTAGCGATTCAGTGAAAAATATTAAAACCTGCTATTAGGGTCAGGTCGCAATCGTAATTTCGAGATGCTACAGCACCCAAATAGAACACGATTTATGCCTTATGCATATCACTAGTTGATGATTGCCAGGGCCGGAGTAACGTATAAGCTGAATAAGCCATGGCTTAGGGCCCCACAACGTGTTGAGGACCCCAAATATCAGGAAATATAAAATCAGATTGTACCAAGGTCCTAATTGACAAAATGACAATGGTACATGCATGTGTTATTATTTAGCCAAAAATCGCTTATATACAGATCGAACTGTGTGCTCAAAGACACGTATTCATGCATGGCTTTGGGGTTAGGGCTCCCGAAAGTCTTAATCCGGCCCTGATGATTTCACTACATAATTTTCCAGATAAGGTTTCGACTGAATTGAGAATGAAATTTTCTTTTTGTTACGTTTCAGCTCAGTGCACCAAGGGCTTTGAGTTCCTCGGTCCAGGCCACTCCTTAGCAGCGAATCTCGGTCGGACCAACTTCACGAATAAGCAGCTGACGGAGCTAGAGAAGGAGTTCCACTTCAACCGATACCTGACGAGGGCCAGAAGGATCGAGATCGCCTCCGTACTCGGACTCAACGAAACCCAGGTATACATCCGGCAAAGAAATGCTTAAAAGGCCCTATATAACATATATATATATATATATATATATATATATATATATATATATATATGACCCAATATCTATAAGCCCTCCTACATAGGTTCCTTAAAGCTGAACTCAACGAGACCCGTGCAGGTAGGCTATATATATAGGCAAAGTCTTTGCGCATTAGTCGGGTCAATCTACCAAAAACCACACCTAACCCTAAACATTGATACAACAGGTTTCTCAACGGAATCCGCTACCATTTATAATGATTATCGACATAGTAAAAGTGCCCTGTATTCTGACCATCGGAAAAGGTCATTTTCAAGATGGCGTCCAAGATGGCTGCCTGGAGCTAAAATTGTTCTATATCTCGGGCCATTCTCGGCCTAGAAAATAGATACAAAAGGTTTATCTGAAAAGGAGATAGACGAACATTGTGTAAGACATAGGGCTGCCAACTTTTGATTTTGCCATTCCGGGACGCCCGTAGTCACTCGATATGCCGTTACGGTTTTTACCAATATAACATGTCCACGTCATTGTAGGCCTATTTTAAGAATGTTGCGTCGTTCATAATGCTGAGCACTCTCTCGCAAAAAACGTTGAAAACGGAAACTGATCGCAGGACCTAATGCTAAGTAACTGAGTGTCAGTGGATATTCTAGTTTTGAAGACTTAAACCTAGCGCTGTCCAACATCCGATGTTGCTCGAGCCAACAATGTCAGGTGTGATAGAACGCAGAATGCAAAATTCATCGTACAACTTGTCGAGTTTATTGTGCGAAAAAAGAACAACATTAAATTCTGGTGAAGTGGATATCTACACCAAATTCCGGGACAATTTGGAATCAATCCGGGACACGGGATGCACTAGGCCGATTCCGGCACTGTCCCGGCGAATTCGGGACGGTTGGCAGCCCTAGTAAGACAACAAGGAGAGAATTGCATCACTTTACTTTACAATAAATAACATTACTTTACCCTAAACAACACTACTTTACATTACATGGCATAATTTTACATTATATTACATTATATTACTTTACATTTATATTATTTTACATTGCAGGTAAAGATTTGGTTCCAGAATCGCCGGATGAAACAGAAGAAGCGACTCAAAGACCAACCCTCCTCCTCCTCTTCCTCCTCTTCGTCCTGTAAAGATGGCAGCACACTGCAATCGACTGCGCATGTCAGCGAAACGTCACACGACGGAAGTTCGTCATCGTCGCTGAACGACGACGAACCAGACGTCAGTTCCGGTTCTCCGGCGGAAGTGGTTGTCACGCCTCAGATGACGTCATCGCCGAGATGACGTCAACAGTCCCGTTCCCTGTGTGTGTTTATTTCCTTGTAATCAGCGAGGCACGAACATTCAATTAACCAAGCGATTCAATTAATTAATTAGCTAATTGATGAATTATTGAATTAATTATTTGGTTATTTATATTAACTAATTAGTTAGTTAATTATATTAACTAATGAACTAATTAATTAATTAATTAATTAATTATTTGGTTATTTATATTAACTAATTAGTTAGTTAATTATATTAACTAATGAACTAATTAATTAATTAATTAATTAATTATTTGGTTATTGATATTAACTAATTAGTTAGTTAATTATATTAACTAATGAACTAATTAATTAATTAATTAATTAATTATTTGGTTATTTATATTAACTAATTAGTTAGTTAATTATATTAACTAATGAACTAATTAATTAATTAATTAATTAATTATTTGGTTATTTATATTAACTAATTAGTTAGTTAATTATATTAACTAATGAACTAATTAATTAATTAATTAATTAATTATTTGGTTATTGATATTAACTAATTAGTTAGTTAATTATATTAACTAATGAACTAATTAATTAATTAATTAATTAATTATTTGGTTATTGATATTAACTAATTAGTTAGTTAATTATATTAACTAATGAACTAATTAATTAATTAATTAATTAATTATTTGGTTATTTATATTAACTAATTAGTTAGTTAATTATATTAACTAATGAACTAATTAATTAATTAATTAATTAATTATTTGGTTATTGATATTAACTAATTAGTTAGTTAGTTAATTATATTAACTACTTAACTAATTAATTAATTATTGAATTAATTAATTATTGAATTAATTAATTATTGAATTAATTATTTGGTTATTTATATTAACTAATTAGTTAGTTAATTAATTATATTAACTAATTAGTTAATTAATTATTTAATTAATTGATCAATTGATTAATTAATTAATGTCTTATAAGTCCAGCGATTTGCGACACAGTGATCTATTGCGTTAGCGTGCTTGGATTGTAATAAAACGTAATAAAACGATTGTGTCTTAGAGCCTGCCCTGCTGAGTAGACTCTGTGTAGTAACCCTGTGCACGTTGCTATCCTGCAGGTGCCTTTGCATGTAGTAGAATTTGCTATCGGTGTAAGCTTGTAAGTAAACGACAAGTCCCGCGATGCGCTGGCTCCCAGTTCAGAACTTTGGAAGTCATCCATTTCTGGCTCCAGGGACGTAGGGCGGTAAAGGACAGCCTATACTCCAAGATCCACTATTATTTAATTAGTACTATTTTGTTCGCATTTATTAAGCGCCACTATTTAACGACTAGACATCAATCGATGGCGCTGAGCAATAGCGAGTGAAGGACTTGCTCAAGGTCCCTACACAGTAACCGTATCAGAGGAGGAGGCTCGAACCCGAGATCTCCGTGTTACAAGGCGAGCGCCCTAACCAAGTTTTCTTTCTTTACTTGAAGACTTGAAGTCCAGCGATGAGAATGTCCACGTGAAGACGTAATTGTCTGGTGGCAGAGTAAAATCATGTCAAACAATGTGGCCTGCTGTTAGACTCTTGTCTGACAGTGTCGGCGGGGGAGTCTGTTTCTGGTATCACGCTGGGTCTGCAATACAACGGTTTTGGGTTCGAGTTTGCTGAGTGGACAACGTATAACGACCATGGAATAGTTGTCTCACACTTGTTACGCCCTTCGAAATCCGATTCACTCGAATCCACCTCAAGCCGCCGCGTAGGGACCCTGGGCAAGTCCTTCACTCGCAATTGCTCATGCGCTTCGGCGTGAAACTCCGATTCAGTGTCCACACTGTAGTCGGGAGCGCCTCTGAGTAGAAATCGTGAAGGGGCGCTATAACAAGTGCTCATACATACATACATACATTCATACATACATACATACATACATAGTACATACATACATACATACATACATTCATACATACATACATACATACATACATACATACATAGTACATACATACATACATACATACATACATACATACATACATACATACATACATACACACATACATACATACATGCATACATACATATATATATTTAAATATATATATATATATTTTACATACATACATAAGCTTACATAATATTGATCTAGGCAATTTAATCAAAGCACAGATTATTGCTATGCGTTTTCTGGCGACTCCATTCTCTACGATAATCGACAAACAGCACGTTTGATCCACTTTTGGCTCTTTCAAAACCACTCGTTATAAAACAATAATTTTCGAAGCTGCGTTGAATTAGATTTCAATAAACTTCATCTGCAACCTTCCGTCTTATAGGATAATACTCTCTACTCTTCGGTATATATAGGCCTAGTCTATGAAACGGTGGCCTAGGTCATGTTATCGATGGTCTCCGCGCCTTCTACCATCTACGAGGGACCGTGGCGGGCGCGTATAGGCGTAGCTACATTGAGGCAGTTGCCTCCTCTTGCTTTTTTATACACTGGAACTTCCATTGACTAATGACCCCAATGACCAGGATTTTACCAATGGTCTGTGAAGTTGCCTCCTCTTGAATTTAAGTCTAGCTACGTGCCTAGTTGGGCGAGGGAGTTGTGAGCATCATCAGCACCCGTCGTCTTCCATCCAGTCTTACTATACGTCTTGGACGCTGCTCTGTTCAACTGTATAGATGGGAGCACGTGAATTGGGCAGAATGAGTACGCGCGAACCTCAAACAGGTAACAATTGTATTGTATTGTATTTAAAGATTTATATAGCGCCTTTCTCAGAATAACTATTCAGAAGCGCTCTCAGCACGAAAACCCCTGGGGAAAAGAAACGTCTTTAAAGAACGAGAGACCAAAGAGGGAAAACTAGTCATTAGCTTAGCCCTTCATGAGGGGGGAAGGTCATTCCAAGTATAGGGACCAACCACAGTAGTCACTACGCGCAAGCAGTATGGGAATTGTAAAAAAAATTAAGTGGGGGGCTAGACGTTGATTTATGTGCAGTTTGGGTGTGAAATGTAGACTTTATTATGGGATCCTAAGAAAGACTAGGATTGAACTCCCAACCCCGGCAATTCTCACCCTGCGCGCAAGTTATTTAGCTAACCGAACACTATCCTGGTCGAATAATGACGTAGTTTAAATTAAGAACAAAACTACTAGTTTTGTTCTTAATGACATTTAAGACCATTTAGCTTATAGGGCAGTGTTTTGTGAGGAACTTACACAAGGCACCATATCAAGTATCAAGTTACATGCAGGCATGCATGCTTACATACATACATGTACAACCGTGCATACATACACACATACATACATACATACATACATACATACATACATACATACATACATACATACATACATACATACATACATACATACATACATACATACATACATACATACATACATACATACACACATACATACATACATACATACACACATACATACATACATACATACATACATACATACATACACATATATAAATACATGCCTACATACATACATAGGCCTACATGCATACTGTAATCATCATATATTTCTGCAGTTTTGGAACAAGAAATGACTCGCACTGCGTTTCTTTGGAATCTGTTTTCGACTGCAGGTAACTGCTTTTATTCATATTAAATAATTTTCCTTGTTAATCTACAGCATGTATTTTTGCCGCATACCTGTTAATGTGCTTCGGCTTGTCCCTTAACTATTCAGCCCAACTTGTGTCACGAGCGTAAATTCAGTTTAGAGGTGGACTTGGGCCGTGTCTCCTGTGTGCTACATAAGTTCAGCTCTCTTTCCTGTAACTGTAAATGTGCACGTTTTCTATAGCAACCATATGGCCTCTGAACTGCCCGTAAAATCTTATGGTGGGCCTCTATTAAAAGAAGTTGCCTATTCCGGGCTTAGACCAAATCAAATATTTTATGGCCCAATGTTAATTCTCGAAGGCTAATTACGAATTGTTCATAGATTGCGTTAACACTGCATTCTGTCTTGGAGACGTTTCGAGCAGTTCTAAGCACTTCGTCCTCGTAGAACCTCTTAGAAATTATATAAGTAGCACTTCTTAGGCTTAACTGGTAAGTTGTAATA
This sequence comes from Aporrectodea caliginosa, assembly GCA_020284085.1. NCBI lineage: Eukaryota > Metazoa > Annelida > Clitellata > Crassiclitellata > Lumbricidae > Aporrectodea > Aporrectodea caliginosa. The sequence goes on along the minus strand of JACEVL010000904.1, from coordinate 776,108 downwards.
TAATGTTTAACATCAGAGAGACTATTTTCTAGATGACGGCTTCTCAGGTCCCTTAGACAGCCATTGTCAAGCCGATTTTGAGGATTCCTGAAACGCGCTTCATGAAATTATAAATACATAGTACATAGGCCTACATTACATACATAATCTGTCGAAATATACGTGCTGTGCAATTTTATCTAGAGCGTGGCATAGGAGAAGCTCGATATGCCGACGTACTTGATCAAATCCGACAGGTTGGATGGGTTGAGAAAGAGCAGATATACATATTGCGTCAGGTGATACCCTCCGTGTGGAAGATACTTCCAGTTGTAGACATTGCACTGGCTTTCGCTGACCCCTTGCTTCCGGATAAATACAGCCACGACATCATTCTGTGGACTAAGAAGCTTAACAGTCAAATTGATACAATGTCAAACTATTTTTCAACTACTGTCAAAGTTGAGGCTGAGTTACTGCAACATAAGGCGAAAATTCAAGAGGGATTGGAAATTTCGTTGGCAATGGCGGCTACAAGAGACGAAGGTGAAAAGAAGATATTCGCGGACAAACTGAAGCCGCTAGTCTGTGATTCACACCTCTCCTCGGCTTTGAAAGCAGCGATAAATGAATTGACGAGCAGATCTCGCTTGCTCGAAGGTACATATGAAAAGACCAACGGACATTGGCCCAAAGTAAAAGCATTTGTTGACCTGATTCTGCCTTTAATCGTCGGAGCTTTAATCGCAGCAGCTGTTTATGAAACCTGGACCAGCACTATTAGAAAAGCCACAGAAAGTCTCCAACTTTATACAGCACAGATGGAAGAAATTGAGAAGAAGGTTCAGAGCGTCTTTGACAGATGTAAGAGTGAATTCAAACAGAACATGTTGAAAGACCTGAACGAAGTTCTTGATAGCAGCGTGCAGAACGAAGTTGCAGTGAATAACCTGAGTGCTTTAATGAGTGAGAAGTACGATTGGCTTGTGAATTATTGCATCATTTGCGATGAAAGTATTCACATGAATTACTGCTTCGATGGAAATCATGTGAAAAGCTTGGAACGCAATGGCAAGTTTGGGGTCATCTTTTATCGCGATGTTCTAGTGGACGAAACTGTTGAATGCAATAAAAGTGACAGCGTCTCTTCAATACTCGCAGACCTTGCCAATAGCTCATCAGCATATACCACAGCTGAAGAATTGTGCAAAACCATAGTCAAAACTTATCAGACTAAAGGCATCGAAGTGTGCGCTTGTGCAGTCATGCGACCAAAGGCTGCTCTGCAGTGGATTCCTTTTTACGGTACAGCTGCAATGCTGGCTTATGGAATCACCACGGCAACGCTCAAAAGAAAAGGATCTTGTGGTACTGTAAGGGAGAATGGGCCATCGAGACTTAACCCCTTAGGTATTGCATTTGCTCCAGCAGAAGGAAGGTACTTCTGTGTTCTGTATAAATAAACTGTAGTGAATACAGCTGGTATCACATCAACCTCTTTCGCTTCGAAACCAGTAACTTCTCTTGAAGACTTATTAAATAAGTTCAATTCATATTTTGAATTTCCGTCAAACGCTGCAAAGACACTGCGATTTCGTCATATTTCAAATGTATGTTTGAGGTTTTTACTACGAAGGACTTCTCGGAGATAAATTCATTTTTACTCGCGCAAGCTCACTATAGGCCTAGAAACGTTAAGCTTAGGCCTACTTGGAGAAAGAATTAAGTTCAAAGTTTCACATCTTCCAACAGGTCATCACCCTCATCACTTCCAAACGCAGATTGTAGATTCTAGTTCGGAACTGACGTGATTCCTTGCTTCTTATTTTTAGCAACGCTTAGGACACTATAGGCCTACTATAGCCCTATAGTTGCTTGTTTACTATACAGTGATTATCTTGGGCTACTTGTTGATATCCTTTGTATTGGATTTTTGTTTTTAACAAATGTTTTATAGGCAGAGAAGCCAGAGATCTCGCAATCATTTATAGATTTGAGACTAAAATGATTGTTCAAAGCTAGAATAATTATGCTATCACATATTTGATGCTTAGGCCTAAACTGGCCGGACGCTTCGGAATTCTGAACTTAATGTGCATGCATGGACCTAAGGATGTACCTTTCAAAACTGCAATGCTATAGTATAGACTATGCTTACCGAAGAATAATATCCATGGACTCACGTTTATGTACTTGGATTAAGTGTTTCCATTGCCTATGGAAATCGTATAATGACGTTTATTCGTATTATTTTACACAGCTCATGCTTAGTGGCTTGTTTCAGAATAATATTATACGTGTACGCCTACTTGATTTACTTGTTGAAATGATTTGAATTCATGTTGCGAATAAAAGTTTAAAACGTGAACATACGTCAACCATTGAGCTACCTGTCAAAGTATAGCTAGGCCGATTTGTACGCCTGTATACAACAACAAAACTTGAAGTGGTGTAGGACTATTATACTGGTTGGAGCAAGGCATCCTTGTCTATATGAATGAATGAATGAATGAATTAATTAATGGGTGGGTGGTTGGGTGGATGGATGGATGAATGGATGAATTAATTAGATTAACGTGCCAGACGTCAGTAGAATCAGAGACAAGGTCAGTCTTTAGAGGAGGGGAGCTAGCTAGGCCTATAGACAGCCGAGGATGTAAGCTAAGTGACCAATGGATTATGGATTCACGAAATAGAAAGTTCTAAGATGCCGCTTGAAGGATGAGACTTTTGGGAATGAATAATATAACCACTGTTGCATAGCCTACAAACAGACAATAATGGCCTTTGATTCATTTGTTTTCATGCAATGTAATTGAACATTTATATAGCTCCTCTTCAAGATATCTAATCAGAGGCGCTCTCTGCGCTATCCTATGATGACGTTAAATGTCATTACAAAGTTTAAGTAACAAAATCAGCAACTATCTTCGGCAATGATTGTCATGAGTAACTGGTTTTATTACTCAAGTCAAGTGAACTGCATTGCACGATGCATCGTCGTTTGCATTAGCAAATTTCTTCATGATTTCCTTGTAGAACTGCAGGCCTACTAGGACTATTAGCCCAGTATATATATAGCTACACATTACATACATGTGCACGATGTTTGAAAGTGAAATTATCATTGACGCTGTGCATTATTACAGCTCACTTAACCTCTGTAACTGTGAAAAAGTTTGTTAAAAAGTTTGAAAAAGTGTAACTAAATATTTTTAGTTTAGTTAACTTATTTACAAAATCAGTTGCCTACTTTCAGTTAAACTGTTTTATTTTAGTTGAAAAATAATTATAGTTTAAAGCAGTAAGCTCATAGATTCGCAAGATCTCAATCGTAGACTGAACGCAAACTCCATATATTTAAAGTTATAGGCCTAAGCGCAGAGGCCAGCTTATTCACGAGCGCTGCGTCAAATCAGAGAGGTAAGTTCATCTATCGACGCAACTTGCTCCGGAGTCTGTGAACATCCATGCCATCTTAAGTGGTCGATTGGTTCCTTGCGTGGGCCCGCCACTGGTGACTCAGCGACGGTGCATTGTTTGATTATTTGTTTCCTAACTGATGTTATTCGTTCGTAATGACATTTAACGACATCATAGCTAGGGCAGAGAGCGCCTCTGAGTAGATACCTCGAAGGGGCGCTATATAAATGTTCAGTTACACGTACATTAGATTACATTACTGTATCGCCTGGTTACATTATTCTCCCCAAGTGTCTTGACAGTATATGACAGCGCCTGCGAGGCCGATGCTAGAATATCTGCAAAAAGAGGAGGCGTTAGGGAGGAGTCAAAAGTGGGGCACTTTTGCGGACGTCCCTTCCGGACAACCCATTAATGAGATATCAATACTTTTACTCCAAGCCTAGCAACTACTGATCAACGAAGGTCATTGGGGATATACACGTAATGTGTTGATAAATAATCGCGAGATCAGTTTAGACAAGTCAATGCACGGCTTGTCAGCATCAGTCATCTGGAGTGTGCATTGAATTGAGTCATAATTACGTCAACTGCTGATACGTGATATCGTTATCATCATATTTGACAAATATATAACTATGTGCTGTCAGTTATTAATCGTCTTTCTTCGATGAGAAATTTACAGCAGCAGTTCGCTTCTGATTAGCAAGAGGTCGCTCAAATGAACGTTCCGCAACTCTCCATACACTTCTGGGAATGCAGCGAAGTTCCACGCTGCTACAGATTTGTAGACGGTAAATGCAGTATTGTAATAAGAAATTAGCTAAGCGAGGGGAGAGAACGCAGGCTTTGGCGTGAACCAAACAAAATTGCCTAAGACTTTTGTCTGGGTGTTATTGTCCAACCATTGAAACAAAACTTAGCTTAAGTGTTAGCTTATCAGTGTATGACAGAGCAACATGACTACAATAGGATGGATGGACTTCGCAATCTATTATCTGTGTACTTACATACGGTGTCTACATCTGGATCACTTGACAAGGGCGTTGGAGCAGTAACGGTGATCTCTGAAGTGACCTCGGACGTCAATCAGAAGTGGCCTTTCAATCATTGTATCGATTGGCGGGCAACGAATCCCTGTTATATACAGCGACCCAGGCGGTGCTGAAGCTTTCTGGCGCTGCGTTATCTACAATCAATGAGGAACGCTGAGTGGTGGTGCTATCGCGAACGCTGTCACTTGTCGTCACTTTACACTATCAGCGCATCTTGACCCAGAAATTACGAATAGGATGGCCACTGTCAACTCAGGATAAGCCAATGAGGCAATTAACCTTCGTAGGCCGAAGTGGGGTAGATTTCTACCACAGCGGTGTTTGGATGTTGATTGCGGAGTAACTGTAGGTAGTCATAACTTGACGTTCCACATGTTTACAAGTTAAGACCCCCGACATATTCTCACACCAAAACCATCATCATGCCATATTGTCTGAGAAAGTTATTTCAGTTTAAAGTGTCATGGGGTAGAAATCTACCCCACTTCGGCCTCGACGTTACTACTTTTTCGTTCATAATGAAGATGTATTTATAGAAGAATTTAGCTCATTATTATGCTGCAATTAGAAATAAAGTGTTGATTCTACCATGCAATTAATTTTTAATACTTGCCTAATTATGGAGGGGTCACTTTCCAAGATGGCGGCCAATATGGCCGCCAAAACACAAAAATATGTATATCTCAGCTTATTGGTAGGCTAAAATAAACAAAAAGTGTCGAATGTAATCTTTTCAGGGTCAAGGAATCGAAATACCGCAGTGGCAATAGTGTGGAAATAGTACTATACAAGATGGCGGCCAATATGGCCGCCAAAACACAAAAATAGGTACAACTCAGCTCAAATATACGCTATAATGATAAATGAAGTGTCGAATTTAATACACTAAGGGTCAATGATCGCAGTGGGAATAGTATGAGAATGTTACTTTCCAAGATGGCGGCCAATATGGCCGTCATCCCCCAACCCATGGGCTGAGATATAGCCATTTTTGTGTTTTGACGGCCATATTGGCCGCAATCTTGAAAATTGAAATTTCCCCATTATTGCTGCTACGAGAAAACGATTCCTTGAACCCGAAAATATTAATTTCGACACTTAATTTCTTATTGCAGCCTACCATTAATCTAAGATATACATATTTATGTGTTTTGGCGGCCATATTGGCCGCCATCTTGGATGGGAACATTACCACAGTATTACCACTACGAGAAATCGATTCCGTGACCCGATCCTGAAAATATGAAATTCGACACTTCATTTGTCATTGCACCTTATCTATGAGCTGAGATATACATATTTTTGTTTTGGCGGCCATATTGGCCGCCATCTTTGAGAGTAACATTCGCACGCTATTGCCACTGCGATATTTCGATTTAATGACCCTCAATATATTAAATTCGACGCTTCATTTGTCATTGTATCTTATCTATGAGCTGAAATATACATATTTATCTTTTTACGGCCATATTGGCCGCCATCTTGGATAGCACTGTTCCCACACTATCCCAATGCCATAGTTCGATTTCTTGACCTTGAAAGTAATGTAAAGTAGTTGACTCTCGTGGAATGTAATAGTAATCGGTGTGGCCACTATAAAGACCAGCCGGATCATCTGTCGTGCCCGATGGCCAGCTCACCCCCACGCCTGGGCCGATGGCCGAAGCACTAAGACGACGCTCAGCAGGTAACAGGACATTAACCCCCAGACAATAACCCCCGGACAATAACCCCCGGACAGTAATCCCCGGGACAATAACCCCCCGGGACAATAACCCCCGGACAAGTATTACCCTTTATACTGACAAAGAGTAAAGGAATGAGCACACATGGACGACTTACCATAGGCCCTACATCAAAAACTAATTACTAGACAATTAGTAGACATGAAAGAATGACGTATGCTGACTCCAATGCACGGATTCTAGCCGTCATTAGCAACTAGCCTACAATGAGCGCAATTATCTTGACTATCTACGTGGAATAGCTCACAACCTTTCTTTTTAACCTCGACGAACAAATTAACAATGAACAGCATTTAATTTCATACTGTGACATTGCATGGTTCTCTAGTTCTCTTATATATGTCAAATAAATTAAAATATAAACTGTAAGATTAATTAACATTATTTGTATATTTATATAATCAATATATCAGTATAGAGGGTAATTGTCCGGGGGGTTATTGTCCTGGGGGTTATTGTCCGGGGGGGTTATTGTCCTAGAACCCGCTCAGCAGTATAACTTAGCTGTTAGTTTATTCACAAGGTACAAATAACACGCCGACCTCGAACTACAGCTATACTTCTCTAACTCGTGACAACACCTTACAATGTTTGGCTCAGCCTCTATTCGTATACACTCAAGTCAGTCGGTTGTGTTACTAGTTTACTTTGCATAGCTACGTCTGTTCATCCCCCTCACTGGCACGCTCTGTATCTTTGTCTGACTGCTTCAATCTGTCTGTTGGCGCTCAGTGGGTCTGTGCTTTGTGCATGGTCGGTATAATAGGCCTATTCCAGATTCTCTACAGCGGGGGAAAGGGGGGGATGTCTCTTTCCGTTTGAGTGCATGTTATAAATTATCTTGTGAAGAGAGTCTCTATGTAATTAATGAGTTAGTTCGTGAATTTGTTTTCTAATGTTCATAGCCAAGGGGTCGTCCATTAATTATGTCAACAAATTGAACAAAATAGGGGGGAAGGGGGTTTGAAAAAGTTTGACAGTTGTTGACAAGGGGGAGGGGGGGTTCGGTACAAGTTGACGTCAAGAAATTTTTCTCCAACAAATCAACACAGACCCTTTCAAATGGTAGCGAAAACATTAAGAAATGCTAAAAATGTATAAAGTGCTTAATGTTTAATACTACTATCATGCCGTTGATATATAGACTTAATGATACTACTAAAAAGCTGGTAATAAACTAAACTCATATATTTTGAAATTCGAGATTGCATTTTTAGTGTAAAAATAAAAGAAATGATTCTACATGTATTGAGCCATTTTGTTTCTCTTTTGTAGGGGGGGCGGGTTCTGGGATTTTTGACATAGTTTTTAGGGGGTCCGTCAATGTTTGACAGTTGTTGACAAGGGGGAGGGGGTCAAAAACTGCCTAAAATTTGTTGACATAATTAATGGACGACCCCCAATAGCATATTGGCTGTTGCCCCCCCTATTGGTATACAACTTCCGAAATAACTGCATCGTTAAAGACATTGGTGTCAAGGGTCTTCAAAAACATTGGCTGAACGAAATAATTTATTTTTGCATGTACATGATCGAAGAACAAGAAAAAGATTTGACTATAGACTATAGAGACGAGGCCAACGATTAAGAAAACTGCGAGGATATTTAAATTTTTAATGGTTGAACGTAAATGTTGCACCAAAATATCGTCCAAATTTGCTGTCATAGGCAGACCCGCATTAGGGGGTGGGGCGTTAAGGGTGCTGCAGCACCATGGGCCCGCAGTTTTGCGGCCCCTTATTTAATAAACTTGTGCGTGTTGGGCCGGTTTTTTTCATCTGAAACTTTTTCCGTATGGAATAAAAATTTGACCTTTTAGGTAGCTGTAGGGGGTTCATTTACACACGTTTTGAGGTAAAATGTGAGATGATATCTCACACCGTTCAAAAGTTATACCCAATATACCCGAGGTACCAGGGGGGGTGGATACCACCCCCTAGATTTTCGACTATATCTTATCCGTCATTTAATATTAAGAGACACAAATTATACCATTCTATAGAGGGAATGTGGGGCTACATTTCTATGGTCACTGAGTTGACCTGAGACAACCGGAAGTGCTCAAAATAAATAATAATACGCGTAATATGCGTGAAAAATGGCTGAATGGAATGACTCCCCCCTTAGTTCTTTGTCTTCCTGGAAGAGAAACAAAGATACCATTCTTTAGAGGGAATGAAGGGCTTCATTTGCATACCTACATCTTTGTCTTTTGAATACCGGAAGTGATCAAAATAAATAATATTACGCGTAATCTGTGTGAAAATGGCCGAATACAGCATTACAGCGTAAACCGATATATATGTATGGATATATATGTATGGATGTACATTTATACTATATAAACATGTGTAGGTATGTATTTGTGTATCTTTTATACATATATTAGTTTCAAAACACACATAATCTTATATTTGTTTATCCAAAAGTGCAAAATGTACGCAATAATATACAATATTGCTAATTAATGGGTTCCTTTGTTAAAAGTGATGTAATTTCGAGGTGCATTCACATAATGTACAACTAAATATACCATTCTGTGCAGAAATGAATGCTGAATCCATTGCTATATTACAAGTTATGATATGTGAAACCAAACACGAAATCCAGGGGGTGGTAACCACCCCCCCCCTTGGTAGTCCGTGTTACAAAAAAAGCTTGGTAGCCCTAGGGTGACTATAGACTATAGAGACGAGGCCAACGATTAAGAAAACTGCGAGGATATTTAAATTTTTAATGGTTGAACGTAAATGTTGCACCAAAATATCGTCCAAATTTGCTGTCATAGGCAGACCCGCATTAGGGGGTGGGGCGTTAAGGGTGCTGCAGCACCATGGGCCCGCAGTTTTGCGGCCCCTTATTTAATAAACTTGTGCGTGTTGGGCCGGTGGTTGTTAGAGGGGTCTTTGGAAGGTAATCACAGCACCGGGGCCCGCACTAGCCTTAACGCGGTCCTGGTCTTAGGCCTAACTTTGCGAAACCATTGGAAAAACCACTCAGAGCTTTCTCTGTTTGTCTAATATTTCTGATATTGAACAGGTATAGATGAACTAGACCTATAATTACATGTATATTCAAGGACCATACATTACAATTACATGTACAGGGTGGGCCAAAAAAGGAACCCCTACGCATTTTTGCTAATATTTCAGCCAAAAGTAAGAATTTTTAAATCATGTTTTACAGGCTTAAAGGTAATTCATATCTACGTATAATGGCCAAATTTCACCCAAAATCTTCAAACAGAACAAAAGTTATATCACTTTTAGTGAGTCCACCCACTGTTTTTTGATGGTTCAAAAACGTAACGCAACAAAAAGCAACAAAAAACGATTTTACTAAGTCACTTCTCAAATAATTGTTATAAAACAAACTTGATATTGCCAGATACATATTATTATTATTTAGAAAAGAAACAGGGTACCAGCGAAGTGTGACGTCACTTAGCAAGAAGACGATCAAGTTGCTAAATACAGAATTTTTCAGCTTAATAATTTTTTATTGAAACAATGAAATTGAAATTTCTAAAATATCAAGATGGGCAAGGTGTCAATGACAGACAAAATGCGTATGCAGACACTTCATGAGCAGGGTCTTTGAGCTAAAGCTCTAATCGCCGCTTGCCCTGATAAACAGTGGAAGCTGAGTAGGCCTACCGTTAAAAAATATGCCCCCGCATTGATGAAAGGGCATCGGCTGTGGAACGTCGTAAAGGCAGCGGAAGGCCGAAATCTTCCACACTCCAGCAAATGGATAATCACGTAAGGGGAGCTATGCTGGAGAAATACCACAATCTGCGACCAAAGCCAGAAACGACAAGAGAATTGAAGATCGTATTGAAGCTGATGTGGGAAGATTTACCTCTGGAACCCATCAACAAAGACATCAAAACTTTACAAAAAGACTCAGAACATGTATGGGTACTGGTGGTGGACACATTGAACTCAAGTTGTGAAACAATAATCAAGTTTGTTTGATAACAATTATTTGAGAAGTGACTTAGTAAAATCGTTTTTTGTTGCTTTTTGTTGCGTTACGTTTTTGAACCATCAAAAAACAGTGGGTGGACTCACTAAAAGTGACATAACTTTTGTTCTGTTTGAAATATTTGGGTGAAATTTGGTCATTATACGTAGGTATGAATTACCTTTAAGCAGGTAAAACGTGATTTAAAAATTCTTACTTTTGGCTGAAATATTAGCAAAAATGCGTAGGGGTTACTTTTTTTGGCCCACCCTGTATATCCAAGGTCAGATTATTACTATGCGTTTGCTGGCGACGCCATGCTCTGCGAAAAACAACATTCAGCGCGTTCGACACACTTTTAGCTCTTTCATAACCACTCATTATCAAAAGCATAATTTTCGAAACCACGTTGAATTAGATTTCTTAAAACCTTCAACAGACTATTTCTACAACCTTGAATCTTATATAACCATACTCTAAAGGCCTGCTCATAGATAGGCCTATAGCCTATAAAACGGTGGTCTGACGCCTGGTTCACGTCATCTACCATCTACGAGGGAACGTGTTGGACGGTGGAGTGTCGCATGCTGTGGACATCATCACCCGTCGTCTTCTAGTACGTCTTCGACGCTACTCAGTCTATATAATTATGAGCTCTACTGTCAAGTCTATGGATGTGAACGTGCGGATTGGGCCAATGGTTCCGGGCGAGCCTGATGCAGGTGACAACTGTTTAGTTATTACACACAAGTTATCTAGTTATCAGAACACTGCTCGCAAAATGACAGCATATTGTTTTTAGTGACATTGAAGACCATTTCGAATATAGCCTATAGCGCTGCCTTGCAAAGCCAAAACACAGCAACTCGGGAAAAATTTTTGCACTTTTTCTCATTAAATTTTTGCACTTAAGAAGATGTAGGCCCTAACTATCTTCATGTTAAAAAATTGTTGGAGCTGTACTACCACTGGTTTCCGAGATTTTGTGTTGCCAAAACACAGTAAGTCGGATATTTTTCACTGGATGCCAAGCCAAAACACAGCACTGCGTTATAAACACAGCATTCTGCTGCCCTGACAAACAAATACCATGCCAAAACACTGTGCTGCGTTATGGCTTAGTAATAAGTCAGCTAAGGTATTAACGCTTAGGTATTCGGTTGCCGGTTTTCTTTACAATTAATGAACGTGAAACAAATTTAGCAATCCAAATTAATCTGAAGTAAGTTATATAAAGCGTTTTTAATTGTAAAACGTTTTTAATTGTTGCAGTCGTTCATTATAATTACATATTATACAACAGTCTGTTAATGAACATTTTCTATATTTTACACGATGCTTTTACCACGGCTACGAGGGTTTGGCTAATACACGGATTGGACAGATGATTACTGGATGTTTAAGTTTTTCTTTTACATGAAGTTTTTAGATAATTATTTTACTCTAAGTAGTAGCCTAAGTCGAATTGTAGACATGTTACAGACACCCTATTTTTAGTCATCTACCCAAAAATTCAGAGACCAATATCGCTTGATCAATGGAAAATTTAGATAGACCTATCCATGTCGCACTCCACATGTAGGCCTATTAATTATACAAAGCGCATTATGGAATTTAAGGGACTCTTCTCCAAGAACCTTTGGTTTAAATTCTCTGCTCGTGTTTCAATAACTAAATGAAAGATTTCGCCAAGAGATTTATGGTATGGAAGTTGTTACGATGAGATTTTAATTAGACCTATACCATTTGAACTAGGCAAAATGTTTGAAAAATGTCTTGTATTTTATTTTTGCTCAAATTTATTGCACCTTTCAATGTCCTTTATCATAAAGGATGGATTGTAACAGCAGAGCTGCAAAAATTTAGAGCCTGGCTTTAGAAAAGTGTGGACGCAAAGGCAAGGTCAGAAAGCTGGGAAAAGCTCTCACACGCCTAAAAAAATAGAAAAATAATTCTACCACAAACTACCCTCATCAACGTTCGACAACAGCTGAATTTTTCAAATTAAAAAGTAACAAGAGTTTCTCAAGACACCTCACTTTTGAGATCTATCATACGCAGCCACTTCTGATTTGGTTGACAATTTTGAATGAAATAGTAGAAAATTGCTAATTAGTTGTGGCATTCAATCAACAGCCAATAATTTACATATCCTTTACAGTATTGGTGTAGTTTTGGGAGTTTAGTTACATAAAGTGTCCTCTGAATGTGGTTCAATTGTTTGTTTCAAATTTATTTTTTTAAATGAATTTGCTAAAACACTACTTTTGAAAATATTATTTTCTGTCTGTAAATGTATGAAAAGCTACAGTGAATGACTATTATAATTTCCATGACAAAATCTAATTAGAGTAAAATTTTTATAGCTTTCAATTCATTCATTCATTCATTCATTCATTCGGGAATTTATATAGCGCCCCTTCAAGGAAACTACTCAGAGGCGCTCCCGACTCCAACGCGCCCAAAAAGAACAGTTTTTAGTTTAGTAAGGAAAGTTTTAGGCAGACTCCCAGCTCTAGCGGAAGACCATTCCAAATCATTGGTCCTGCCACAGAAAAAGCTCGGTTCTGCATTGTTGCAGTACGAGCAAAAGGAACCATAAGAACTCCTTTTTCTGCGGAGCGTAGGAGGCGACGCCCTGGGACAACCGAAATCAAACAGCAGAGCTCACGGAGGTAAGTTGGGGCGAGGCCCTGGAGACAGCGCAAAACCAAGGCAGCTACCCTGTACTCGATGCGCTGGCAGACAGGGAGCCAGTGGAGGACCTCCAGCATGTAGCTGGAGACGTGTCCATACTTTGGAATTTGCCCAATGAGTCGCGCTGCAGAGCGCAAGACTCGGTCCAAGCATGCTATGCGGCTAGATGGGAGGCCAAAGTAGAGCGATGAGCAATAGTCAAGACGAGCTGTGATGAAGGAATGCACTAGAGTAAGTTTGGCAGCAGACGTAAGCGAGCGGGTAACAGTACGAAGCTGGCGCAGCTGGTAATAGCAGTCCCGAGCAAGACGATGAAGATGTGGAGTAAAAGTGAGCTCTTGGTCCAGCTGGACGCCGAGGTCACGAACCTCGTTTTACCTTGTTTTGCAATATTTTTTACTAATTGCTGTTCAAATTGAAATTCTTATTCAAGTTCAAGTTGTTCAAGTTAAAACAAAGGCAGTTATTAACAGTAAAAGTGCAATCCTTATTACCATTTCACTCTGAATAAAATTGGTAAGCTCAAACGCAGTTATGTGTTTTGGCTAGTTCAGTTCCCATGAAATGGGAATTTCATGCCAAGCCAAAACACAGTACAAACGATTTTTCAGTATTTTGATTGATAATCACTAATATTATAAACAAAAGTTTCAACCGTGAAATAACACACAATTTAATACATTTTATGGTGTAAATAGTTTTGGGATTGAATGGATAAATTCCGAGATTTTTATAATAAACGTTCAAATCAACTTTGTGCAAAATATTGGTTTTCCGAGTTACTGCGTTTTGACTTTTGAGGGCAGAGCGCATGACAGTGTTTTTGTGAGGTATTTACAAGGCGGCGCAACATCAAGTATCTAGTTACATACATACAAACATACATATACACACATATGGTCTTCCTCTAGAGCTGCGTCTACACCCTGGGAGTCTGTCTGAAACTTTCCTTACTAAACTCAAAACTGTTCTTTTTGGGCGCGTTGTAGTCGGGAGCGCCTCTGAGTAGTTTCCTTCAAGGGGCGCTATATAAATTCCCGAATGAATGAATGAATATGCATACACACATGCATACATACTGTCGCGGAATCGGGGTCTTCTCAGTTCCTCTCCTTTGCCGAGTGGTTCAGAGCTCTACCAGGATGCCCGAAACCCCAGATCTCAACAAAGGTTTCCTCGGTTTGGCTCTCGTGGTATATCGAGAGGCTTGAATAGGTCACCAGCAACACACGCACACACGTAGAACACCGCTTTATTGTTCTTCACCGACAAACGATCGACAATGTCACATCTACAGGCAACTTGACATCGAGAGAACTGCTCAGCTGCTTCCCCGTCCTATCGTCGACAGGCCTTCTAGCGATAGCTTCTCGGATGGCTGGTCCGTAGATCGACGGCAGGTCGTCTTCACTCGGGGAGACTTCTAGGCCGATGCAAAGCTCGAGGCTGAATCTCAAGACGGTCTTCCCCAGACCATGGCCAACCTCCGCCTTTTATAGCCTAACTCCCCATGAGATGTCACTTTGCCCTATAACTCATCACTTTTCCCATGAGATGCTGTTTGGAAATGACACCCATGTATTATATAATGCATCCAAGGTCCCGGCGATCCAAAGTCGTCATCTCATGGATGTCGATTTGCCAATCTAACGCATGCATTTCGGAGGACCAAATCCCAAAAACTACATCGGTCCGTATTGAACCAACGGCGCTCCATACGATGTCAATTTGCCAGGTCAACTAGTGCAATTGCCATGGTGCGCTGCCCCAAATCGTCATCCTAACAGTGCTCTCGAAGTCTCGATGTCAATCATTAAACAGCGAAAAATACAGATAATTACAATAGTGGCACTATATACTCAGAGGTTCTCAGCAATACATACACACACATCCACTACGTAAGAAACTTTGATAAAAGTTTTGTTTCCCTTTTGGTTTTAATGTTTCTTTATGAAGTTTGACAAGCTGCATACGAAAATCATATTACTTTTTGTGTATTATCAACGGTGCTAACAAAAACTAAGAAAATATATTGACAGCATACAGATAATCTGTTATTACTCGTGCATAGCAATTACATGGTACATGCATAATACTGAGCTAACAATAGCAGTTTACCATGAAGAGTTACTACAAGTGAGTCGTCCAAAACTTCAGAAGTGTAACGTTGGATCGTTTTTGTCTTTTACGACAAGTACTATCTTCACAAATCAAGTTTCATACGTAGTCACCCATCAGTTTCATCCCACATTCCGTTATATCTTTACTCCATCAGCTGTCTGTCCTGATGGAACTTCTTGCCGAGCTATCAATAAACAGATGCCACTGGACTGGTTGCAATGGTGTCTAAATACCTAGCGCTTCAAGCAACCCCATTATGTTGGTTTAGAAGCAGAGTGACTGCCATGGAAAAGAACTGGGCATCGGCTGTAGGCCAGAGCTTCTCATTTGAAAATAGAAGGCGATTTTAAAATCGATCGCGCTCGATTGAATAGGCGATCGAAGCGTGGTTGACCTCGGGACATTTTGTGTACAGCGCATTTTGTGTATCGTATTCGTATAGCTTCACATTATAGGCCTAAGGTTGTCCATTAACTGCTAGAGTATATGCAACACTCATTAACCGTCGATAAGCCTCCTATACTTTTGTCGATGCAATGTTGTATGAATAGCCTACTTGCCTAAACTTTCGCAAGTAATTTAAATTAGATATATAAAATAATGGTCTGGCTCTAGGTTTCGCTTGGAGCCTAAATCATCGAGCGCGATCGATTTACCGATCGACCAGACCCTTGCTAGGCGATCGACCAGGGAGATCGATCGATCGATCGCCTCAAATGAGAAGCTCTGCTGTTACAGGCCTACGTCTTTTGTGATACTTTGAAATTTTCACTTCTGGATCCAGTAGATTCCAATACTTCAGTTTGGACCCCAACAGCTGTGCAGCAGATTTAGGAAGATTTAAGTCTCTTACTAGATCATCAAGTTCTTGCTGAGTTGGGAAGAAGGTTCTCCATGTGACCACGCTTCTTCTTCTTCTTCTTCTTCTTCTTCTTCTTCTTCTTCTTCTTCTTCTTTCTTCTTCTTCTTCTTCTTCTTCTTCTTCTTCTTCTTCTTCTTCTTTTCTTCTTCTTCTTCTTCTTCTTCTTCTTCTTCTTCTTCTTCTTCTTCTTCTTCTTCTTCTTCTTCTTCTTCTTCTTCTTCTTCTTCTTCTTCTTCTTCTTCTTCTTCTTCTTCTTCTTCTTCTTCTTCTTCTTCTTCTTCTTCTTCTTCTTCTTCTTCTTCTTCTTCTTCTTCTTCTTCTTCTTCTTCTTCTTCTTCTTCTTCTTCTTCTTCTTCTTCTTCTTCTTCTTCTTCTTCTTCTTCTTCTTCTTCTTCTTCTTCTTCTTCTTCTTCTTCTTCTTCTTCTTCTTCTTCTTCTTCTTCTTCTTCTTCTTCTTCTTCTTCTTCTTCTTCTTCTTCTTCTTCTTCTTCTTCTTCTTCTTCTTCTTCTTCTTCTTCTTCTTCTTCTTCTTCTTCTTCTTCTTCTTCTTCTTCTTCTTCTTCTTCTTCTTCTTCTTCTTCTTCTTCTTCTTCTTCTTCTTCTTCCAGACGTCATCAACATCTGACGTTTCTATGTCCGATTCATCTGCGAATTCACCAACTGGACTACTGGAGGAACCGGAATAGGCAGGCGTTCATCGTGCGGTAGTAGCGGTACTGGTGGAATAGGTGATGGTATTGTGGAGAAACTACGGGGCTGTCGGCCTCTCGGCGTCTTCCGCTTCTCTCAGGATGGCGAGGGAAGGCGCGTGTCGCTCAGGATGGGAGCGTTAGTAAGGCCTTCGTCGTCTATCGAAGGGCTTCAGCATCCGCCGTCGACGAGCTAAGTCACCCACCGAAGGAATCAGACCTCCGAGTTCAATGACAATCTTTATTCAAACACCAAGCTTCAGATCCACAACATACAAGCAAGACACCACGAAGAAACGAGTAACCAACCTAAAACTCTACACACACAAAATTGTTTCGGCTTAACGACACTTTTTCATATCGAAGATGATTAGTGTCGGAGGCAGAAAGCAACCTCGTACTCCACGTTTAAATTGCGACCGAGCCACCCGCAGTAAAGATCCGAGAAATTAATCTCTGATAAACCGACCCGACCGGGAAGCGAACCCGGGGCGCCGGCGTGACGAGCGGGCTACCAGCCCACTCGGCCACTCAGGATCTCTAAAAAAAAAAACTCTACACAAGAGCGCCCTCTATATATATATACCCAGTCCGGGCAGGGATCCACGGGCTAGGGATCCACGGGCAGGGATCCACGGGCTAGGGATCCATGGGCTAGGAGGGATCCATGGGCAGGAATCCACGGGCTAGCAGGGATCCATGGGCTAGGTCGCCAAGGCCTAGCGGAGTCCAAGCCAACCGCAGCCCAAAGGGTGGTCCAAAACAGAGAGCCCGAAAAACCGAGGGTGGTCAGAAAAACCGGGTGTGGTCCCAAAAACCGAAGGTGGTCCCAAAAACAGAGGGTGGTCCCAAAAACCGAGGGTGGCCCCTGGCAAAAACGCCACAGTATATTTGGATAACATAGTTTCCTCCTATCCTGTGGTTTTTTATATAACTAGTTGAATCCACCTTGCAGAAGTAACAGTCGCTTAGATGGTTCGTCGGTTCTAGCCAGACTTTTGGAATCGCAGACGGCATACATCTCCGGCTACCTCGTATCCATACTTCCGGCGCTGATTTGCACCAAACAAAGATTACATGAGGTGCCTATGACTTGTCCTGGTCGCTAATCGGCATGCCGAAGTACATTTTATATTATGTCTCTCGAAATAGTACATTTTACTTGTGCCAGACCAACGTAATGTCCACGTACATTACAAAAACAGTCAACTGTAATCTTGCAATGTCTAGAGGACATCATATTCTATCAGAAATGGAAACTGATATGTGACTGTTACTGCTATTTCAGTAGTACTGTATACTAGGACTCACAAAACGCAGGCTTTATATACCCACGAGGAAGGATCGACTAGAATGTTTGAGAAACTACAAGAAGAGTCTTCCACAATGTTATGGGATGTTCCAGAAAAACTAAAATATAAGAGAATATTCCGCAATGTCACCGAAACTTACAGAATATTCCCATCCATGCAAAAGAAAAATATCTGGAAAAAACCTACGAATTTAATACAAACACTTAACTTACTAACCCAATATTTCGTAATTAATGATAGAAAGTCTTAAATACACTTGACCTAAATATATACCAAAATATTGATACTACATGAAAATAAATAGTACCATCATAATTAGCACCACAGAATTACATAGGAACCGTGAAAATATTAAGTGAAACAAATTTTTTACATTTATAATACTTACATACCTACATACATACATGCATACGTAATAATTTTCCTTGATGATCTAGCATGAATTATTTTACCGCATAGCTGTCAATGTGTTCCAGTCTATTTGTTCTTTATCTATTTTGTCCATTTATCATTTATGGTCTCCCGTGTACGAACCGTGCTACAACGACCGTATGGCCGCGACCCTGCTCATTTTTCAGTGAATTGATCGGGTGAGACCCTTCATCACTGTTGCGCGTTTGAATGCAGAGGCGTAGCTAGGGAGTGCAGAGGGACATATGTCCCCGGGCGCCAAAATGAGGGTTAAAATTAATAATTTTACTCTTGACTTGATGCAATTTTAACTTAGGCCTATTTATCCCAAATAAATTTATGTTTAAAACAATTAATTTTGACGCCCAAAAATGTATCCAGTTATATCCTCATTACTTAGAAACCAGTTGATTTTTTGGCGCCCCATTGAGCACTAAGAGGCACCATAACTATGCTCGTCAATTGCAAGTTGTCAGCGGTCTTTCAACAAATTGTAGCTTATTTCTTTACTAGATGTTTGCCTGTCCTAAAACGGTAAAATGTATTCGATTTTAAGAATAATAATGCCATATAGAGTACCGGAGTACCGAATCGATGAGTTAACCATATTTTCAGTTTCAGTTACATGAAATTATTTACAAAACGTCAATAAATCAATTCAAGCCATAGAAATCCACAAAGAATTACTTCGATGGGGATTTAATCAATTGAAGACCGCTTATTGATAGCCATTTTCATAGCGTCCTTGAGGGGTTCTTAAGTTCTGTCGCAAACTCGAGGTCGCCTTCAGAATCCAAGGATGTCTTACAGTCTTAGAGTGTTGGTGACCTCGCAAGTGTACTCAACTAAGCCCCGGAAAGAGGAATGTGCGGGTGAGCTCGTCTCTTGGAGACCGTAGTATAGCAAGAAAATCGTGACCGGTGTCGATTCTGAAACGTCCCTTAGGAATTTAATGCGGCACCAGCCAGAAATCAACACTTATGACAATAATATTCAACTAAAGCGCTAAATAAGCTTAAAGTCCAGATAAGTATACATAGGCCTACAGCCCTACATACATTTGAGCGCCTCTGAGTAGTTTCCTTGAAGGGGCGCTATATAAATTCCCGAATGAATTAATTGCATTGCATATATTTGCGAAGAATACGTATACTGTGCAATTTTATCTAGAGCGTGACATAGGAGAAGATCGATATGCCAACGTGCTTCATCAAATCCGACAGCCTGGATGGGTTGAGATAGAGGAGGTATGCATATTGCGTCAGGTGATACCCTCGGTGTGGAAGATGCTTCCAGTTGTGGACGTTGCACTGACTTTCGCCTACCCCTTGCTTCCGAATAACTACCGCCAAGACATCATTCTGTGGACTCAGAAGCTCAACAGTCAAATTGATACAATGTCAAACTATTTTTCAACTACTGTCGAAGTTGAGGCTGAGTTGCTGCAACATAAGGCGAAGATTCAAGAGGGTCTGGAAATTTCTCTGGCAATAGCGGCTACAAACAGCAGCGGTGAGTGGGAAAAACTAGTACACAAACTGACGCCGCTATTTTGTGATTCACAACAGTTACTGATCTCGGCTTTGAGAGCTGTGATCAGTGAATTGACGAGTAGATCTGGCTTGCTCGAGGGTACATATGAAAGGACCAACGGACATTGGCCCAAAGTGAAGACATTTGTTGACCCAATTCTACCTTTAATCGTCGGAGCTTTAATCGTAACAGCTGTTTATGAAACCTGGACCAGCAGTACTAAAAAAGCCATAGAAAGCCTCCAACTTTATACAGCACAGATGGAAGAAATTGAGAAGAAGATTCAGAATGTCTTTGACAGATGTAAGAGTGAATTCAAACAGAATATGCTGAAAGACCTGAACGAGGCTCTTGAGAGCAGTGCGGCGAACGAAGCTGCGGTGAATAATCTGAGTGCTTTAATGAGTGAGAAGTACGATTGGCTTGTGAATCATTGCATCATTTGCAGTGAAAGTATCCACTTGAACTACTGCTTCGATGGAAATCACGTGAAAAGCTTGGAACACAATGGCAAATTTGGGGTCATCTTTTATCGCGATTCTAAAGTGGACGAAACTGTTGCATTCGAGAAATGGAACAAAGTCGCTTCAGAACTCGAAAAACTTGCAAAAAGCTTCTCAGCATACTCCAGCGCTGAAGATTTGTGCAAAAAAATTCTCGATACTTATCGGACTGCAGAACATGAAGTGTGCGCTTGTGCAGTCATGCGACCAAAGGCTGCTCTGCAATGGATTCCATACTACGGCACACCAGCAATGCTGGCTTATGCAACTTCAATGGGAACGCTTAAAAGAAAAGGATCCTGTGGTACTATATGCGAGACTTCGCTGAACGACCCATTGAGAATTAACCCCTTAGATGTTGTATTTTTTCCAGTAGGCATTCCACTGGTTGCCACGGAAACTGCAGTGGATCATTTTCGGGAAGCTGGTGGTAAAGCAAGGTACTTCTTTGTTATGTACAAGTAGCCTAAGCTGTCGTGAATATACTGGTATCACATCAAATCCTTTCGCCTCGAAACCAGTAACTACTCTTGAAGACTTATTTTCGTCAAACGCTGCAAAGACACCTTGATTTCGTCATATTCCAAATCTATGTTTGAAATTTTTCTTACTTATACGAAAGACTTTTAGGAGATAGCTTCATTTCAACTCGCGCAAGCTCGCTATCAAGAATATACCTAGACTACTTGACGAAAGAATTTAGTCCAAAGTTTCACCTTTTCCACAGGTCGTCAATCTCATCGCTTCCAAACGCAGATTGGAGATTCTAGTTCGGAGATGACGTGATTCCTTACATCATAAAATTCGTATGCAATAATTAGTTTAGGTTACTTGTTGACATACATACTTGTAGTTTGTATTGGATTTTAGATTTTAACAAATGTATTATATGCAAAGATGTCGCAACCATTTATAGATTTGAGGCTACAATGATTGTTCAAAGCTAGAATAATTATGCTATCACGTATTTGATGCTTAGGCCTATACTGGCCGGACGCTTTTTTGAATTCTGGACTTAATGTTAAACATGCGTTGACCTAAGGATGTACATTTTAAACTGCAACGCTACGAGACTATATGCTTACCGATGAATAACATCCATAGACTCACGTTTCTGTACTTATATGATGTGTCTCCATTGCAGGAAATCGTATAATGACGTTTATTCGTAGCTTATTTACACAGCTAAGGCTTAGTGGCTTGTTTCGGAATAATATTACATATACGTGTAGGCTAGCTGCTAATTGGTTTACTTGTTGAAATGATTTGGATTCATTTTGCGAATAAAAGTTTAAAACGTGAACATGCGTCAATCACTTAGCTGCGTTTTTTAGGCCTACCTCTCAAAGTAGCTAGGCCGATATGTACGCCTTAGGAGTGTCCAGAAAAGTTATAAATTGCAGAAATTGCAGAAACCAACCATTCCCTCTTTTTTCCAATTATTCTATTTATATGTTGTCTAGAAATATTTTTACAGAATTTTTAAATGTTAACCTGATGTCCCTCAAAGCCCCCGAACATATCCTAGTTAAACTCCCAGGACTGAAGGCGCCCATGCTCAGGTCTTGGAACTTGGGTCCATTGTCGATTTACTCTTTTTATCACAAACAATTAACGAAGAGTCCAATTTGGATTAACTTTTTACTGTTTGCTTGTCTCGATGAGAGGTAAAATATAGATACTAAATTCAGGGTCATTCAAGGTCATTTCAAGGTCATAAGAAACGAAATCTAACAATAATTAAAGAAAATGATCAGATCTCGGCCAATATTGTTGGTTTCTGCAATGTATAATTTTCTGGACACCCCTAGTAGGTCTACGCCTGCATACACCGACCAAACTTGAAGTGGTGTAGGAGTATACTGGTTGGAGCAAGGCGTCCTTGTCTATGCATGAATGAATGAATGAATGAATGAATGAATGAATGAATGAATGAATGAATGAATGAATGAATGAATGAATGCCAGATGTCAATACTAGAATCAGAGACACGGTCAGTCATTATGGCAGGAGAGCTAGGCCTATAGCCATGCAGCCGAGCATGAAAATTAATTAATTGACCAATGGATTAAGGAAATAGAAAGTTTTAAGTTGCCGCTTCAAGGTTGAGGGTGACTGTTGGGTATAAATAATATAACCTCTGTTGCATAGCCTACATTAACAAACAGATAATGTGGCCTATCATTTGTTTTCAATGTAATTGAACATTTATATAGCACCCCTTCAGATATCTACTCAGAGGCGCTCTCTGCGCTAGCCTATAATGATGTTAGATGTCATTACCGATGCAAACTTCTTTTCTCCATGTTACACAACCCCAAGCATGTACATCACCAACTCCTACCTCCTCTCCGACCCCTCTCCTCTCACCAATTAAGACCAAAAGCACACAACCATACTCTCCAGACTCCCACCCAAGGACAACTCTCAATTTATTCCAATCATTATATAAAAATTAGATCATTATATAAAAATATTTACTAGTTTATTCTAAAACTCTTAATGAACTTTAATTAGGCCTATTCATTTTCACTCATGTTAGCATTTCTGCGTTTTTGTCAGATTGTTTTTCTCAATAAACGAATATATATATATATATATGAACGAATATATTACATCAGTTAGCAAAACAATGCACAGTGAGCTGAAAGAGTCACCAGTGGTGGGCCCACGCACACACGAGGAACCAACCAACGGGAATCGACAGCTGATGATTGCCTGGATGTTCAGAGTCTGTGGACCAAGGGACCAAGTTGCGTCGATAGATGAACTTACCTCTCTGACTTGACGTTGCGCTCGTGAATAAGCTGGCCTCTGAGCTTATAACTTTAACCCTTTCTGTCCCTTATGACGTACGCCGTACGTCATGGTTTAGACGGCCGCGCTACCTTATGACGTACGGCGTACGTCCGATAGTATTTGGACGCCTGCATGATATATAGCGCTGTGCTGCCTTTACTTGATAGGGTGTGCTTACTGCTTGTGTGCTGACAGCTACTGAATGAAGAAATGATAATGAAAAATTATTTTTTACATATTCTATGCTGACCAAACGGGTCGTGGTAATTGCATACTCATGGTCGATTGTACAGTATTGAGGGACGATGCCGTGTAAAACATTTAGCAAAGACGAAGTTGTAAAATTTTTGCTAGAGTCTTCGAGAGTGATGAAGAGCCTTCTACATGAAAGTAGCGATTTAGGTGATGCAAATAGTGATTCGGATAGTGATGAAAGTAGGCCACCTTGCCGACTGATCTTCTGAGCATATCACACGCAAGTGGAGTACTGTTGACTGGCCTGCCTATAATTACTGACCTGGTGTATTTTTTACATCCGATACCATTGATTATCTGGCGAATTTGACTGATCTTACTTTGTATTTAGGCAATAATATTATAGTGTTGATAATTTCATTCAAAAGTTCTCAATAGTATCGATAACAATAAAAAATAGTCCATAGAGCTGTACTTATCAATAATTATACAGATGTGCATGACAAAACATGCTAGAAAGTGAAAAATACATAGGCTATTCGAAGTTTCAATGTTTCTAGACAAAACAGGAGTCATATATTGTCATATAGTCTATGTTATGTCTATGAAAATCCGCCAATTTTGCCTGGATATCCTCGGTAGCGCAGGACTAAAATGGCGTGGTACGGAAAGGGTTAAATTAAAGTAGCGCTTTTAAAAATGTGGAGCTTTACGTTCTGTCTACGATATGCTTAGGCCTGCGATCTTGTGAATTTATAAACTTACTGCCTTACTTGCTTACCTCAAGAGATATTCGTAATCGTAAATTGGAAAAAATTTGAAGCGATATTCAAAAGCTAAGCGCTGGGCAGTAGTTTATTCACGAGCGCTGCGTCGTCAGAGGATTTGTTCCTGTAACCTATATAACTAATGAAGAACACGACCCGGTTGCACCATGGGAAAGCAGACACTGAGGGAGACATACGAACTGTTAGGTGGAATGTGTTTAGGCTTCTAGAAATGGGAAGGCGGCGGATTGGTAATCACTAATCGCTCACACGTAGAGATGGATTTTCACTCGCAAACTACGCTAAATGATAAAGTAAGGTAATCATTCGTGTAACTGTAGAAGAAGAAAGAGCAGTCCCTCGAGCCAGCCCTGAGGCAGCCATGGGTATGAAGTGTTTGCGACTTCATTTTCTTAGCCTCGGTATATAAGGGTGGTTGGCAAGTCCCCTCCCTCGCCGTCTCATCTTCCAACCGACAGTCAGTGTCAGTGTACTCATTATAGCTGAGCTGGATAACGGTGCCCTGGCGTGTAACTGCAGCAGGTCCCAAATTGGAGTCATCGTCTGAAAGTGTTGTCTCGTACGTGGTCTTTTGGTTTAAGCGAAAACTCAGCATCGCCAAGTCAACCAGTCGACAATAGGCCTATATAGGCTTGACAACGAACTATTTTTTTTCAAATGACTGGTTCTTCGCACAAATTGGTATGAAATGAGATTTTATGCAGCGCTGTGACATTTTGCTGATGCGTTTGCCAGGCACCTCCAGGTCCTGGTTTGAGCGGTTTCGACTCCCGATGCCTCATTGGCAACTGACCGCTCGTCGTCAGGCCATGTAACCCGAAGTGATAGACACAAGCCTGATCCATGAAAACATCCTATTCCTCTCTTAAAGATCTAGGTTTTGATATCAATGCGTTGGCCAGCTAAACTTTTACAATAAAATTATTGGACCTACTAACTGACTCTTACTACACACTTCTTCAGTTTAATTCGTAAATCGTAATCTCGACAATTTCTTAAGCGCTACTCGAAAGCTATTCGCAGGCTACCAGCGTATTCAGAGGCGTCAAGTCAGACGGGTTGTCCAGAAATTCCGTTTGAGAAACAAGATGCGGTAACAGGTACACCGAAGAATCTTAGAAGCAGTTCTACGTGCGTTGTATTTATGTTGAAAGAAACAGAAAGGCGGAGGGCTGGTTGAAGCAGGGTAAGATTTCTTGTTGAGGTCCGTGACGCTTGTTGGGCCCACGTTGGAACAATATTATGACCACCAGTGCGGTTCAGTTACGAACCCAATGAAAATGGCTGACTATGATGGGATATAAGCTGAGGGGTGACAGACAGAGGGACTCGAGGCAAAATGTGCCAGGAACTCCAGAGGGTGGAAGTATGGAGAATCGTTTTCACTAAAATAACGAAAGCTGTTTAAGTCACGCACTCATGCATAGCAGAGGCGGCTGCGGCGTAACGAAGGGTTTCAGCGCCCAGGAGCAAGAATTGATGACTGTGCCCCTTTTTTATTTTCTTGCTGACTTGTAATCGTTCTTGCCAAAGTACGCTGTACCACTGAAAGCTAATTTTGCACCCTCTGGTGCTGCACCCTAGGGCGGCTGTCCCTTTTGCCCCCCTTCGTTACGCCACTGAAAGGCGGCGCTATACAGTTTTTGTAACCAGGGCATAGCCAGGCAGTCATACAAGTAACTAGTGCAGAGGGCGACTAAATTCTCGGCAGGGCAAAATTTCTGGCAGCCTTGGGGCAGAGCAACAATAAGAGCAAAGGCTTTTTTACCAGGGCATTTGACCTGGCTTGCCCTGCTGTAGCAGCGTCAATTATGCATAGGTGCCTCGCAGTTTGAACCTTTAGGTCTGGCCGTCTGAGAGCATTGATTTCTGAAGCTGACCCGCCTTTCGCTTTGATTTTAAATGATCGCGCCATCGGTTGATACCTTCTACATTAGTTGTCGTAGCTCTGGAACTCATCCGAATTATAGGCCTACACGTGGTACGGTATATGTCAAATATTAAGCCCTCTGAATATTGAGTTAATTGGACTGAACTGGTTATTGAGCTATTAGATCTGGTTATTGATCTGGATTAAATTGAGCTAATTGAACTGATCTTAATATTGAGCTAGACTGATCTGGTTATTCATCTAATTAGAATGATCTGGTTATTCAGCTAATTGGACTGAAGTGGTTATTGAGCTAATTGGACTGATCTTGACATTGAGCTTATTGAACTGATATGGAAATTGAGCTAATTCAACTGTTCTGGATATTTAGCTAATTAAGGCTTGCTTTGATGAGACATTGGTTGATGTCTTGTGCTTTAGACACTAGAACATTAGAAGTTACTAATTAATTATAGTATCAGTTTGTATTGGAAATTATTGTATCAATAAAGCCAATGAGGAATTGTATTTGTATTTGTAACCTTGAGCTTTTCCACAAAGAAAGCTAAATATGATCGTGGTCACTAGTTCATTCACAGCATTTATAATGGTAGAGGGTCAGAGGAGTAAAGAGAAGATAGTATTTGTGGGTAAGGAGTGCCTTCATTGTGGAAGGGGATTGCTAGAATTGAAGGTGGAAAGGTTTGAAACATTCATTTCTTAGCCTTGGCACATGAAGGGACTGTGGCTTGATTCCTCTCCCATTGCTTTAACCTAATCAGTAACAGAATGCTTTGCAGTTCTATTGGCATGCATGCTCTGGTGAGTCTTCAGTGTCTGGATTTCCCTGCAGAGTTAACAATACATCTGCCAACAGTTGTTTAAACAGGGTTTTGTGTTATCAGATGGGGAGCGTTTACATGTTTCAACCAAGAGGTGCTATATAAATCTGATTCAAATAACACAAAAATAACTACAACAGCCAGCACTGACAATCAGGATGCAAATAGATGTATTCTCAAGACATACAATTTCATATCTTGAACATTCTGCCAAAAATTCATAAAGTTCTTGAAAAATTACAACAGATCATTTCGAACCATATTTTCAAGACAAACAATTTCCTATCTTGAACAGTCTGCCAGAAATCAAAGTTTATGTATAATTACAACGGGCTATTTCGAACCAGATTTTCAAGACATTCAATTTCATATCTCAAATAGTCTGCCAGAATTACTTAAAAGTTTATGTATAATTACAACGGATTATTTCAAACTATCAGCCAACAGCATTCAGAAGGTGTAAATGTCAAACGGAGAATCTAAAAAAAGACAAATAGTTTAAGGAAAAGCGCTGAGAAGGAGATGATTGAATCGCTTCTCAACATCTAGCTGCATCTTCTCCTTTTTAGGCAGTCGCCTTCGCCTTCTTCGGCGCCGCTTTCTGCAAAACACAATTAAACAACACTTTCAAATACTAATTTAGTAACAGTTTGTTACAGGTCAAATTCCAAATTCCAATAAAAGTAATAGCCAGATTTAGCTAATCAGATATTTTTCTAATTTATTTTACTCTTAACTCTCGTTTAAATCAATGCTCCAAATTGCAGTTGCTTGAAGATCTCGTACAATTGGCCGATGACATCAAAACATAATTTCTAAATGCAGATTGTAGCCAAAAGTAAATGGCCTAAATATGAAAGCAGCACACTTATTTAATCCTATTTTTAATTAATTAAAGTTTTAATCAGTAGCAATGCATGGCAACTAAAATCAGCTCAATAGCTTCTTACTTTACAAGAATCTATGCATCTGTCATTCAATTTTTGACCAAGTTCTTTTCCTAAATAAAACTAAAGTCATCGGATTACAGGTAAACTGCATCTTCGGCATGAAACTGATAACAAAGTTTCTAAATATGTTAGAAGCTATCAAATCAAATAAATCAATCAGTTGAAATTTATATAGCACCCGTTAAAAATTTCTTAAAGCAAATAAAGAAGCCAACAAACCTGCTTGGTGGATTTCTTAGCTGCTTTCGGAGCATCTGGTGCCACAGCTGGTGCTTTGCGTTTCCTCAGCTGATGTCCATCTGCTTGGCTCACCGCATCTTTTAACCACAGTTTAGCTAAAGAACACAGAAAGTACCATCAAGTACTTTAAAGCTCACTTCTCACAATGGAATCTCCATACTACGTGGTAATTGCAAAGCCAGTGGAAACACCTTTGACATGTAATAGCCTCTCTCCAACTGTGCAATTATAATCTGCAATTGCTAATTTATATAGCACCACTTCACCTGCAAATTTATATAGCACCACTTAAACTGCAAATTTATAAACCACTACATCAACTGCAAATTTATATAGCACAACTTCAACTGCAAAATTATATAGCACCACTTAAACTGCAAATTTATATAGCACCACTTGACCTGCAAATTTATATAGCACCACTTAAACTGCAAATTTATAAACCACTACATCAACTGCAAATTTATATAGCACAACTTCACCTGCAAATTTATATAGCACCACTTCACCTGCAAATTTATAAACCACTACATCAACTGCAAATTTATATAGCACAACTTCAACTGCAAAATTATATAGCACCACTTAAACTGCAAATTTATAAACCACTACATCAACTGCAAATTTATATAGCACAACTTCAACTGCAAAATTATATAGCACCACTTAAACTGCAAATTTATAAACCACTACATCAACTGCAAATTTATATAGCACAACTTCAACTGCAAAATTATATAGCACCACTTAAACTGCAAATTTATAAACCACTACATCAACTGCAAATTTATATAGCACAACTTCAACTGCAAAATTATATAGCACCACTTAAACTGCAAATTTATAAACCACTACATCAACTGCAAATTTATATAGCACAACTTCAACTGCAAAATTATATAGCACCACTTGACCTGCAAATTTATATAGCACCACTTCACCTGCAAATTTATATAGCACCACCACTTGACCTGCAAATTTATATAGCAACACTTCAACTGCAAATTCATTATAGCAACACTTCAACTGCAAATTTATATAGCACCACTTCAACTGTAAATTTATATAGCACCACTTCAACTGTAAATTTATATAGCACCACTTCAACTGTAAATTTATATAGCACCACCTCAAGAGAAACTCACCAAGTTCACATTTGAAGCAATAATTTTAAACTGATTTTGCTAGAGGACACAATAGGAAAAGAAGTTTTGAAATATCTTTGTAATCTGGAGAAGAATCAGTGAAGCAACCAGTTATACTATTATTTAAATAAAAGAAAATCATTTAAATTTAAATAATTAAATTTAAAATAATATAAATCTACTAAAATTGACTAAAGCTGTTGATGCTGTTCCTTGTAGCTCATCAGTGTACCTGCAAAACACAATCTACTATCTTTAAAATATGTTTTTAACTTGAATCTCACAAATAAAAATTCATTTTAAACATCTAAATCGGTGTAAAATCAGACAAACCTTCAGCCACAGTTTTCTGGTCGTTGCTGAGTCTAGCAGTGCTAGGCTTCGTCGCCTTCTTGGCTGGCTTCGCCTGGTCTGCAGCCTGTAATTCAAACAAAAACCCAACTGTAATGTAAAGTAATTAACGAGTTAATTAGCAGAGGCCCCTGTAACAAAATAGCCGTGAAGTTAATTTGTAAATTTGTGAAGTTAATCTGTAAAATCAGTCCAAAATTGCTACACGATGAAAATTTCCTTAATTCATCGATCGATCTGCGAAAAAAAACCCAGAATTTTTAGAGCCCGACTTGACGAAGGCATACAGGAGTTGTAGGCGTTAAATATTAGTAGGAAATATGGTCAAATATATTAAAATATTCGCCAAACGCGCACAATGGCCGACTGGATCCGAAATCTGGATTCGACGTGTGAAGTTAGCGACGCTTATTCGATGAAATTTCGATAGAAAACTCGCGAATTTTCGATAAAAAAGATTGTTACCTGAGCCGGCTTGTTATCGCTCTTCTCGACGGCCATTATTTAGTAGAATTTGACGAATAAAACTAAAGAAAATCTGCTTCGAAGCGACAAATTCTTCAACTCTTCGTCCGCAAACTCACAAAGCGTCTTCTCCACTGCGGCGACCGTTAACGGACGGAACAAACGGCGTCACCACGTGACCGCTGTTCTTGAATCTGATTGGTTCCTGTGGTCACGTGACCTTAAATAAGCAATTTGATTGGACGAGAATGAATGTTCAAATAGGAAACGATAGTGACGTATGCTATAGGAGGTTTATATAGCGCTTCTTTAGGTTATCTAGCACTCAAGCCTCAACCCTGGCTAAAGTCTTACGGTTGGAATAAATGTGGTGGCAAGGGCGTTGGTCACCAAGCGAAGAGCCACAAGAAGTCCATTCTAAATTGCAATTGCATGGCCAGCAACAGAGAAAGCACGGCGTTTCCTAATAATAGAAGTCTGAGAGTGGGATACAAGGAACTCAGCCTGCTTAGATGAACGGAGATTGCCAGGGCGCTGGACGTTCAGGGTGGAGTCGCAAAGCCTCTATCTGAGGCCACTGAATCTATCATACCTATGGCGTTTCATTCAAAACTAGACTTACCTTTCGAGCGATGTACCTGAGAGATCCAGGCATTTTTTGCAGCCTGATTTTGCTTACATCGCCAACCAATTTCAATCCAAATACAACACAACGTTAGAGCTTCATAATTTGTCTCCTCTACTCCACAGTGATTTTTTGCAGCCGGATTTTGTTCTTTACCTGCATAGCATCTTTCGACAATAATAA
This sequence comes from Aporrectodea caliginosa, assembly GCA_020284085.1. Classification (NCBI taxonomy): domain Eukaryota; kingdom Metazoa; phylum Annelida; class Clitellata; order Crassiclitellata; family Lumbricidae; genus Aporrectodea; species Aporrectodea caliginosa. Next base: position 745,358 of record JACEVL010000904.1, on the reverse strand, counting down.
TCATAATAATATTATTATGCTGAAATAATATTATTTCAGCAGCTAGCTCTTATGATTCAGCTGTTCATTGCGGTGGCATTCCTCGGTACTTTTGGAACACTGGATCTTAACGACGAATAGGTGCCGTTCAAGAGTTTTTCTACTGTTCTTAATTAATGTTAAGTCCCTGAGGGATCTTATGTACCTCGGGGCCAAAAAATAAGAAGAAAAACAGTAAAAATAATATTAAAAAAATTAAAAAAAATTAAGCAAGGTTTGCGAACGTTACGCCATAGTGTTGGATCTCTATGTTATCCGTAGACTTCCTGTGAATAAGGGAGGTTGTTTTGGAATTTTGCGTGGTGCTTTTTCATTCTTTTCCAGAATAAATTTTCCAGTAGGGCAATAATTCCATTCCAGCCGCTTATATTTTGAGGAATCCTTCAGTTTGTCCAATTACAGGTGTCTCTTTTCGCTGTAGATATATGTGATGACTAGTTCTACCGACTGAAATAAATACTTTAGAAAACATTGTGCATAAGTTTCCCGGCCATCACGATAGTCACCATAATTGATTTAAAAACAGTTCAGAATCTTTTATGCAAAATGAAATGAAATACAACTGTTTTTGTAGTTGAAGTTACTGCTTCATTGACTTTTTTAGAGTAACAACGATTGTACTTTGTGAGGCACCAAGTGGAAAAACTCGGTTCTGTTGATTGTCTTCAAGGGAACGGATACTGAATTGTTAAACCACCTTGACTGGGTTGCATTTGACTTATTTAAGTTTGCCTGATTTAATTCAACATTATTTGTTGGCATTCGCTTGTGTAGGTATAATCTTTGACCTAGCTGTTGTCGTAAAGCACATTCTTGTCTTCCCTCACGTTCTCTTGGCCTACCCCTTGGCTATCGCTGTGTTCCTGTCTGTCTTTCTGTTTGTCTGCCTGTCTGTCGACCTGCCTACCTGTAACTCTGTGAGAGAAATTCTGACTCTTTAACTGCTCAGGCACTATGAATATCCTATTATAAGTAATCTGTAATTTTAGCGTCCCAAATTACTCGCCCATCGTAGCATATCGTTTCAGTGGCAAATTAATTTCAACGTTATTTCAGCGTTATTAAATGTTAAATTAAGCATAAAACAACCAGAAACAAAATTTGTAGAAAGAAACATGAATGACCTTAAGGTAATGCTGGTATTTGTGGACTTTGGTAGCATTTCGAATGGTCGTTTGTTATGAGAAACAAATTCTAAATAGCAATTTCTGTTGTGATGTTGTCAAGTTTAATGCATTAATTATAAAACTACTGGCACACCCATTTCATAAAAGTACATCTGCATTTTTCATTTAGGACGATGAAGTGATAGGTTATAATTTGGTGGAATAATTTGGGACGCTATAACGATAGATTACCCATATTATATAGGTAAAATATTGCTTACTTGGACTACTATAAAATCTAAATAATTTTGTCAAATGAGAGTTTTCTTTGAATGATCAAGAAGAACAATTGTTTAAATTAATTTGTTGGTTGTGTTTCAGTTCCCGTTGTTCGGTCATCTCTACCTAATTACGCAGATGTCAAAGTTGGGCCTCAACAGAAATGGGAAACAGTCGAAGTACATGGAACCGCCTGACAAGAGGCGAAAAGTCGATACAGCGGACACGATGTGGGACGACGACTTTGATCAGATTCTCACTCAGGACAACCTAAATGCCATCGATGATCTAATTGCGTCCCAGCATGTTAGCCACGATCGTACATCTGGTGCCGAATCCCGAAAAACTGTGGCATCATCACGCCCTGCTTCCACAGACTCTGATACTGTTTCAGCAGTGGTTGCCGGTACAAGCAATGGAATTTTTGTTCCAGAAAGACCAAATTCTCGAATGACAATCAGCGAATCGAATTGTTTATCAACGGCGAAGAACTCGACGAGGTTTGAAAGGAAGCCGTCTGGAACAGGAGTTGCCTTGAGGAGTTCATCCTTTGGACCAGGTTCATCATCTCGATCTTCGTCCACGGATGACAGGAAATCATCTGAATTAGATCTTGCGCATCTGAGCAAAGGTTTGGCAACAGAAAGGAGAGGTGCGGTAATGAATTCTTGTAACACTGGTAGCGAAACTGGTGATACCGTGCATTCGAGTGCCATGACGGGAAGCGAGACGATTTCCCCTGCTCTTCCTGGCTCGAGCGCTCAAGTTGCTCCGATTGACGTCACTAGAATTACGGAGGAGTGTAACTACTACAAGGCAGAAGTATGAAACCTCGGTGATCGATGTTAATGGATGTTTTATATAATAAGATTCATTTCTGCATATAATATGCTTTGTTGTGGCACGAATTCTGGTACAACTGATTCAGGAACATTGATCCCAAATTTAATTCAGTTTTAGAAAAGTTTATCTGTTTATAACACAACGTCATTGTAAGGAATTTCTTTATGTAGCTGTCAAAACAGTTGTAAGAAGTTTCCAGTGTACCAAACTAGCAGGAGATATTCACACTTATAATAAAACACTTCTAATTCTCAGAATAATCTCATTTAATATGTTTAGACTATTATTACCAAGGGCATAGCCAGGAAATAATTTTTTGGGAAGGTTTCCATTGGGGTGTGGAACCATTGGATGTGGTTGCAGAGTACATGTTCAGTCTTGAAATTTTTATGGCAATTATTTTTGTTTCTGGGGTTTGAACCCATAGCCCCTCTAAATATGCCCATGATCATTACAGTTGTAATTTTAATTTATTCAAGTACAGGCAGCAGTTATTTTTATTGATAATTGAATTTTGTTAAAGGTATTTGTGCATGTCTGTATGTACGAATACGCACTGTATAGGAGTTTTTACGCCCTTGTCAAAAGTGCTGTTGTTATAACTCTCATTTCTTCTTGTTCGTTTTAGATGAATAAATTAAAGGAAAACCAGTATGCAAAGGACGGCCAGATAAAAATTCTCAGGGAGAAGTACGACAAGGCTGAGACGGAGGTGAACCGTAAGAACCTGGAAATCATTCGGATTCTCAACCAGAAGTCAGAGGAGAAGTCGAAAAAGGAAGCCGAGCTGGAAGCAGAAAACGAGAAGCTACAGACGCAACTCCAGTTTCGCTTGCAGGAAGTCGTCGAGATAAAGAATCAACTGAAAAGACTGGAAAAGCTTTCCGCTGATTCTTCGTCGTCTGACGCGACCCGGAGCCCCATTGTGGGTTCACGAGCCCAGCCGAAATCACCAAACATGACAAAATCGCCGAGTGCCACGAGACGTTCCAGTCATAGTAATTTCCCATCATCGCAATCGTTCCTTGCGCCAAATAAGATACCATCTTCACATTCGGCCAGCGAATTAATAGGCAAGCCTGATTTTGTTAGTGCTGTTTTCTTTGTAATTAAGTATTTTTAGTACTACCAATATTGTGAAATTTACAAAACTAGCGGCATTGTGTAATTTACAAAACTAGCGGCATTGTGAAATTCGCAGCACTGGCGGTGTGAAATTTATAGTACTAAGGATATTGTGAAATTTACAGCATTTACAATATTGTGAAATTTACAGAGCGAGCACTAGCAGTTCTGTGAAATTTACAGTCTAGCGACATTGTGACATATTTTCAGTACTAGTGATATTTGGAAATATTTTAAGTACTTGTAATATTATGTAGTGTTTGTTAGAGAACGTAGGGGAAATTTGAAAGCCGTGAATAAATAATTATAGTATTAATAATAATATTTTTTTCTTATTCAAATTAACAATTAAGAAATAATGACAGGTAAACAGTTGAGCAGTAGAGTATTAATTCATATTAAAGTTTGTTTATTGTCCATAGGACAGCTAATTCTGTGCCACCTGCAATGTTTTTGGTGAATTTGTCCATTATTAGTTCTTATGAAAACTGCCGCTTAAAAAATCTTTAGAAATGACTATGTGGACATTTGATGTAACTTTTCATTTTTATTCCTCAACAGAAAAGTTAATAATTAAATATGTTCACTTCAAAGTTCCTATAATATGAATAAATTTTTAAATTAAAATCAATTATAAATTTTAAAATCTATCTGAATTCAGGAATGGTATAAAATTTACACCGTTAAAGGCGTTAATGTAGCCACTGATAATGCAAATTTGTAATGTGAACATGAAAAGCTAAAAATAACTGTTTATTCCACCTTTGTGATGTTCTTCATGCTTGCTACCTTCAACTTCCGAAATCACTGCATTGTCAAAGTATTTGTTTAATGTTTCATGCAATTTGGATTAGTTTGTTTCTTTTCTTTTCTTATTCAACAGGTCTCACAAAAACTGCCACTGTGACAGTCAGGCATCAGAAAATGAAGCTCAACTTAGTCCAGCCAAATGGTATTGTACCTAACTTTTAACTTCTTAAGTTTCTGAGAGTTTCCTCGTAATATTCCAGTAGCTTCTTTAAAATGACATACACTGTTTTTTTATGTTGAATATTGCTTCCATTGTTAATATTACTTTAACGATGAGCTGCATTGGTTTCCAAGTCACTTTTAGTACACTCTCATTGGTAAAGTGTTAAATAGTAAAATTATTCAAGTTTATGGCTTACTTCATGATTCCTGCAAGATAACATCAGCATTTTTGTGTTGAATATCAGGTGATTATCAGTCTTTGAAGTGATAATTGCTTGTTGTGTTATGATGATGATTAGGGCTAGAAGAAATTCATGAATTCACGGAAACCGTGAACTTTGGTGTTTGCCATGAATTTTAGCATTTGCCGTGATTTGCTGTGACTTTTCACTTATGCTGCACTTTTGTGACAAAATCCATAAATTTCTGTTGTTAAACATAACAAATTGGACCTAAAACAGCCGCCCTGATCATGAATAATACATGGGCCGAGAACGAAGGCATTTTTAGTCAACTGCCAGATGGCGTCAAAAACAAACTAAACCATTGTATTCTGACTTGGAGCCGTGACGTCATTTATTTTTACTTACTGACTAAGTCACGCAAAAGTACTAAAAGTGTCTGTTTTGATGTAATGTCGTAAACAGCTTGAAAAGTGCGATGTTTTATGAACACAATATGACAGTGGTTTGGTGCCGTGAATTTGGCAATTTTTAAGAAAGAGCCATGAGTTTTTCACTTTTTGACCGTGATTTATTTATAGCCCTAATGATGATGCTGCACGTGTCCCAGATGAGACAATAGGAGACTTGTGTGTGGTGATTTGTCATTGTTGTGATGAAAAGATTTTGGTAACTTTCTAATATGCTTCTGTTATGATTTCTGCATAGGTCATCATTCTGGAAATCATTTGGTTGGTCACGTTCTTCACCAGCAATTAGCGCAGTGTGGTTCAAAGCTCCGTGATACTTCAACCTCAGGATCTTCATCGAGGCAATGCTCCACTCGATCCAGTACACAGGCCAGCCAAAAACCAGATGTGGATCTTGGTTTTGTGTTCGGTATTTCCAATCAGTAAGAGCAGATTTCTTGTTTATTTCTATAATGTTCTAATGTGAAATCGTAAAATCGACCCCAATGTCAGGTGTACAATACTCCAAAGTGGCTGTTGGATGTTTTCCACGTGGTGAACTACCGTATGTTCTAAAATTAGTGGGTGGAAAATCAGGAGGCAAGGGACTGACAAGTCACCCGCACGTGCTACTTAAGGTGAATAATTTGAAGTCACTAATACATCACACCGTTGATTGTCTCTTGAGGTTAGCTGAAGTACTGTTCTTTTTCGTATTCTCCACTTCCTCATCATCTCTGTTTTGTTTTACATTAGAAAGTTTTGATTTGGGAGAATTGCAATTTGTGAAAGAAAATAACAATCAATGCCTGTTTTTGATTGGTAAAATGTTCTGTGACCGATTTGTGCATTGAAAAGTCATAAGCAGGGCTAGATGGGAATTTTGTCTTTTGCGGTGAATGCTGTGAATTTGAGCATTTGCCGTGATTTTTCGCATATGCCACACTTTCTGTGTCAAAATCCATAAATTTCTGATGTTAAACGTAGCAAATTGGACTTAAAATGGCCGCCTTGATCATGACCAAGGACGAAGGCATTTTTAATCAACTGACTTGGAGCCGTGACGTCATTAATGTTTACTTACTGACTAAGTCACACAGTGTCTGTGCAGACGTAACGTCATAAACGAAGTGAAAAGTGTTTGTCAGCGCGTTGTTTTATGAACACAAAATGACTGTGAATTGAGGCCATGAATTTGGCAATTTTTTAAAAAGTATGCTGTGATTTTTTCACTTTTTGAATGATTTTCATCTAGTTCTATTCATAAGCATAAGAAATGTCTGGAGTATACATACGGCTGTTGATTTATTTGAACGTTGTATATTTTTAGCTCCCCTCCGAAAAGAAGCTCGTCATTAGAGGCCGCATTCTGCTTGGCGCACATATCTCTCGATGCGCTTCTATCCAGCAGCAATCCACCATTGGTTGATAGCGGTAACAGTCTTCCATGTGACGCTAAATCTTCCACTCTGCTGCTTCCACTGGTGGAAGAAACATTAAAGAAATTTGTCGCCTCTCTCCAAAACCAGAAAAAGTCACCAAGCTCGAGTTCGAATGGAACGCTTTCGAGCGGTCGCTTTTGCTCGTGGAACTCACCCGAGTCGGTCGGTCATTCGCTCGGAGGTCTTTCTATTGGGAACGGAAATGCTCAGGAATCGGAAGTAGCGTACGTGCTCTTCGTTCTGTATCAGTTGGTTAGTCAGAGCGCACACGTGAGGGCCGCTGTGATTGGTGGGACATCTGAGAAACCCAGCGAAAATGAGCAAGTATGTTTCTTTTTTTATAGTTATTGTTCTATGTTTGTATGTATGTATGTATGAGCACTTGTTATAGCGCCCCTTTAAGAGTTCTACTCAGAGGTGCTCCCGACTACAGCGCGGACACTGAATCGGAGTTTCACGCCGAAGCGCATGAAATGAACAATTGCGAGTGAAGGACTTTCCCAGGGCCCCTACGCGGCGGCTAGAGGTGGATTCGAACCCGCAACCCTCCTACGGCTGCAAGGCACCAAATATACCCCTTGAGGTGGATTCGAACCCGCAACCCTCCAGCTGCAAGGCACCGAACATACCCCCAAACCACCGCGCCCCTATGTGTATAATGTACTGCTTATGTGTGCTTCCTTTACAGTTGATGTTCTATGCATGTATTATTATCAGTGGCGGCGCTACAGCAGGGCAAGCTGTGTCTGTTTCACTTTCTATTTCAGTCTTGCTCTTAAGACGCTTCTGTGTATGTATGTATGTATGTGTGTAGGTATCTCAGCATTTATATAGCACCTTTAGCACCTGTCGAGGGTGCTTGATACTCAGTTGGTGGAAAAGAATTGGAGCAGACTATAATAATAGTAATAATCTTTCTTTATTATTTCAGTTTGACACACCGCAGTATGGTTACAATTCGTAGTATGAATGGATGATCACAAGTTATTACAGGAGTCGAATTTAACTGTTTTGGCAGCCATGTAAGGTGCGCCTCATGTCCTACTGCTCATTTTACCAATGCCCTCTGGCGAATGAAAGGCTGAGTCGACCTTTGGGAGGGTAGCGGGAAGCGATCCCTCGTCCATGCTGATCTTCTGCTCTTCGTTCCAGAGTGTTTTCACTACCCTAAATCCCTCCCGTGACTGACCCAGATGTTTATTACTGCACAGACAGACTCTGTTTAACAGTTGACGAGAAGCTTTGAAACCCAACATGCTGTTGTGCTGAAAGGTAGATCTTGATATCATATCTTAGCTATGTTTTATGGGTTAGCTTGTTGAACTCTATTGTTTGTGGTTGTATTGATAGATGGAGTCAACGGCAATGGACGCTGTTATATCTCTCAGCCTTCTGAAAATCGAGAGAGATTGCCATCTCTTGGATCTCATCACGTACTTAGCAAATCCAGTTCACACACAGGTTAGTGTCATTTGCTACAGGTCTTTTCTTTTCTGCTGATTGGTGGTAGACCTCCCAGTTTTGGGGTGTTTTGTATGTATGTATATATGTATGAGCACTTGTTATAGCGCCCCTTCAAGATTTCTACTCAGAGGCGCTCCCGATTACAGCGCGGACACTGAATCGGAGTTTCACGCCGAAGCGCATGAGCAATTCCGAGTGAAGGGCTTGCCCAGGGTCCCTACGCGGCGGCTTGAGGTGGATTCGAACCCGCAACCCTCCGGCTGCAAGGCACCAAACATACCCCTACACCACCGCGCCCCACGTTTGTTGAAGGATTGTCAAACTAGTCTGTTTCTTTCTGTAGTTTGTCTCTGTTGAGAAGCCAGATCTTGACTGGTTATGTGAAATGATTTTGCTTAGAGACGACCACTGATATAGTCAGAGAATTGTGGGATATTATTTCAGTATTCCGGTATGAATTCAGAATTAACTGCTCAAGATTTCTAACATCTGAAAGATGATGCAGTGGAGATGAGCTTTTTTGTTCGTTCATTTGCTTCGAGATTTGCTGTTCTTTGCTTCAGAACATACGCCAGAGCCACTTTATCCCGGTTCTATGTCTCAGAATTCTTCGGATTCTCATTCAGAGTTCCAGAGAAGAGCAGGTCACGAGGTCAGTTGCATTATCAAAACTAATGATGTTATTTAATGACTCCTATAGTGTCATTATCATGATGCACAATTATAATCTGTTGGAGAAGCCCAGTCAATGTCCATTGGGTCAGGAAAGTTGAGAAACAGTGATTCATGATACTGTACAATTTTTAGGAAGACTTATTTACATTAGACTGTTTAATCGTAACCTTTGACGCTTAAAGAAATGTGGCAACCAAGATAGAAAAGAAAGGCCAAGTAAAAATCTAAAGTGCTTTTTAGAAAGGTTTAGAGTACAAATCTAAAGTGCTTCTTAGATTGATTTCAAGTAAAAAAGTCTTATGTGCTTAGAAAGGTTTCAAGTAAAAGTGTAAAGTGCTTAGAAAGGTTTCAAGTTAAAACCTAAAGTTCTTCTTAGAAAGGTGTCAAGTAAAAATCTAAAGTATTGTCACTGCTCTGAGATGCTCTTGGATCTTGACTGGTTCCTTGGCCGATGGCATGTGTATTACGTTAGTGACATTATTAAAGTTTCTGACTGTTGATTGTTTTGACTTGCATACCAGGTATGTTTTCAGAAGTAAAAGATGTTTTCTGTTGTTTGACACTTTAATGACAAGCTGCATTGGTTTCCCAGTCACTCTTAGTACACTCATCGTTAAAGTGTTAAGCGGATCATCCAGTTTGGTTTAGTTTGAACGTGTTTGAGCCTCCTTGAAGATCGTTGATGTGTATAAACTTTGAGCAAGTCCTTCACTAGCAGTTGCTCAGTATGTTTGATTGATACTTAATCATTAGATGGTTGCTCTTTAAAATTGTAATGATGATGATGATAATAATAATAATAATAATAATAAAAGTCGTTGTGTTGTGTCTTTGTAGGTTTCTTCCACTGTTGAAGAGCAACTGTTTATTCAGCTGCCTGAACTGTGATTTAAATGCTGAGCCTAACTTCTTCTTGGCCAAACATGCACTGGAGCTGTTGTCATCCGCAGTTCATCTGAGACCTGTCATCAGTGGCCTCTGTTCCTTCACAGGTAGAACATCTCTGACTTATCTCATCTTACCTAATCTGGGACGCGGTGGTGTAGCGGTATGTTCTGTGCCTTTTAACCAGAGGGTCACTGGTTAGAATCTACCTCAATCTACTGCGTAGCGACCCTGGACAAGTTGCTCACCCGCAGTTGTCTGTATGGAAGGCAATGGAAAACCACCTGACTCATCTTATCTATGATCCCGGAGTGGCATAAAGGACATTGCACCTGCCTTCGGGCAGAGAACTCATCATTATCATCTGGGGCGCGGTGGTGTAGGGGTATGTTCGATGCCTTGCACCCGCAGGGTTGCGGGTTAGAATCCACCTCAAGCTGCCGCGTAGGGACCCTGGGCAAGGCAAGTCCTTCAGTCATATTGCTCATGCGCTTCGGCATCAAACTCCGATTCAGTGTCCGCGCTGTAGTCGGGAGCGCCTCTGAGTAGAAATCTTGAAGGGGCGCTATAACAAGTGAACAAGTGCTCATTATCATCTGATCTAGAGTTGGCTGTGACCAGTGCTCCTTTCTAGAGGTCAGAAGAGAAAGGTGGACTTATCTGATTTTTTGGCAGAAAATGCTTTCAGATTGATTTGTATATTGTATTTGTCTTGTTTCTTTACGGGAGCAATAAATGAATTGAATTGAAAAAAATCTATTCGTATCTGATCTGATCTGTCCTTGTCTAATCTAGATTTGTAATCTGTGTGGCCTGGTCTATGTTTCTTTACCGGTGAAATGTCGTAACATTTCTGTACTGGACTTTAGATTTATGCCTTGTGAATTGTTACGGTGGTAGTGTTGCAGGCAAAACTTTCTCTATATTACTGAACCAGGTAGGAAATAAATCTTTCAGACCATGATCAGCTGTGGAACACACATCTATAGCAAGTCTCAACCACAAGTTATCCATTTGGCTTGATGAACTGGTGGAAACTCAAACATTGGCTTTCAGCCGTTAGGACTCAAAGTGATACATTGGCTTTAGGTCCAGCTTACTGGCCCAGTTAGCTACATTGGTAAAAAATGGGTAGGCCACGTCCCATACACCTCTGTGTAAGAGATCGTGTGGATCGCGGTTTGCCTTTACTCCTAAAGGTGGATTTTTCAGAGATTTAAATCTCGGGTTGGCACAGGAACCCTAAATGGTGGGGCGCCTATTCAAACAGGCAGTGGTGGTAAAGCATCTCATCTGATCAATTCATTGAAAAATGAGCACGGTCAAGGCCATACGGTCGCTATATAAAAAATTGAATACATTTACATTTTGCCTTGAGTTATACTGACAAATAGGAAGAGGAATGATTCAGTGATTTTCTTTGTTTGTTTAGAGGGTTGTCTTCTATTGTCCGTGGTCTCGTTCTGTTCCGAGCAGAAATTTCCTGCGAGTTGGACATTGTCAGCAATTACATCCATCCATCACCAGGTGAGACAGACTTAATAAATCTTACGTATTCTATTATAATAAATTATGTAGTGTCATGATGATGATCAAGGCATCTATCGATGGTAGCTTTAAGTAAAATTGTAATAAGAAACTCATAATGTATTGGAGAAGCCTGATTGAATTCCAACAGGTCAGGGAATAATTCCGATAGGTCACAGAATAATTTCGAAAGGTCGGGGAATAATTCCGGTAGGTCAGTGAATGCTCTCTGGTTCATCTGTTATGAATCCTAAGTTGAGAGTTTGAAAAGTTTTCCTGCTCTTGGATTTTCTGTGGTTGTGTTTGCCAAGCGATCTTTTGACCCTGGAACCATGCTTCTGAGCAGCGTCTGTATAGATGTATCCACATGTGTGTTACCATCACTTTTTTTACCATTTAGCTGAGTTGAATAACTGGACTGCACCTAAATGTAATGTGACCATAGCTAAGAATTCTATGTCTTTCTATTTGCCAATGCTTTTATTCAATGAATTGAAGGCTGTGTCTTCACTCTTAAGCATGGCTCATGTGCCTATTGAGCGGAGATGTTAATGACACCTTGTCTCCGAATTTACCCTTTCTTATTATAGTAGCTCAGCCTGGAATTGTTCTAGGTAGGAATTTTAATGTGTGATATATAAAATCTGTTATATTACATGTTGTGTTCTAGATGGTGTCTATTATTGGTGTTATCTTGCGCCATCATTTTCTTGGCTCTCGACAGCTGACATCTGCCACTTGTGAATGTAGTGCAAAGGTTGGTGCTTCATACGCAGTGAAAAGTGACAGATTTCAACTTATTCTCAAATTGTGTAGGCTCTAGGCAAGGCTCTGTGGAGGAGACTCTAACCCCTAACTGTCCATGTTACAAGGCAAGAGCTCTAACGAATTGCCTGCCATGTCCCACATGCGGCTACCGTTGCTCTGGATACAGCCTCTGTTCAGTTTTGGCTTTGTTGTTTTGACGATGTGTTTACACTGTACACAATAGTCTATATGTAATGTAAACAGTTATATATAGCGCCCCTTCAAGATATCTACTCGGAGGTGCTCTCCACGCTAGCCTTTATGATGTTAACTGTCATTACGAACGAATGTATTGCACCGGTTAGCAAAACAATGCACAGTAGGCTGAAAGAGTCACCAGTGGCCGGCCCACGCACACACGAGGAACCAACCAACGGATTCCCGTCGACAGCTGAAGATGGCATGCTGGACTGTCTGGGCTTCAAGTTCCTGCCAGGGCAGGAAGTTGCTTAAGAGCATTGCTGTTCAGGGTAGTCTAGTGGTTAGGATGCTGGACTGTCGACTGAGAGGTCGGGGTTCAAATCCCCACCAGATCATAAATTTATTTAGAGATTTCATTTCACCTGCACCCGTAGCCAACTCAGCTATACTGAGTACACTGACCATACACTGTCGCTGGGAAGATGAGACGGCGAGGGAGAGGACTGGCCACCCGCCCTCATATGCCGAGGCTAAGAAAATGAAGTCTGTGGGACTGTTTTTCTTCTTCTTCTAACACTTCATAGCTGTGACTGCTTTGCAGTGTTTACTGAAGTGATTGATCTTCTTTGCAGATCGTCAAAGGACTGTTGCACGTGATATGCGAAGAATATCGAACGTTTTTGAGTTCAGGGAGCGAGGCGAGCATGGCCGTCATACGACAGGGAGTCAGCGTACTGCATCTGCTGACCGTTCATGACAAAACCTTCGTCACAAAGTCACTGGACATCGGCAGCGATAACTATGTCGCGCTCACTGCCATCAGAAAACTATTCAAAAGTCGCACTGAAGTGGCAGACCATGAGGGTATGTACCTTAACTTGCTTTGCTGTGTTGTAATATTATTATTATTATTATTAATTAAGAAGCTCTATAAAAAGAGATAATAGTAACTGTTGATTTGGAATGCAAAGATGCAACTTATTTTCAGTGCTTCGTGCTACGTTTAAGTGCTGATGTACTGATTGAGCAGGGTGGCATTGTAAGTACCTCACAAAAGTTTAGGTTGCTTTTTGAGGTACATAAAAGGAAGTTAAGACATTTCCCACTGGGACAATTCCTCCCTGGAAACACGGAGGAGGGGAATTACCCGGGGGAATTGTTCCAAGGGAAATATCCTAAACTTCTTAAAAGGTACTGTATTAAGAATCTAGATGCCTGTGTTTGGTTTTGATTACTGTATGTGTGTTTGCAATCAGATCTGTGGATTTTTTATCATTTTTGGAGCCTGATAATAGTATTTTATGATATTGGTTGTGTTTTATGTTTGCAGAGAATGAGTTTTTGGAGCTGCTTCCATTCAGCGGCAGTTCCTCTGACGAAGAGGACATGGAAGGCGTTGAAACAGATCGTCCAGCGAAAGATACTCCACGGATGAACGGAATCCGTCCAAGTACAAGCAAAGACTCTTGAACCAGACATCTATCCATTGTGCCGTGGTGCTGTGATTCCAACTGCGTGGATATCGTAAGCCAGACTTCGGAGTTTGTTGGTACTGGTTCTTGGTGACTGGCCACAAGTTTTGTCTAACAGGCAGCCGCAAGCAGAAACCAAAGACGAGTTTTACTTTGCCGGCATCGGCGTCGTGCTAGCTGACGGGAGGCTTTCCCAGCTGTATATGCACTTCAACTCTAACGTCATCTGCTTGTGACTGCACAGAGCACTTTGAGAGGCTACTGCAAGGCGCTGTATAAGTGGTTACTTACATTACAATGTAACTTCGTGTGTAGCATGGGAAACCGTTTTTTGTCTGTACTCAAATTTTTCCTCTTTCAGTATATATCTGTCAATGTATTGCTAAACTGTCTCGTCTGTAATGATGAACTGAAAAATCTTGACTTTTTTAGTCAACTTAATCTTTACTAATTTTTAGTCGACTCATCGTGAGTCACTGAATCTTCAATCAGTGTTTTTTGTGTTATAAATGTTTGTACCGTAGACATTAAATTTGATGACAGACGCTGCGAGACTTACATTTGAATTTATTTGTCAGAACTTGCCATCCTTTTATTTACCTGTGACTTCTCCTAAATAACTTTGCAGCTATTGTCAAAGTCATATATTGAAATTTGGGTGTTTCAGCGGATAGCGCCTTGCTTACCATGGTTTCACTGACCTATAAGAGCTTGACCAGGCTTTGGCAAAGGTTTGATTTTTACTACAGTTTCACTTGCATTGTATTGTATTGTATTGATGTCATTGTACGCCTTGGGCGTTGTAATAGAAGTTGTTAGATTAAATGTGGTTACATAAAATCATCAATAACCATGTCAATCCATCTTGAGTTTGATTCTGGAAAATAGGTTGTACCAGTCGCTGGAGAATTCCAGTATAAGTTCCCAAAATTATTCCAGCATTCTGTACCCCATGGTTTTTTGTATGGTTCTGCTAGGAGTTTGATTGCTCCACATATCTAAAATGTTGCAACATGGAGCTTTCATTACGGGAAACACCTCAAATTCTATAGGTGTTACAGAAAGTAGCAATACAATAGGTGCCTTGTAGATATTGTATTGTACTATTCTGATAGTCTCACAACTCAGGCATACCAGGCTATACATCGGGCCATCCATCTGGAAAAATCTTCCAATGAAGATTTTAACGCTACCACTCGAATGGCAGCAGTCTCCGCTCATCTAAGTCACTCCTTGTCAGTCAGGAGCGTAGCCAAGGAACAATTTTAGGGTTTAGTTTTCGGGGTTTTCCATTTGGACATGGTCGTATTTTTCTACGTTTTTAATGACAGTGATGCATTTATTTGGGGGGGGGGTTGAACCCATAAACTCCCCCCCTAAATATGCCCATGATCAGAGTTGCTACATGTAGTTGGCCACGTTGAAGTGGCTGAGAGGTTCTTAAAAGACTACATAAATGCTTGTACACATACATCTATAGGGTATTAGCACTCGTGAATAAGCTTGTGCCCTGCGCTTGGCTTTTGAGTGGTGCTTTAGAAGTTTGGAGTTTATGATTACGATATGTGATATCTTTATTGAAACAATTGTTTATGGGCCTAATCTTAGACTGTCTTTGTCAAAATCTTTTTAAGCAGAGGTACACAAGATGTCAATTGCCATGTTACAATGCCTTTACTTTCTAAAGCTGAATTGGGATCCACGTTTACCCCAAACTCATATCAGAATTTACATTTTAATATTGCATGCCTTGGAAAGATAGGGTTTTCCTCATAAATTAGGGTTTTCCTCATAAATTGTGCAAGTCTCACCGTTAAGTCTTAGTGAAGGGTATACTGTATCTTAATAATACTCATTTGACAGTATTTAACATTGGGAATGTTAATTTTTACCTTCTGTCTCGGCTACTTCCGTTTGTGCCAACCTCTGTCACATTTTGCTAAATACTTGACGGGGTCATCAATAAAGTTGTGTGAAGGGCGGGAAGGGTCACCCAAGTGTGGATACAGAGAAGGAAGTTATGCCAATGTGGACGTCCTTGTCTATATTTGATACAAGGAGTTTTCAGTACATTCTGTGCATGCCACCCGCCCTCATATACCGAGGCTTAGAAAGTGAAGTCGCTAACACTTCATACCCATGGCTACCTCGGGGCTAGCTTAAGGGACTGCTCTTCTTCCTGTGCATTGAACACCAACTTCGGTTGGACTGCTGAGAGTGTATCACCGCATGGGTTTTAATAGGAATCTCTTTGCAGTTCATGGCAGTATCAAAGTACCCCACCCTGTCACAGTTAGCCTGAAACATCAACAGGGTAACCTTATCAAAGGGTGAATATTATCAGATGTAATCTTTTTTGTACTATATGGCATTCATGACAGTATTTTGATGTTTAATAATATAAGATCGGACACGGATTAAAATGTTATTTTGCGAAGTCACATAATTGGTGACACCTTTGCATGGCAAATCAATGATGGCTGCTCAATGGTTTGTGTTGCTAGAATAGCTGTTGATTGCATTGAAATTGTCCTAATTACCTTCTGTTTTAAATAGCTGTACACTGAAATTAAAGTCTGTAAATGAGTGTTATTAAAATTGTCAAAATGATCATCTTATGGTGGTATGTATTTTCAAGTAATTTATCTTGGCTGTGAATGAAATCCTGTACTTTCACCTACTTCACCGAGCAAAATGTGTTTGCTTACAAAGCCATCTCTGAAAGACTGAAACTGTTTCTGCATACATGGTATTTGTGTAGTTAGCATCCTGAGACTGGGTTGACAACCACTTTAGTTGGGCCCACACTGGCGACCAGTTACCAGTGGCACAACGTGAGCCAGCTGTAGCAATTGCACATGGCGGTGTTGGGACTTGATGCGAGGCCAATCAAGGAGGAACTGGCTCATTGCTGATAAGCCATTCCACATGGAGATTCAGTAGCGGTTCCAATGATGTACGTGTAGGTGTCACTGGTGGTCTCTCTAGTCTGACTTTAGGTTATGGGCATGGCCTCTAGATCCCTTTCGTAAAGGTTTACCTTAGTACATGAGTCACATCTAACGGACTTTACATGAGTGAATCTCCAGGCTCAAGTTTCTTAACTGTGGGAGGGTTCCATGCACACACGTAGCTACATTGAGGCACGAGGAGGCAGTTGCCTCCTCTTGCTTTTTCATAATACTGGAACTTCTATTGACTAATGACCCAAATGACCATGATTTTGCCAATGGTCTGCGAAGTTGCCTCCTCTTGAATTTAAGTCTCGCTACATGCCTGGTTCCATGCCTTAAATCTCCAAGCATTCAACGTTTTCACACATGGTTACTGGACTAACTAAACAAAACTAAACTCCTAGAAAGTCACCAAATGTAATATCCTCAACAGGAAATGTGTTTAATGCTCAATGGAATACAAACCGTGTCTTAACGTCTAGACAATCAATCAGAAACCTTGCATCACACAAGCATAAATAGCCGAGAAGCCTAATCGCGTCTAACAATGCCAAAGCTTACAAGCGGAATGGTTGACGCCACTTGAAAACACACACGAGCCATCTTGAGTTCTTGACCTAATGGTACAGGCAGTCTACAATCCCAGCGCAGGGTCTAACACGCAAACAACAGACCTGTTCGAGTGAATAAACTAGGTTTTCTCGCAAAATCTCAGTGAGAGAAATCAAACAATGCAGAAAACAAAATGTACAACATGTGTGACAAAATCCTAAACAACATGCGCTTCTGCTGACAGAGTGCAAAACGCACTGCCAAGCAATGCAAATCAAGTCAAATCATGCAGGCCACTTGCTACTAGGAAACTGAAAACATCAAGTTGTCCATTTGCATCAATTCCGCAAAGCAGGTACCGGCACTGTACAACAGCTAAATAAATTATTGTTGATGGTCAATTCTAAAGTAGGGCAAGGTAAACTATTACAGACCTTGGGCATGTATGCACGGTCAACAAAATTAGTAGACACAAATTTGTTTTTTTAACTTACAAAAGTAAAATTCAAAGGGTTAACTGTATCAAATACCTTAAGAAGTTCAAGTGTATCGAATTAAAGGGATACACATGCGGTTTTTGGGAGGCAAACCACAAGCCACTTTGTAGCAAGATCACGTTAAAACGAGTTAATTTTGCATAGGTGAATTTATTTTGGCATTCATGTCATCTGCGTTATCCCAGAATTTGTTAAGATGAAGTGTTAAAACGAGACGAGAAAAACACAAGTGTATTTGCTCAATAAAAGCAGCCACCTGAACGTTTTAATGCCTGGTCTGACCAAATCTTCAGCGTGATGACAACAGCTGCATAGGTCACACCAGATGTAACATTCTATTGTGACATATTGTGACAGTTAAGTCATCAGTCACGACCCCTTTCTGGCCCTTTGCTGAAATATTTTTTGCGACATGGCAGCATTACTTTTGTTTGAAGCAAGTTCAAACAACAATTAATGGCGGTGTATGCATGCTTGGAAGGGGAAGTAGGAGGGATCATTTTGGTCACCACCGCTATGTGGGCAAAGTAATGACCTTGGGTGGCACCACACATTAGCTCCAGTGCCACAGCATGACAACCAAATGCAGGTAAACAAGACTAATGATTATTAATTTGAACAGAGTGCAACTTTTGGCTACAGTGAAGTTAATCATGCAAAAAGCCCAAAAAATTCTAGCCGCTGAAAATAATCTACTTGGTGTTCGTTCTCCCTTACCATCAAGTTTTAGCTCTAGTTAGTTTTATCCCACTTGTCACCAGAATGACTGAAATTCTTACCCTCGCTGTTTACTTTATACTTGCAAATAATTTTTTTCAGACCTTTCAACTACTAATTAAATAAAATTTTAATTTGACTGCTTAAAAAACATTTCGTTAAGTCCGTAACAAGTTCAACCAATGAAGAAAAGTGAGCTTGGACCCACAATGAAACGCACATTACAAAACGCGAAGAAACCATCACTAGATATCAGTTGCTACCGAGACAGGACAGCGCTACTGGTAAGTGCTGCTCTCCGGTGGCTGTGCAAGTTTACAGTTCTCTTTCAGTGTCATCAGTCGGCGGAATTCTTTCAGCAGAGCACAGAGAGTGTAGCTATGCGACCACTGCGTCAGAATGTGAACCTCTTTTGGGTTTACCTACGAAGAAATACCACCAAACGATATACAATATGTAGTGCAACATGTATTGCCAAGAAATCACCACAATGCACAACATGTATTGTCAAGAAATTGCTACACAACGCAAAACATGTATTCCTAAGAAATCCTCACGATGTGCAACGTTTATTGCTAGACAATTGTCACATACAACCTAGTCACTTAATTCATTTATTTACGGCAATTATAAAGCAGTTACTTTATTTTATAATTATAACAATTATAAGGCTGTTCTTGATATAGCTTATTGTCCTGAGTACTGCTCCCACGCAAGATACCTTGGCAGATATCAAGCAGCTCTAGGCACCATATATATAATAATTATTAAACAGATTATATTGTGCTAATTCACAAATTCACCATAAAGCACAGTTGGCTAGAGAAGACACATCTTCAACATATGCAAAATTAGATAATTACAAGAGCATACAATACAAGACATTTAAAAGCACTTCATGTATAGACCTATTGTGACTGCTAAAATCCATGCAGCATAATATTGTTTTTATATGAACGATTAAAGTGGCACGTTAATGTACCTCAGTATTACAACATCTTTAAGTTTTTTTATTATGCATACGTTAAATTGTTAATTATAATATATATTAATTAAAAACACACGAATAACGTACTCTTCCATTGGATTCAATTCCTTTCATGTTTATTCTAGACAGAAACCAGACGTTTGGCGGCTTATCTGGATAGTCCGCTCCGCATTCGATGCGAAGCTGATACATTCGGCCTTCAAAGCACGTCTACAAAAGAAGAAAAAAAACAACATAAAATAAACCCAAGAAACTAGACTAACAAAGAGTGCTTTCCAATGATGGGCATTAACTTAGAATTAAAAAGTAGTGTAACTATAACTACTTTTAAATTACATTTGAAGTACTCTAATTAGTCATAAGTCAGCATTGGGCATGATTAATTAAATTGCTAATAGATTAGAATTAGAAACTGAAATTTGTTAAACGATTAGAATTAGAATTAGCCAAACTTAGACAAATAGCTGATCAATTAGCTATTCGATTAGTTAAATTGTTAATCAATTACAATTAGCTACTGAAATTTGCTAATCTATTAGAATTAGCAAAATCTTGTAGCTAATCGATTACAATCTAATCGATTAGTTATCCATCTGTTGTAAGTAAAGGTGTCAAGAGTTAGGTAACATGCTGCCTGGGTATCCAAATCCATTCTGATCAGGTATCAGGAACATAAGATTCATTAATATTTAATTTTCTTAAATATACAAAAATACATCAAAAACCGCATTTTAGCGGTTTTTATTTCATTGAATACATCCTGTTTTTTAGCACATTTTATAATTTCAATGATTGTATTACACATTACCAGGAAGTTGCTTTTAAAGTGGACAAATGTCCATGTCCAACTTTTATTTATGCAAAGAATCATTTTCTTCAATCCAACATCCATTAATGCAACCAGATAAGAATAATAATAAAATAAGCTGAAAAGGATATATTCCGTTAAATAATTAAATAAGCTAAAATGCAGTTTTACCGAAAAAAACATCTGGGATGCAACTAATTCTTGAAACAAACTAAAAGTTTTGACTAACCCGCGCAGGGCCAAGAATCATTCCATTCCAGATTCTAAGATCCATATCATCTTCATTTTCCAGTCCCCAGCTGACACTGCCATCTCCAGAACCCTTCTGACCTTGCTCAAGCTCTTCTAGAAGTCGAAAGTTGCGAGGTACTTGAACTGAAAGAAAACAAAATACGCAGATGCCGCCAAAATATGCAAAAACCGAACATTATACAATCAGGAATTTAATTCAATCATCATGACCCACAGCAAGATTTTAACCAATCAATCAATTTTCGTTTATTAAAAAATAAGCTGACAAGTACGCAACTTCTGCATTGATCAACTACGGTCTTATTGAAATTTTGAAGATTAGATTAAGGCGCTATATAACTCTACAAACACACTGCACTTTCCATTGTATATGGGCGAAAATGAACACTGACGGTACCATTAGTTCTATTACATTACATAATCGTGTCTCTAAAGAGCGAAACTGGGGTCTATAAGCCTTCAAACGTTTTTAACTTTGGAAATCGCCTACAGCATAAAAGTTAATTAAATGGCTATCAGGCTGTTCCATTACATTATCACTCAGTCATAAAAGAATTATTTCAACCGGTTAATAGGCCTATTTCTAAGGAAATTAGCTAAATTCAGTTGAATTTCTGAATAACTCTGAAGAAGAAATCTCCACCTAGCCCCGCCATCTTTGTAAGTTGCTTTGTCACTCGCGAGGTGTCGCTGCAATATAGCACTGACAATAAAAATTAGGACATCCAGATAATAATTAGCTCTAGGTTAATTGGTGTCTAAGATAATTAAGCCATCACAGTACAGGCGATTTAGTACTATGCTTATGCAACGCAGAGCATATCCGTGCCAGAGCTGCACCGTGCTAGTTTGATAAATATTCCTTCCTTGGAAAATCCTCTGCTGCTGTTCACCAGCTGTGAATGTAGCAACCACGGCATCTCCGAAATACTTAAACCCACTTAAGTACGGATGTGACCGGTGGTTAACAGCGGGTGGTAGAAGTGGAAAATGGAGAAAACTTAATAGTACAGTAGCACCTAGATTTAACTTGGTGATTTACATTTACATACGGAAGCGTTTTTTCATTCATTCATTGATTTCAAGAATTTGTAACGCGCCCCTTCAAAGAACGTTCTCAAAGGCGCTCTCATCCCAACCATGGCAATACAAATTAGACTTGAGCAACCTGTAAAACATTATTCGCGTTGTTCCTAGGCAATTACTGTAGGCGTGTCTCGAACGGAAGCCCATTCCAAGTGGAGTGGGCAACAATCGAGAATAAGGCACCGGTACTAGCGCAGGAAACCAGTAGTTCGCTACTAGGCTACTAGCAGAAGAATGAAGGGCTCGACGGCATGCTAGCTGAGACCAGACGACAGAACTTACACAAGTACTAGACCGCGGCGCTATCAAGAAGGCACCGCCAGACTAGCACACCTATCCTATACGATGCGCGACTGGAGGCCAGTTGCAACGAGTCACACATATAAGCTGAGACAGAGAATATTTCTGAATGCGCCCAAAAATATGAGCAGCAGAACTAAACGGAAAACCCGGTCGAGGCGGGCGATTAGAGCAAGGGGCAAAACCCACCAGTGGCGGCGCCAGCATGGGGGTAGGGTGGGCTGAAGCCCCCAATAGGCGGCTTAGCCCCCCCCCAAACAAAAGTGGAAAATCACTGCCAATGCCAGAGAGGAGGGGAGAAAGGGAAGGAATTGGGGTTTTAGCCCCCCAAACCTGAAATCTGGCGCCGCTACTGAAACCCACTAGGATCGAGCAGCAGTCGTCCAATCTGCTGGTAACAAAAGAACATAAGAATAATAATATAAGAATATACTTACTTACTTACTTATGGATGAGGGTGGTTGCGGCGTCGTGAGGCTGAAAATAGCAGCCACGGGTGAACCGATTTATGCAAAGTGCATTTTGCAAAGAATAAGTTCTTCGTCCAGAATTATCTCCAAGTCGCGGACCGAATCTAGGAAGGTACCGGGGGTATGTAGAAATACTTAAAATAGTTAAAAACAAGAAATTTAATCCAACAGAATCTGGTCTGAGTCCACATGTGCACGCTAGAGGCGCCACTCACTATACTTATATTCCTCTTGTTTGCTTACATCATACATGTATATGAGCGCCTCTGAGTAGGTTTCTTGAAGGGGCGCTATATAAATGCTCGGAATGAATGAATGAATGAATGAATGAATGAATGAATGGCCACTTGAAAAGCGACTTTGAGAATCTTACAAAGGCAATAAAGAATCTCACACGACGTTTAACTATCTTCAACGGCCTGAAATAGTCACAGGCGCTCAGCGCTCGTGAATAAGCTGGGGCCCTGCGCTTGGCTTGCCAGTGGCGCTTTAGAAGTCTGGAGCTTATGATTACGATTACGAGCATACCCCTCATTCATTCATTCATTCATTCATTCATTCATTCATTCATTCATTCATTCATCTATTCATTCATCTATTCATTCATCTATTCATTCATTCGTTCATTCACTCAAGAGGTGATCTCACAGACTTATAGATCAGGTTAGGTCAGTGCTGTCCAACCTGCGGCCCGCGGGCCGCGTCGGCCCGCCGCAGATTCTAAGTGGCCCGCCACAGCTCGCTACATATATTTGCAATTTCTGTTAAAATGAAGTAAAAGACAGTCACTGGCCTACTTGCATAGCTATTCGTTCGTAACTTGGCTTATCATTTGACAATGTGTAAACAAAATCCCGTTCCCAAGACGCATTCATTATGATAACTCCATAATTAATTATAATACAGTTAATAATTTTCAATAAATTTTAGTCGCTGCTTTTGAGTTGACTGGTGCGGCCCTCGGCTTCAAAAATTACTTCTTCGGTGGCCCGCGGTGTCAAAAAGGTTGGACAGCACTGGGTTAGGTCATTTTATAGGTCAGAAGGAAGGAAGTCGATTAACCATAGCTAACGACGTGGTAATGTTTTCAGAATTTCAGTGTCTTGCAGGCTTAGCTCTATAAACTGACAGGGACGCAGTGGTGTAGCGGTATGTTCTGTGCACGGTAACCGGATGGTCGCAGCCTAGGTTTGACCCTACCTCAAACAACTGCGTAGCGACCTTGGACAAGTTGCTCACTCATGTACAATTGTCTGTGAGGAAGGCAACGGCAAACCACCTCACTCATCTCATCCCCGGGGTGGCATAAAGCCAATGGACCTGCCTTCGGGCAGAGAACTCATTATCATCATCACGTCAAACTCGGCAAATTCATGTTCTTACTCTTACTAAATTTCATTTATAATTTTTAAAGTGAAGCTTAGCAAATTTAGTTTAGCAAATTTATTCTTACTCTTGCGATGACTCTTCGACCACCAACCACCGGTGCCCGGTGGTATAGTATTTCTATTCCACTTGCATTGGCGCAGATGCTAGGGTTCAAATCCCCACCAACACAGAACAGTATTCTCAGATTTCTGTTCAGCTAGCGCCTAGCGGCCTCTAGCGAATGCGGTTTCAACTGAATACAGCGCCTGTACAGCGTTGAAGTGAAACTCGTGCAGTGCCAAAGTGAACTGGTCATTTCCCCTCATATGCCAAGGTCAAGAAAACTAAGTCGTTAATTGAAATCTTGTATTGATGACTGGTCCTCAGGGATTTGGCTTAAGTGAACGGATTGATTTTATTTTCTTCTTCTTACATGTCCTTTAATATGTGGCCGATTTAACTTTCATTCATTCATTCATTCATTCATTCATTCATTCATTCATTCATTCATTCATTCATTCATTATTCATTCATTCATTCATTCATTCATTCATTCATTCATTCATTCATTCATTCATTCATTCATTCATTCATTCATTCACTGCGTCATTCGATCACTCACACTAAGTGTGTATGCGTATCTGACCGTGTTTCCTGCTTTACAGTTTGTGTGTTTCTCCACCTGTGTGTACATGTCCGTCTCTCCATCTGTCCGTCTCTGTATTTTTTTTCTGTGTCTCTCGGTTTTTCATGTCCGCTCGTTTGTCTGCATCTGTGTCTCCGTCTATCTGTGCATCTGTCCGTGCGTGTACCTTTGGTCGTGTCATGCTGTAGGTGATCATGAGTAGGCCTAAGCTGTTTGCGGGGTCGTGAGAAGTGGGATGGGTGCCAGTGCGTCGGCTGTGGGGGCAGAGGCGAAAATCTATACATAACTTTGGGGGGGGGGACATGGTATCTATGAGGGCCGGATTTTTTTTTGGGGGGGACAGAAGGGCTTAAGTGAAAACTGGGGGGCAGTCCCCCTCTGTCCCCCATGATTTACGCTACTGTGTGGGAGTTACATCCAAACACACCTCTCTGGAGGAAGAACCTGCTAGACCAGTTGGTCTGCAACGTCTGTGCTCTACACGAAGGAAACCACGGACCAAGACGACGCCGAGCATCTATGCCTAACGTTTACCGGTTCGAGCCGACGAAGCAAACTCCATGTGACGACTCACTTGTCTTGCGCTCCGGATTCAAATTAACCGATTTAACACATGTAATAATTGTAATAACTATATTTTAAAAGAAATATATTCAGTGCAGTGATGGGTAACTGAGACAAACGGCTAATTCTAATTCTAAACGATTGGCTACAAGATTTTGCTAATTCTAATTCTAATCGATTAGCAATTGAACTAATCGATTAGCTAATCGATTAGACATTTTTAGACAAATAGCTAATTCTAATTCTAATCGATTATCTACAAGATGTTGCTAATTCTAATTCTAATAAAAAAATTAGCAAATTTCAGTTACTAATTCTAATTCTAATCGATTAGCAATACTAATGGTGACCATCTCTGATTCAGTGAATGCGTTGTTTTACCCAGAAGAAATCCAGGCATCCTCCAGAGACGTCTGTAGCAACTGTGGGGAACCAACAGTACTGTATACGACTCTCTGGAGACGCAATGTAACCGGGCAACCAGTTCGCAACGCCTGTGGACTAGTGTTGTTTTCGTCAACGAAAACGAAAACGAAAATGGCAATTAACGAAAATTGAACGTTTTCGTTGACGAAAACTAAAACTAAAACTAAAATACGCAGACAACGGAAACTAAAACTAAAACGAAATTTCTAGCAATTAAAACTAAAACGAAACGAAAATTGATCAAACGAAAACTAAAACTATATTTATTAGGCCTACAAAATAATTTTTTTTAAATTTTTTTCTTTACTTACTTAATTCACCATTTGTATTATACTGCCTTTTGCATTATGTGCAAACGGTATGCTCTGCTAACATTTTGTTCATCTATTTTAAGACACGCCAGGAGAACGAGAACGAGATGTTGCTACTTCCAGTTTTTCTTTATTTACTTTCCGCTAACAATTCATCTATTTCGGTTTTAACAAAATTATTTTCATCAATCCGACATCTATTTAGCAAGAATTCTTGCAGTCAATCCAACTTGTATTCGACCAACGCTAAAATCCATACAATAAAGGGCGAATAATTAGGAACATTAGAATGCGAAATTACCAAACTTCAAGTGACTGGTGGTGCTGGGACAACCAAACCCTGAATATTTATTTTTTTGTGTCTAAAATTTAAATGGGATTACATAATTGGTAAAACTTAAACTGAAATTAAATTACTACAACTAAAACTGAAATAAACTTACTACAACGAAAACTAAAACTAAAATTAGCTTACTAAAACTAAAACTAAAACGAAAATTGATCCATAAAAACTAAAACGAAAACTAAAACTAATATTGACACACAATAAAAACTAAAACTAAAACTAAAAATGAAGACTAACAATCATAACTAAAACTGAAACTAAAATTGAGACATTATTAAAACAACACTACTGTGGACACAGTGGACAGTAGGCCTAAGTGCTTCAGGCTCCACAGAGCACGATTTCCCGCCATCGTAATCGTAAACTCGATTTTGTTCAAGCGCTACTTAAAAACAAAGTCAGGTACAGGCCGCACTTATTTACGAGCGCTGCGTCAGATCAGAGGGGTTGTCCAGCGATAGCGTACGAAGACCGAAATTAGGTTGCCAAGAGTCCAGAAAGAGATAGAGAGATAGTGAATAGCGCCGGTGAATAAGCCGGGTTCCCTGACGTGGCTTTTGTGGGCGCTGAGCAATTTTCGAAGACTTTAGACGAAGGAGCTTGTAAGGAGGGTTGCGTTAAAGTTGTGAGATATGGGAAGGCGACAAAAAGGCGCTAAAGAAATCCAAGCTGTGCATAATATACGCCTTTGAGAGGGCTTGTAAAGGTGCTATATAAATGACTAGCTATATAAGCACGCATGCAGCCTAGATGGATTTACGACCTTCCACCGAGCATAAGGAGATAATTCAACAGACAGAGTTAGCCAGCAGCACTCTACAGTAAGAAAGCCAATCGGAAAATTATAGCCAAAGAATGGAGAAAACATTCACATCTATATGACAGGTTGAAATGTTTATAAAATCTCGCTTCTAAATGACTGTTATCGTTGCAAATAAACAAGGGTTTTGTACGAGATGTTTAACTTTATTTGTGCAGTTATTTCTTCAATTTCAAACTACAACAGCTTTAAAAATCAAAGGACAAAGAAAAACTTAAGAAACAGTAATCACAAACTAACAACACGATTCAAAACTGCAGACAATGCACGTCGTAAAAGCGATACAAGTGTTAAGAGCTGTGCGTTCACGCCACAATGCAGTAACTCCAATCTTGTTTAAAAACCAGATTCCCCAATTTGCTGCAGGGTAAATAATTTACGAAAAATGAAATGCAGATTTTTCGAAATTACACAACGAAAGTTATATGACGATCAGCAAGATAAAAGAACAAAGTAGGCCTAAATCGGAAATAATTTGTAGATTCCAAGTGTTTTCCAAGTATCTGCAGCAATAAATATGTACTCTAAGCAAAAATAAGTTAGGCGTAACTTAATGAAAATTACAATCAAACCTATGAAGTCGATAGATGAATAGTTTTTAATTAAACAATCTATGACTTACTTTGTATATCTTGTAAGTAAAATCACAGATTCCACAAATAATGTGCTCGGCTTTGCTTCAGAACCCACTGGAGATGAGCGCCTTGATCATGGCCGCAATTGTCGGGGGTGTTATTGTTTCTGCATTTATTAAGCGCCACTATCTTATGACCAAGCATCAATTGATGGCGCTGAGCAATTGTGAGTGAAAGGACTCGCCCAAGGTCCATACACAGTAACCGTTTCTGGAGAGGCTCGAACTCGTACTCTCCGCATTACAGGCAAAGCGCTCTAACCAATCAGCTACAGTACCCACAATCAACCACCACCGTGTACCCTTACCCCAGCTTTTAGACTAAGGTACCGTTAACCCCAGATTTTCAAACTTTGAATAAACAATGCCCCATTTTACTATGAGCCGCCAATGACTTATCTTTCTATTAGTCTATTAATAGTTAATTATCAGGGGATAGGAGAGGAGAAAATTGGTATCTCCAAAAACAGACGGTTTACTGGAAAGGAGTAATGCAATGTTATGTAATGTAATCGACCATTTATATAGCGCCGCTCAAAACCAGCAGCTCTCTACAAAGTAAGGTGGGGAGGAAATTGCTATCCCACTTTCCAGGCCATAGTTATTGGCCTGACCTTGGCCTCATGGAAAAAGAACCGACATAGAAACAGAACTGTCAATAGATAAAACTGAAAAGAACAAGTGTTAGTAGGCTAAAAGCTCAGCACAGAGGAGCAGCTATCACAAAAAACGAATGTCAAAACAAGTACGGTACAATGTAAATAAAACAAACACAGACCTATAATAGCTCTGCAAACGAACATAACAATCAATCGCCCAAACAACTGGGAACAAACGTCAGAACAAGAATATCTCCCCAGAACAAACGACTGCCAATAGAAGCAAGGTAAGGTGCACTAAGGTCAATTAAGGTAATGTAATTATTCATTTATTAAGCGCCTCCATCGTCAATGATGTAGTCCGAGAGCCGAGGCTTTGTTTTTATAAAAAGAGCCACAAATTACAATGCCTGGATAGAGTGAGATTTGCCGTAATGTATGCACGTCTGTAGGCCTATATATTTGCGATGCATGTATATATCAATGTATGTATGTATGTATGCGTGTATGTATGTATGTATGTATGAAAAGACTTCACGTAGCGCCTTTCAGTACCACACAGAAGCATTGCACAAGTGACCACGAAGCTGATCTATAATAGTTCACTTTAAGGCAAGCAGACAATGTAACTGGATTTTCATATATTTCGTTTTCTTTGGGATTTCTAACAGCAGAAATTGTGTACAATATTTAATAATTTTTTTATAAAAAAACTGCTTGTTGTTGCAACAAATAACGATCTTTAACGTATGCCAATAGTGCATTCCAATGGTAAAATCAGCAGAAATTCTAAGAACATTTGCCTTAAGTTGGCAGGGACTCGATACACGTGGCGCGAATGCAGAGACGTTTAAGCACAAAGGTAATCACAGAAAAGTGGTAAAACCAGTGTTATACGGTGGTAACTGCCACTATACAATGGTAGGGCATTGTCGAATGCCCAACAGTGCATTCCAATGGTCAAAGGAACAGAAATTCTAAGAACAAAGTCTAGGAAGGGATTTCAGACACATAGGCATCTAGATGGCAGACAAGTTTAAGCACATAGGTGATCACAGCAGAGTGGTAGAACCAGTGTTATACGGTGGTAAACAGTGCCGGCGCCAGGATTTCAGGTTGGGGGGCTAAAGCTCCAAAAACTTTCGTTTTTCTCCCCTCCTCCCTGTGATTTGCAGTGATTTCCCACTTTTTTTTTTGGGGGCTGAGCCGCAGTTATGGGGGGCTTAGCCCCTAGCCCCTCTGGCGCCGCCCCTGGTGGTAAACTCACTGTTAAACTATGATAAAACCAGTGTAATACCGCGGTAAAACCACTGTCCTTCTGTGGTAAAACCAATATAATTATATCGTGGTAACTGCGCCTATACCGTTGTAACAGACAGAAGGGCATTGTAAGCTTTCGCCTGCTGTGGCTCGCGGCTCCCATGGACCATCAGTTCCTGGACAGTCGTGAAATCGTCGAAAGCCTTCTTCGACTTGTGCCTCAGGTTCTTCCTGTGTCCCAATTCCACCGCATTCAGCTCCTTCCTCGCTTCCAGCTTCTCCCTGTTGCTTTCCATCTGCTGTTGGATCAGCATCTCCTTCTGTCGCTTGTGATTCCGCGCCTTCTCCAGGTGTCGCTTCCGTTCCTCCTTGCTCCAGTACCGTCCGATCTTCAACTCGCTCACGGCATCGTCGTCAGTAGTCAGTCCGCACCGCTCCTCGGCCAGCTTCCGTGCCCGCTCCTTGAGCATGCGGTTGCGGACCGGGCGACGCGTGATGTACCTCGACCCGTCCGCCCGTCGCTTTACCACCCACTCCATCTCGGCGCTGCACTTCGACATCTCCCCGACCACAGAAGAAGGAAGTCGAGAAGCGGCGGAGGACTCGTTCGAGTGTTTTGTAGCTTTGGACTTCGTCGGAGAAGGCGGTGTCTTCGTGGAGGGGTCGTTGTGATGGACGGCTGGACTACATCTCGCCAGCTGTTGTTGAAAGAGGTTCTGCTGGACCATGATCGTGTGCTGGAGGTTCGCTTTGTTCGTGTACATGACGTCGATGTACTGATTGTACAGGGCCTGTAGCGATTCGACGCGGTCCTGCGTCTGCGAGGTCCGGCTGGTGCTCCTTCGAGACGGCTTCGATTCGCCGCCGACCCCCGAGTCCTTGGCCGTCTCTTCCGATAGGGTTGAGGTCCCTCCACCATGGTCCAGTCTCAGGCAAGAGTTTGCTCTCTCCGTCGTACAGTCGTCCGTATCCAGAATATCCTCCGACGTCCGTAGACCCTCAGCGGCAGGGGTGCTTCGGCAGCTCTCGCCCGTGTTGTAAGCGCTCGTCTCCTGCTCCGATGACCCACGACCGGCTGGGCTTCGCTTCGGTGACGTCTTCGAGTGCGACGGAGCGGAAACGGTCACTTGACTGAGCTGTTCGGAGGCCATGTGCAGCTGGCGGATGTAGTCGAGGCGAGTTCCCATTCGCGGAACCATCCTGGGACTCCGGAGAACGTCCAGAGGAGCCGGGCAGCAGTCGGGAGGGGGTCTCCGAGCGTCGACGATCTCCTGGTACTGCAGCTGGATCCTCTGCATCTCGCGGTTGAGTGCGTCGATCTCTGAGTCGATGCTGGCCACCGCCGTGTCCCCGCTGACCGATCGGTGCGTCGGCGTTAGACCGACGGTCAGCGGGGAAGGGTGGTCGACGTCGTAGGACGGGTGTTTCTGGGTGGGTTGCTTCGTGAGACGGGGTTTCGGTAAGGCCAGGACAGACTCCTCGGATGCTACCTCCAGGTCTCTGTGTCGAGGTCTTCGGTCAAGGTTCAGGCAATCGGTGCTCGTACTGCTATCCACGTAACAGCTTCCCTAAACGAAAAGGGAAACTACATTGAAATTCTATCTACATCTGTCTATATAGCCATCTATATCTATCTCTAGATATCTATTCTATCTATAGATAGCTATCTATTCTATCTATATCTATAGATATCTGTAGATATCTATGATATAGATATCTATGATATCTATATCTATCTACAGATTAGATATCTATGATTTCTATATCTCTCTATATAGATAGCTATCTATTCTATCTGTATCTTCTGAGAATTTCTATAGTGCCTCTTCAAGAGACCTACTCAGAGTCGCTCTCTGCGCTAGCCTATTATGATGTAAAGTGTCATTACGAACGAAATATTATCAGCAAAATAATGCACAGTAGGCTACGCTAGAAGAGTCACCAGTGGCGGGCCCACGCACACACGAGGAACCAACCAACAGATTCCCGTCGAAAGCTGACAGATGGCATGAATGTTCATAATCTATATCTATGTATAGATCGCTATCTATTATAAGCGGGTCGCCGTAGCCGAATGGATAGAGCGATCGACCTGTAACGGGAAGAGTACGGGTTCGAGCCTCCACTCAGGCGTCACCGTGTAAAGACCTTGAGCAAGTCCTTCACGCACAGTTGCTCAGCACCATCGACGTTTAAGCTGTGTGTATTCTGAACAAGGAAAGGAGGGCAATACCACATTACCACAATGCAGTCTTATCGTTTTATAATGTATTGTATTCTATATTTATCCTACGTGAATTTTAGTAAGTTACCGAAGTATGTGGGACAACAGACCTGGTTCAAGGGTCCATTATGTGGCAGTGTTTTCGTCTGTGTGGTGGTTTCCACTCCTTCCAGTTTGTTGCGAATTTCGTCGAGACTGTTGTAGATCTCAAGGAATCCGTCATCCATCTAAATCAAATCCACTTCCACTCAACATTTATCTGTAAAAATGTACAAGCCTTCTACCTCGACCGTATGGTCTCGACCCTGCTCATTTTTCAATGAACTGATCGGGTAAGACCCTATAGGAACCAGCGCATAGCTTCGATATCCGATTCGAAAATGAATTGGACGGCAGTACTCGATTCAATTCGAAAATGACGTCATGATTCGAGATTAGCCACTGGTTTTCATTTTTCTTTAAATGTGTGATTTTTATTGTGTTAATAAACTTAATTTTTAGTTTAATTGATTTTAAACTGCAGAAAAGTTATTAGGCTTTCGTTGATATATTGATAGCTGTGTTACTGTGGAACGCCTGTGCAATAAAGTAGACCTACATACGTACTACATACACACGTATATATACATACGTTTGTACAAACATACTTGCATAGTCATAGTATGACAAGCTATCACAGGAGTTGAAGTAAACTGTATGGCAGCCATGCCATACAAGTAGTGTATAAAGGGCAGGTTCCTAGGGTTGGCGCACCTGCTCCTCCATTGTTCTACTTCTATTGTCTATGAAATCTGCCATTGTTCTACCCCCGTCACTGATATAGAACCTGCCCTTTATACACTACTCATACAGCCCAATCCACAATCCACATTCATGCCCAATGATTCGACTGAATATGAAGCTGGTACCCAATGATTCGATTCGAGATTCGACTGAAAATGTGTGATTCTCAGGTCCCTGTGAGGCTGTGAGATCCTTTACCACCGCTGCCCGTTTGAATGGGCACCACGCCATTTAAGGTACCCGTGCACGGACCGTGCTAGCCCGCGATTCAACTCTCTTAAATAAACCACCATTGGTATGCAAACCGCCATCCTCTCGCATAGAGAGGCATGGGACAGGCGCTGTAACCAATGCAGCCAACAGGCCAGCACACTTAACAACAGCGACTCTTCTCTATGATCCTAACGCGCTGCTACAAATCTTCTTGAAAAGGCGCTATAAAAGTCTCTGGTTAAATCACACCATATGCCAGTACAACATGGAAAGCAGATGCAAATGGTGATTTGATGGTATCACCATGGCGACGGTGAATAAGCCGGTCTCCCTGAGACGACTTTTATTTTTTATGGACGCTGAGAAATTTCGTGGATAGGCCTATACGCTTACATATTCACCGTGGTAAAATGATATTAGTTTTAATTAAGCTCAATAAAGCAAGGATTCATCGTAGAAAGAACAAACAGGGAACTGGTTTAGGTGAATGGTTAACACTCCGGCACGAAGAGCTGAAGATCAGCATGGACGCGGGATTGATTCCTGCTACCCTCCAAAAAGGTCCACTCAGCCTTTCATTCGCTAGATGGCGTTGGTAAAATGAGGAGTTGGACGTGATGGGCGCCTTGCATGGCATACAGTTTACTTCAAATCCTGTAACAACTTGTGATCATCCGTTCATACTATGACTATGCAAGTATGTATGTACACACGTATGTATATATATGTGTGTATGTAGTAGATATTGTATATATGTATATATGTATATATGTCTGTGCGTATGTATGTATGTATGTATGCAAGTAAGTAAGTATGTATGTATGTAAGCTATGTATGTAGGTTATGTATGTATGTATGTATGTATGTATGTATGTATGTATGTATGTATGTATGTATGTATGTATGTATGTATGTATGTATGTATGTATGTATGTATGTATGTATGTATGTGTGTATGTATGTATGTATGTATGTATGTATGTATGTATGCAAGTAAGTAAGTATTTATGTAAACTATGTATGTAGGCTATGTATGCATGTATGTATGTACGTACGTACGTATGTATGTATGCCTATATCCGAAGAGTTATATATATATATATATATATATATATATATATATATATATATATATATATAGGACATTAACGGACATGCTCTTACATTTCTACCGTACAGATCTCAGTGCGAAAGACTGACAAATCATGATCAAACGAGACCGAATTCCACATGCGCTGTTCCTTTCACGTCTCAAGCCATCAACATCTCCTTAGCTCTAGAACATCGTCTAACAGGCAAATCCGAACATCACCACTCCTCTCTCCTTCTCTCCCTTTCCATCTCTCCTCTCTGTCTTCCTTCCTGTCTGTCTCACTGTCCCCTCCGTGTGTCTCTGTGTCCGCCTCTCTTCGTGCCTTGCTACCACGACCAATATTTTCCACTTAGTTGGGCACATTTCCGCCGCGGATGACCGAATGCCGCGGAGGCGGAGGAAATATTAACCAAGCCGACGAGGAAGAAGAAGCCTTCCATTACCGGAGAAAATGTCGCTGGAAGAATCCGCTCACGGCTCCACCACCCCCACTCCACCCCCGACTCGACTTTTCCCGAGCTTTCCCAGCACGATCCATCATAATTATTGGGACGCTGTCGGACTTCCGCGCGGTCTAACCCTCACGTCGAATTTCCCCTTCGCACATTTAAGGCTAATCCACGCACGACCTTCTCGACGCTACCATGTCTTGATATCGGCAACAGTTCTGATTTCATCTATCAAGATGACACGAACCGAAGATGAATCGGAAAGCCAGTGCTGGCCTGTTGCTGAGGCAGCTATGATGAATAACATCGCGAATTTTTAGAAGCGTGCTTACGAAGACTTCACGAGGATGCATTAAGGTTTCTAACCAGAAAATGCATTAGGAAGGCATTAGTATTTAAGCCAGAAAATGCATTAGTAGAAGGTATTAGCTTTTCCAGCAAGAAAATGCCTTAAGAAGCTTTCGCAATGAGAAAATATCTGGATTGAGACAGCATTAGTTTTCAACCAGAAAATGCATTAGGAAGGCATTGGTTTTTCAGCTATAGAATGCATTAAGAAGGCATTAGTTTTTCAGCTAAAGAATGCATTAAGAATGTTTCCAATCAGAAAATGCACTCAGAAGGTATTAGCAGTGGCGTAACTCATGGGGGGGGACAGAGGGGACCGTCCCCCCAAAGTTATGACTTAGGCCTATCTGCCCCTCTCCCCCCAAAAAAAAATTATCCGGCCTCCAAAAGTCTGTCCCCCAAAGTTATGTGCAGATTTTCGCCTCTGGGTATAAGCTTTTCCAGCAAGAAAGTGCATTGAGAAGGTGTTAGCTTTTCCAACCAGAAAAATCTGGATTAAGAAGGCGTTCGTTTGTCCCAGCCAAAAAATACACAAAGAATCCATTCGTCAATTCACTGACGTCTATATGGGCGTTGATAAGCAAATGAAATAGCCAAGTGTAAGGTATTTCTTATCTCAAGGATACACTCTTAGAAGCAACTACACTTTCTGTTCCTTTTCCGAAGAGCCTCTCTCTGTGAAGAGGCGCTATATAAATCTATGAATAATTACAGTTACATTTACAATCTGTTAGAGGCACACTACAGTGGAAGCTCGGAGAAATTGTACAACAGCCAATAAGCAGTATGTCCTTTTATAACAATGCGCTATTATGATGAAATACAATAACATACAAACAATACGATATATTTCAATATACTGGATACAATATACACGTAATACAATACAGTTCAATACAACAAATGCAGTCATTCTAGTAACATAGAATGCAGGAAGTAAAATACAAGGATCGGAAACATTATAAGACAAGACAATTCAATGCAATACAATGCAGGACAGTTTATTGCATTGATACAAAACGAAATAGGACACTTAAACCCACCACACCACAAAACAATACAATACAATACAGGACACCACACCACACCACAATACAACATATAACACCACAGTACTATACAATGTAGGATACCACAACACACCACAGTACGATACTATACAATATAGGACACCACAACACACCTCAATACAATACAATATAGGACACCACACGACAATACAATACAATATAGGACAGTAGCCACAATACCTGAATGGCAGGTCTGGCGACGAGTAGAGTGATGGTTGATTTGCTTTCTGAAAACATTCGGATCGCCTCCTGTCGCGTGTGGACGTCACAACCATTAATCTGGAAAAGTTGAAAATGATCGATTATGGTGGAGGCTGAAAAGACAAATTATCTCTCGTCCGAATGATGCAACAGTTGATCGTCTGTGATAAATTCATCCGATGGGAAAACGTTTCATGAATCAACCAAACGATATTCCACGTCTCTTTGAAATCCATTCACGATAATATCATCATCGCTCCAACAAAAATAAAGTAGGCGGCTGTAGGCCTACAAATTAATAAGTGATTAATACGAAACTCACAACAGCAGAGGAAAAGAAAAATTTGGTCAGTAACTTAAGGTTGTTGAACAGTACACATTGACAGTTCAAGGAAGTAAAGTTGTGATGTCATTATTATTATTTTTTCATAAATGGGCTTTAGGGGGCCCCTA
The DNA here is from genome assembly GCA_020284085.1 of Aporrectodea caliginosa. NCBI lineage: Eukaryota > Metazoa > Annelida > Clitellata > Crassiclitellata > Lumbricidae > Aporrectodea > Aporrectodea caliginosa. Next base: position 709,518 of record JACEVL010000904.1, on the reverse strand, counting down.
ACTTTCGGCGAAATCGCCGGGGCCCTACGCGGTTGCGTATTCAGCGTATTCCTAGGGACGGGCCTGACTGCATTGAGTTGTATTGTATGGCATTGGCATTGAATTTCATCGTATCGCATTGTGGTATTTTGAGTTTCATTCTTGTGTTTCACTTTATTACGCTCTATCGTATTTATTACTCTACTTAACATAATAAAGCTCCCAGATTGCCACTGTTATTCTATTTCCCAGCATCGTGTCAACAACCGCAACATTTCCTCATTTCGCCACATTGTACATAACTCTCTTCAATCTCTAAACGCTCACATCTCTACACGCTCCCATTTCTCCATCAGCCACAACTCTCCATCACGATAACTAACTGCTGGAGCTTTGCCCAACCTCAGCAACGCGATCGTTTAATGCAGTTCGACCGATGAAGTGACGACCGATAATGGAATGATGGGCATTCGGAATGAGAACCGATTTCCTTCCAATCCGACTAAATCACTCAATTTCAAAACGGCATTGGCACATAATCGCCGAGCGCACACAAAAGCCCTCTCCGTTTGACCGCGGATTACTGCGGATGGCGGCCGGAAAAATATCCGGGATCTCGGAGCATTTTCCCTCATTGGCGTCGGCGAACTGCAGTGGCCATTAAATGGTGACAGGACGATGGAAAGAAATCAAAGAAGCAAATTACAAATGTCAAATGGGAAGTCGGTTGATGGACAGGCGGCTGCGGAAGCTGATATTAAGTTCTGTTGATAAGGGATGCTACTCCCATGGACAATGAAACACGAGCTATGGAGAGGAGGTTGAGTGATGTCAACTTGACAGGAATTAATGGCCAATAACATAAACATTAAACATAGCATCAACTAACACACATGACATAATATAATATAAAATTATGACAAAACATAACGTAGCCTAACATGGCGTAAGATAACCTAGCATAACATAATGGCATAGCATAACATACGGTAACATAATCATGGCATAACATAACACATGGCATGACAGCATAACACAACATAGTAAACATAGCGTGACATAACTTAACATAGCACGGCATAACATGACAGAACTTGGTGTAACATAGCACAACATAACAGCAGGAAGAGGGAAGGGAAGGAGAGGCAAGGAGAGGCAAGGCAAGGTAAGGAGAGGCGAGATGAGGCAAGACAAGCTATGGCAAGGCACGTGGCAATTTCAACCCTTGCACAGTTGCACCTATTCACTATTAGTTGGCATAATTAGGAAAATGGACCATGAAACAATTCAAGATAAGTCTACGCTGTCGCTTAGGAAACTTAAGCCGAGGCAAGGACTGGCGAAGTTAGGCAAGGGAAAGCAAGTTATGGCAAGGCAGGGTTAAAGCAATAAGAGACAAACTTAGCATAAAGTCTCAAGTCTCACAGGGCAATCGTTCTAGTTATCCCTCACCCAAAGCCCCAATGTACTCATGATCCCACCTGCAGAATTTGGTCACCCTCTCGAATGTGTCCATCTTTAGCAGCGATCCCAGTTGGATCCACCTACAGCAAGACAATAAACATCTCTGCTGTCATTTTGCGTAATAAAAGCAGCATCAGCAGCAGCAGCAGCAGCAACAAAAACAACAACAACAAATTATTAATAATTATAGCAATAATAGTAATAATAATAACAATGAAGCTTAGAGATACTAATCTAGATTAGATGAAGATTGTGTTGGATAAAGACTGGAATAGACTGGATTAGTTAAGATCAAGATTAGATTAGATTGAATTAGAACAGATAAAATTTGTATCAGAAGTGCATCTATACTCCTGCAAGAGGTTGGCAATTGGTCAAATAATTTAAATAGTATTGCTTTGTATCGTATTGTAGCGTAGTGTATTGCATTGTATCATAACTTCTTTCGATTGTATCGTACTGTAAAGTAAATCCTAGGGTACTTGGTTACTGTTTAACGACACTGAGTCATAACAAAGATGATTAGTGTCGCCCTCCTCCTTTCTCCAGGATTGGGACTGGCATTACCACAGGTAGGGAAGTGGCCTAGTGTATTGTACGCTATCCTGTTGTACCTCTCCGATGTAGATGTCCGTGACTTCGTCCAAGGCGGAACCGTAGCACAGAGTCAAACCGACCTTCTGATCAGATCCAGTGCGATTTAGCGTCACTTCCTGAAACAAACCAGAACGCTAGATCATTATACACTTTTTTACCAAAATCTATCGTCATGCTATAATCCACTCTACACTAACCTAGACTTCTAAAACGCCATTATAATAAGGCTAGAGGAATCAATGAGTTAGGAGAAATCGAGTCCAATTAGTATTTGGATGGATCGATGATCGTCTGTGGAATATCACGTCATTTGGTGCATCCTTCAATCCGTCATATCGGGAAGAGAGACAGAGAGCTAGGCAGGCAGGCAGGTAGGCAGGCAGGCAGGCAGGCAGGCAGAGAAAGAGCGAGAGAGACAGAGACAGACAGACAGACAGACACGCTAGAGACAAACACACAGACAAACACACACATACAGACAGCAGACAGATATATACAGACAGACAGACAGACAGACAGACATACATGCATAAATACATACAGACAGACAGACAAACAGGCAAAGATAGAGAGAGAAAGAGAGACATACAGATACACACAAAGACACAGACAGACAGAGACACAGAGACAGCGCTAGAACCAGAGCCAGCGAGACAGAGCGACAGACAGACAGAGAGCGAGAGGGGTAGAAGCAGAGGGGTAGAGAGGAGCTGAATGTACTCCGAGGGATGGAAGTAGAGCGGTGGAGGCACAGAGGGTGTAGAAGAGGAGAAGTGGAGGAGGTCCCTCATAACCAAACGATTCCTGACCCCCCCCCATCGCCTGTTCTTATCCTCCGTCAGATCAGAACGACGATATTCGATATAATCAGATAATTCAGATTGCGCAGACGCCATCCAGATCACATCATCCGTCAGATCATTCGGAGGTAATGCGTTGCCATGGCAACTCCAGGTAATGTAACAACCATCCCCCAACCCCTCTATGGCCAATCTTACCGCTCTCACCCTCCGCTTCTTAGGCTCAAACAAACGTTTTCCCTTTTCCTATCATGTACGTATGTATATGTACATATATGCATACATGTAGACATTCATACACACACATACATACATGCATACATACATACATATATATGCATACATGCATACATACATACATACATACATACATACATACATACATTCATTCATTCATTCATACATACATACATACATACATACATACATACATACATACATACATACATACATACATACATACATACATACATGCATACATACATACATACATACATACATACATGCAATACATACATATATACATACACCATTTTTTATTCGTCATTACTTATTGGGAATACATTTAATCACAAGTTAACTAATAATTACTCGTTAATTCTTAAATAGTTAACTATTAAAAATTTCTTAATCGTTAACAGCCCTAGTATAGACATGTATACACCTATACATACAATGTCATACATACATGCATACATACATACATACACAAATTACACTATTATACGCTTGTAGGTCTGCATCTCAGAGCAATTGAACGATATCTCTGAATAGACGTTTAGCGTATGAGCAACAGACGACCAGATATCACATTAAAAACAACAGGTGTGCAATCGTTCCTTCCAGACCAGGTGTTCCATTTCTTTCTTCCCGGAGATAGCTGACGGCGTCGGTGGTTAAAAAATCAGGAGGTGAAAACAGTCGACACATCCTAGCACACACTAAGACCCCAGTAAACCAATCGTCAGACCGGAAGACCGGTTGCATTAGCGCAACATAAACCAATTTATAGTTGCGATACACGCGTCACGTGATTCTCTTAACACCTGTTCGTCTATACGTCAAAGCATGTTCTTTAGGTTTACTTAATCCTCTTTCCTTCTTCCCGTCCTAGATCCATCCATCTATCCATCTATCCATCCATCCAGCTGTCCACCCATCCATTACTCTCACCTGATGTATTACAAGGCAGGTGCCCGCCGTAAGTCCCTGTCTAAGCGCATTCTCATGGCAAGCCCGCCGCACAGACCCATCTACCCATCAGTCGCAGTGCTCGCCGACCGCGCTCTACTTGGAGCTCGGAAACTACATGTATGCTGAGGAAATTGGACTCCGGGCAGAATGGGGAAGCAACAAGAGCGGTTGCAGGCAACAATTATGAGCCGTATTAAAGGCGCTATATTATTATTATTATTTTTTCACGTGAAGAATGCGACATTTATTGAGGCATTCAAATCATTTTAATCTGCCACAAGCTACTCTTAATCCATCTCTAAGTACATAGGTAATTATTATTATTATTATTATTATTATTATTATTATTATTATTATTATTATTATTATTATTGTTATTGTTATTGTTATTGTTATTGTTATTGTTATTGTTATTGTTATTATTATTATTATTATTATTATTATTATTATTATTATTATTTATTATTATTATTATTATTATTAT
>JACEVL010000904.1:675000-700000 GCA_020284085.1 Aporrectodea caliginosa | reverse complement strand
ATAGTTCCCGGTTGAAGCACCGCGCGCTGTGTGAAGCGGCGTCAAGCGACGCGCGAACAATAGCGGGCACTGGTTATTGACGAAAACGTTCCGCTCGTCAATAGACAATAGCCAGAATTCGCGGCTAAGTGAGCGATAATTGTGGAACGTGAAACAACACACCCTGTTATATTTTCGTCTGGAAAACGTTTCTGGAGTTTTCGATCGAACGGGCCGATGGGAAAATGCCGGTAAAATGCCCGGAAAATGCCTGGAAAGGAATCTTAGCGACGCTAGAGTGGCATATAGCGAGGAAGCGGGAACAAAAGACGACCGAGAACATTGAAGGAGAAACTGCAGAGGTGCTTGAGACGAGGAAGATTGACAGGTCTTAGGGGAGATGATCAATGTCTCAAAGACAGAGAGACAGAGACAGAGAGACACACACAGACACAGAGACAGAGAGGCACAGAGGCAGAGAGACGGATAGACTAACGGGCATAGAATTAATTCAGACAGGTCTGAGAGACAGAGACAAAGAGAAACAGAGAGATAGAGAGACAGTGAGAGGCAGAGATACAGAGAGACAAACAGTGAGATAAGCAAACACAGACAGACTAACGGGCATAGAATAACTTAACAGATATGTCAGACAGACGGAGAGAAATGCAGGCTGACAGCAAGGCACACAGACAGGCTGACGGACGCAATAATAGAATCCCGTACATGGAAAGGCGCTATTGAAGCGAACATATAATTAAAGAGACCATAGGCAGAAATATACAGACAGACGAACAGACAGACAGACAGAGACAAACGGGCAGGCATGCAGAGAGACAGGCAGGCAGGCGAGCAGGCAGGCAGACAGGCAGGCAGACAGACAGTCCGGCAGACAGGCAGGCAGGCAGGCAGTCAGGCAGACAGGCAGGCAGCCATGCAGACATAAAGGCAGACCGATAGACAGGCAGAGAGACAGACAGACAGGCAGACAGACAAGCAGAGAGACAGACAGGCAGATAAATTAAAGCCCCTTCTGCATGTCATACTTATGTCAAATGAAATGGAGTAGCGCATCTATGCAGACATTCATATAGCTCCACTATATAGTAGCTAAACAAAGACGCCAAAGAAATGTCCTGTCACATGACACGTGCTTATGAGGAGCGTAGGTGACTCGTGTCAATACCTCGTACTCGAAGTCGATGGTTCGATTCAGATCCTCCTCGCAGTCCAGTTCTGCTCCGAGGTCCAGCTCCGTCAGTGGAACCTCCACAAGTGACCTAACAAAGTCAACATTGCACAATGCTATTGTAATTGTAATTAGTAACTTCTATCACTGTAATTGTAATTAGTAACTTCTATCACTGTAATAATTGTAATTAGTAACTTCTATCACTGTAATTGTAATTAGTAACTTCTATCACTGTAATTGTAATTAGTAACTTCTATTTCGCCGGTGTCTAATGTACAAGGCATCAACCAATAGCGTGCCAATACCAAACCGTAATCAGGTCAATATCCGTCATATTAAGGTGATTTTAAGTGGACATTATGGACCGACTGCATGGCACCTCATCTATTTCTAATTGCTAATTGATATAACTGCTGCTAATACTAATTCTAATCGATTAGCTACAAGATTTTGCAAATTCTAATTCTAATCGCCTCTGAATGGTTTACCCAATGAGAGGCGCTTTATAAATGGTGAGTGAGTGAGTGGTTCACCCTATGAGAGGCGCTTTATAAATGTTTGAATACAATTTGAATACAATACAATAATCGATTAGCAACCTTTATATTTCAGTAGGTAATTCTAAGTCAAATCGATTAGCAGCTTAACTAATTGTTCCCATCTCTGATGAAGAAGCCGGTACCCGCGACTTCACTTTTTAAAGCGCTGTAGAAATCTCGATATTACGATTAGGCCTACGATTTTAAGTTTTTAAGCCTAGACATAAAATTTTGAAGAAACGGAAAGGTAGGCCTACGTTAACGAAGACCGAATCATCCGGTGAAGGAAGATAATTGGATGGAAAAGAAATTCTTCTTCAAAAGAAGTGGAAACACACGCAATGAAGAATTGGGCAAATAAACTTGGGACGTTGCCTCTTCACATTACGTCGCTATATTGGATTTTCGGAAATTTAAACACAAAGGCAAAAGACGGAGGAAAATCTGGCACCAAAGATCAAGTCTAGATCACCTCCAGCGGTTCTCAGACCGCCTCCTAATGGCATTTTTCCTTGTCCGTCTCTCTGTCTGTGTGTTCTGTCTGTCTGTATGTCTGTATGCCTGTCTGTCTGTCTGTTAATGTCTGTGACACTCTGTCTCTCTTCACTGATCCTTGTCATTATCTCACTTTCTGTACATTATCTACATCAGTCTGTCTCTTACTGTTCCTTCATTCCTGTCTGATCCTTTTATGTATGTGTGCCTGGCGGGCTAGCTCTTCGTTTGTTTGTCTGTTTGTCTTGTTTCTTTCCTGTCTCATTTGATGACTATCATCTTTTACTCTTGGTCTCACTCAAACTCTCTGTAATTTTTCATCTGTCTCGAAGTCTCTTTCATAGTCTCTGTTCTGCTTTAGCAAGCACACTCACTCACTCACTCACTCACTCACTCACTCACTCACTCACTCACTCACTCACTCACTCACTCACTCACTCACTCACTCACTCACTCACTCACTCACTCACTCACTCACTCACTCACTCACTCACTCACTCACTCACTCACTCACTCACTCACTCACTCACTCACTCACTCACTCACTCACTCACTCACTCACTCACTCACTCACTCACTCACTCACTCACTCACTCACTCTGTCTGTCTGTCTGTCTGTCTGTCTGTCTCTCTCTCTCTCTCTCTCTCTTCCCCACTCTTTTTATCCGTCTGTCTGTCTGTCTCTCTCCTTCTCCAACAGTGCTCCGTGCAAATCCCTTGCAGTCCTTCCGAAGCGACCCCGTCATTCTCTCTTCATCGTTACAAGTGGAATATGGCGAACGTCGACGCCGTGCAACAGGCCGCAAGCGCACTTTCCTCGAAAATCAATTTACTCCAATGCGATCTCCATCGAATCCCAGTTCCTAGAACGAATTCCCAAGGCACCAACCCGTCCACACCCCACCCTGCATCACCCATACCACGCTGCCCGTCCACACCCCACCCTTTATCACCCATACCACGCTGCCCGGCCACTCCCTTTCCCTGCGTCTACAGTCAATGCGACAACGACGCTATTCGGGGTTGAATGGAGAGGCTTCCGCTGGAATCCACCTTGACAGCCAACCAATCATTCTTTATTTGCAGGATGAAGGCACTTCAAAGGGTGGCTGTATCAGTGTGATTCTCGTTAACGATAACGGTAACGAAAATGTTCGTTAACGAAAGTAAAATGATTTCGTTAACGATAACTATAACTGTAACTAAAATATCATTAACTATAACTATAAAAATAACACCAACGAAAATTCATCGTTATTTTCGTTAAAAAAATGAAAAGTTCAATTTCGATAAACATGAGAACGTGAAAATGCGGTACAGCTATATAATAGCCTATGTTTTCCGCCGGGTTTTGATTTCAGCACTTGAAATGGTGGCCGTAGAAGTGGTAGAGCAGTGCTGTCCAACCCGCTGCCCGCGGGCCGCATGCGGCCCGCCGGCAGATTCTAAGTGGCCCGCCACAGCTCCCTAAATATTTGCAATTTCTGTTAAGATGAAGTAAAAGACAGTCACTGGCCTACTTGCATAGCTATTTGTTCGTAATTTGGCTTATCATTTGACAATCCAGTTCCCAAGACGCATTCATTATGATAACTTCATAATTAATTATAATACAGTTAATAATTTTCAATAAATTGTAGTCGCTGCTTTTGAGTTTACTGGTGCGGCCCTCGGCTTCAAAAATTACTTCTTCGGTGGCCCGCAGTGTCAAAAAGGTTGGACAGCACTGTGGTAGAGGATGGTGGTACTTGGGAGAGTAGAATTCGAAAGTTGTAGTGCAGGGTGGTTGTTCGGAGAGTGGCGATTGGGTAGCAGTGGAAGGTGGCACCTGGAAAGGCGTGGTGGGGTTACAGTTCCCTGGAAAGTGACGGTCGAAATGATACTGAAGGGTGGCAGTGGAGACTGGCACTTGAGAGAGTGACAGCGGGGGTGGAATTTCATGGTGGAAGTGGAAGGTGCCATTTGTCACAGTAGAGTGGCCGTGCTCTATCGGTTTAGCTTGTACTCTATCGGTTTGGCTTGTGCTCTTTCGGTTTAGCTTGTACTCTATCGGTTTGGCTTGTACTCTATCGGTATAGCTTGTACGCTAACGGTTTGGCTTGTACTCTATCAGTGTGGCTTGTACTCTATCGGTTTGACTTGTACTCTATCGGTTTGGCTTGTACTCTATCGGTTTGGCTTGTACTCTATCGGTTTGGCTTGTACTCTATCGGTTTGGCTTGTACGCTATCGGTGGCTTGTACTATCGGTTTGGCTTGTACTCTATCGGTTTCTTGGTTTGGCTTGTACTCTATCGGTTTGGCTTGTACTCTATCGGTTTTGGCTTGTACTCTATCGGTTTGGCTTGTACTCTTATCGGTTTGGCTTGTACTCTATCGGTTTGGCTTGTACTCTATCGGTTTGGCTTGTACTCTATCGGTTTGGCTTGTAACTCTATCGGTTTGGCCTGTATTCTATCGGAATGGCTACTCTATCGGTTTGGCTTGTACTCTATCGGTTTGGTTTGTACTCTATCGGTTTGGCTTGTACTCTATCGGTTTGGCCTGTACTCTATCGGTTTGGCTTGTACTCTATCGGTTTGGCTTGTACTCTATCGGTTTGGCTTGTATACTCTATCGGTTTGGCTTGTACTCCATCGGTTTGGCTTGTACTCTATCGGTATGGCCTGTACTCTATCGGTTTGGCTTGTACTCTATCGGTTTGGCTTGTACTCTATCTTGGCTTGTACTCTATCGGTTTGGCTTGTACTCTATCGGTTTGGCTTGTACTCTATCGGTTTGGCTTGTACTTGTATCTTTGGTACTTGTACTCTATCAGGTTTGGCTTGTACTCTATCTACTCTTTGTACTCTATCGGTTTGGCTTGTACTCCATCGGTTTGGCTTGTACACGGTTTGGCTTGTCTCTATTTTGGCTGTACTCTATCGGTTTGGCTTGTACTCTACTCTATCTATTTGGCTTGTACTCTATCGGTTTGGCTATCTGTACTCTATCGGTTTGGCTTGTACTCTATCGGTTTGGTACTCTATCGGTTTGGCTTGTACTCTATCGGTTTGGCTTGTACGCTATTGTACTCTATACTCTATCGGTTTGGCTTGTACTCTATCGGTTTGGCTTGTACTCTATCGGTTTGGCTTGTACTCTATCGGTTTGGCTTGTACTCTATCGGTTTGGCTTGTGCTCTATCGGTTTGGCTTGTACTCTATCGGTTTGGCCTGTACTCTCTATCGGTTTGGCTTGTACTCTATCGGTTTGGCTTGTACTCTATCGGTTTGGTTTGTACTCTATCGGTTTGGCTTGTACTCTATCGGTTTGGCTTGTACTCTATCGGTATGGCTTGTACTCTATCGGTTTGGCTTGTACTCTATCGGTGTGGCTTGTACTCTATCGGTTTGGCTTGTACTCTATCGGTTTGGCTTGTACTCTATCGGTGTGGCCTGTACTCTATCGGGTTTGGCTTGTACTCTATCGGTTTGGCTTGTACTCTATCGGTTTGGCTTGTACTCTATCGGTTTGGCTTGTACTCTATCGGTTTGGCTTGTACTCTATCGGTTTGGCTTGTACTCTATCGGTTTGGCCTTGCACTCTATCGGTTTGGCTTGTACTCTATCGGTTTGGCTTGTACTCTATCGGTTTGGCTTGTACTCTATCGGTCTGGCTTGTACTCTATCGGTTTGGCTTGTACTCTATCGGTTTGGCCTGTACTCTATCGGTTTAGCCTTGTACTCTATCGGTTTGGCTTGTACTCTATCGGTTTGGCCTGTACTCTATCGGTTGGCCTGTACTTGTACTCTATCGGTTTGGCCTGTACTCTATCGGTTTGGCTTGCACTCTATCGGTTTGGCTTGTACTCTATCGGTTTGGCACTATCGGTTTGGCTTGTACTCTATCGGTTTGGCTTGTACTCTATCGGTTTGGCTTGTACTCTATCGGTTTGGCTTGTACTCTATCGGTTTGGCCTGTACCCTATCGGTTTGGCTTGTACTACTCTATCGGTTTGGCTTGTACTCTATCAGTTTGGCACTATTGGTTTGTACTCTATCGGTTTGGCTTGTACTCTATCGGTTTGGCTTGTACTCTATCGGTTTGGCTTGTACTCTATCGGTTTGGCCTGTACTCTATCGGTTTGGCTTGTACTCTATCGGTTTGCTATGTACACTATCTCCTTGTACTCTATCGGTTTGGCTTGTACTCTATCGGCTTGGCTTGTACTCTATCGGTTTGGCTTGTACTCTATCGGTTTGGCTTTGTACTCTTGTACTGGCTTGTATCTATCGGTTTGGCTTGTACTCTATCGGTTTGGCTTGTACTCTATCGGTTTGGCTTGTACTCTATCGGTTTGGCTTGTACTCTATCGGTTTGGCTTGTACTCTATCGGTTTGGCTTGACTCTATCGGTTTGGCCTTGTACCTATCTATTTGGCCTGCACCCATCTATTCTTGTACTCTATCGGTTTGCCTTGTACTCTATCGGTTTGGCACCCACTCTATCATTTGCCTGTACCTATCGGTTTGGCCTGTACTCCATCGGTTTGGCTTGTACTCTATCGGTTTGGCTTTGCACCCATCTATTCGGTTTGCACCCATCTATCGGTTTGGCCTTGTACTCTATCGGTTTGGCTTGTACTCTATCGGTTTGGCTTGTACTCTATCGGTTTGGCTTGTACTCTATCGGTTTGGCTTGTACTCTATCGGTTTGGCTGTACTCTATCGGTTTGGCTTGTACTCTATCGGTTTGGCTTGTACTCTATCGGTTTGGCTTGTACTCTATCGGTTTGGCTTGTACTCTATCGGTTTGGCTTGTACTCTATCTTTTTGTTTGGCTTTGGCTTACTCTATCGGTTTGTACTCTATCGGTGTACTCTCGGTTTGGTTTACTCTATCTGGCTTATTTACTCTATCGGTACTATTGGCTTTGTACTCTATCGGTTTGGCTTGTACTCTATCGGTTTGGCTTGTACTCTATCGGTTTGGCTTGTACTCTATCGGTTTGGCTTGTACTCTACTCTATCGGTTTGGCTTGTACTCTATCGGTTTGGCTTGTACTCTATCGGTTTGGCTTGTACTCTCGGTTTTCTTGGCTTGTACTCTATCGGTTTGGCTTGTACTCTATCGGTTTGGCTTGTACTCTCATCGGTTTGGCTTGTACTCTATCGGTTTGGCTTTGTACTCTATCGGTTTGGCTTGTACTCTCTATCGGTTTGGCTTGTACTCTATCGGTTTGGCTTGTACTCTATCGGTTTGGCTTGTACTCTATCGGTTTGGCTTGTACTCTATCGGTATTTGGCTTGTACTCTATCGGTTTGGCTTGTACTCTATCGGTTTGGCTTGTACTCTATCGGTTTGGCTTGTACCTATCTGTTTTGGCTTGTACTCTATCGGTTTGGCTTGTACTCTATCGGTTTGGCTTGTACTCTATCGGTTTGGCACCCACTCTATCGGTTTGGCTTGTACTCTATCGGTTTGGCTTGTACTCTATCGGTTTGGCTTGTACTCTATCGGTTTGGCTTGTACTCTACTCTGGTTTGGCTTGTACTCTATCGGTTTGGCTTGTACTCTATCGGTTTGGCTTGTACTCTATCGGTTTGGCTTGTACTCTATCGGTTTGGCTTGTACTCTATCGGTTTGGCTTGTACTCTATCGGTTTGGCTTGTACTCTATCGGTTTGGCTTTGTACTCTATCGGTTTGGCTTGTACTCTATCGGTTTGGCTTGTACTCTATCGGTTTGGCTTGTACTCTATCGGTTGGGTTTATCGGTTTGTACTCTATCGGTTTGGCTTGTACTCTATCGGTTTGGCTTTGTACTCTATATCGGTTTGGCTTGTACTCTATCGGTTTGGCTTGTACTCTATCGGTTTGGCTTGTACTCTATCGGTTTGGCTTGTACTCTATCGGTTTGGCTTGTACTCTATCGGTTTGGCTTGTACTCTATCGGTTCTGGCTTGTACTCTATCGGTTTGGCTTGTACTCTATCGGTTTGGCTTGTGTACTCTATCGGTTTGGCTTGTACTCTATCTATTGGTTTTGTACTCTATCGGTTTGCTTGTACTCTATCGGTTTGGCTTGTACTCTATCGGTTTGGCTTGTACTCTATCGGTTTGGCTTTGTACTCTATCGGTTTGGCTTTTGTACTCTATCGGTTTGGCTTGTACTCTATCGGTTTGGCTTGTACTCTATCGGTTTGGCTTGTACTCTATCGGTTTGGCTGTACTCTATCGGTTTGGCTTGTACTCTATCGGTTTGGCTTGTACTCTATCGGTTTGGCTTGTACTCTATCGGTTTGGCTTGTACTCTATCGGTTCTGGCTTGTACTCTATCGGTTTGGCTTTGTACTCTATCGGTTTGGCTTGTACTCTATCTATTCTGGTTCTTTTCTTGTACTCTATCGGTTTGGCTTGTACTCTATCGGGTTTGGCTTGTACTCTATCGGTTTGGCTTGTACTCTATCGGTTTGGCTTGTACTCTATCGGTTTGGCTTGTACTCTATCGGTTTGGCTTGTACTCTATCGGTTTGGCTTGTACTCTATCGGTTTGGCTTGTACTCTATCGGTTTGGCTTTGTACTCTATCGGTTTGGCCTTGTACTCTATCGGTTTGGCTTGTACTCTATCGGTTTGGCTTGTACTCTATCGGTTTGGCTTGTACTCTATCGGTTTGGCTTGTACTCTATCGGTTTGGCTTGTACTCTATCGGTTTGGCTTGTACTCTATCGGTTTGGCTTGTACTCTATCGGTTTGGCTTGTACTCTATCGGTTTGGCTTGTACTCTATCGGTTTGGCTTGTACTCTATCGGTTTGGCTTTGTACTCTATCGGTTTGGCTTGTACTCTATCGGTTTGGCTTGTACTCTATCGGTTTGGCTTGTACTCTATCGGTTTGGCTTGTACTCTATCGGTTTGGCTTGTACTCTATCGGTTTGGCTTGTACTCTATCGGTTTGGCTTGTACTCTATCGGTTTGGCTTGTACTCTATCGGTTTGGCTTGTACTCTATCGGTTTGGCTTGTACTCTATCGGTTTGGCTTGTACTCTATCGGTTTGGCTTGTACTCTATCGGTTTGGCTTGTACTCTATCGGTTTGGCTTGTACTCTATCGGTTTGGCTTGTACTCTATCGGTTTGGCTTGTACTCTATCGGTTTGGCTTGTACTCTATCGGTTTGGCTTGTACTCTATCGGTTTGGCTTGTACTCTATCGGTTTGGCCTTGTACTCTATCGGTTTGGCTTGTACTCTATCGGTTTGGCTTTGTACTCTATCGGTTTGGCCTGTACTCCATCGGTTTGGCTTTGTACTCTATCGGTTTGGCTTGTACTCTATCGGTTTTGGCTTGTTTGGCTATCTATTTGGCTTGTACTCTATCGGTTTGGCTTGTACTCTATCGGTTTGGCTTGTACTCTATCGGTTTGGCCTTGTACTCTATCGGTTTGGCTTGTACTCTATCGGTTTGGCTTGTACTCTATCGGTTTGGCTTGTACTCTATCGGTTTGGCTTGTACTCTATCGGTTTGGCTTGTACTCTATCGGTTTGGCTTGGCTGTACTCTATCGGTTTGGCTTGTACTCTATCGGTTTGGCTTGTACTCTATCGGTTTGGCTTGTACTCTATCGGTTTGGCTTGTACTCTATCGGTTTGGCTTGTACTTTGGCGGTTTCGGTTTGTACTCTATCGGTTTGGCTTGTACTCTATCGGTTTGGCTTGTACTCTATCGGTTTGGCTTTGTACTCTATCGGTTTGGCTTGTACTCTATCGGTTTGGCTTGTACTCTATCGGTTTGGCTTGTACTCTATCGGTTTGGCTTGTACTCTATCGGTTTGGCTTGTACTCTATCGGTTTGGCTTTGGCTTGTACTCTATCGGTTTGGCTTGTACTCTATCGGTCTGGCTTGTACTCTATCGGTTTGGCTTGTACTCTATCGGTTTGGCTTGTACTCTATCGGTTTGGTTTGTACTCTATCGGTTTGGCTTGTACTCTATCGGTTTGGCTTGTACTCTATCGGTTTGGCTTGTACTCTATCGGTTTGGCTTGTACTCTATCGGTTTGGCTTGTACTCTATCGGTTTGGCTTGTACTCTATCGGTTTGGCTTGTACTCTATCGGTTTGGCTTGTACTCTATCGGTTTGGCTTGTACTCTATCGGTTTCCTTGGCTTGTACTCTATCGGTTTGGCTTGTACTCTATCGGTTTGGCTTGTACTCTATCGGTTTGGCTTGTACTCTATCGGTTTGGCTTGTACTCTATCGGTTTGGCTTGTACTCTATCGGTTTGGCTGTACTCTACTTTTGGCCTTGTACTCTTGTACTTGTTTGCCTTGTACTCTATCGGTTTGGCTTTGTACTCTATCGGCCTGGCTTGTACTCTATCGGTTTGGCTTGTACTCTATCGGTGCCTGGCTTGTACTCTATCGGTTTGGCTTGTACTCTAACGGTTTGGCTTGTACTCTATCGGTTTGGCTTGTACTCTATCGGTTTGGCCTTGTACTCTATCGGTTTGGCTTGTACTCTATCGGTTTGGCTTGTACCTATCGGTTTGGCTTGTACTCTATCGGTTTGGCTTGTACTCTATCGGTTTGGCTTGTACTCTATCGGTTTGGCTTGTACTCTATCGGTTTGGCCTTGTACTCTATCGGTTTGACTTGTACTCTATCGGTTTGGCTTGTACTCTATCGGTTTGGCTTGTACTCTATCGGTTTGGCTTGTACTCTATCTGGCTTGGCTTGTACTCTATCGGTTTGGCTTGTACTCTATCGGTTTGGCTTGTACTCTATCGGTTTGGCTTGTACTCTATCGGTTTGGCTTGTACTCTATCGGTTTGGCTTGTACTCTCTATCGGTTTGGCTTGTACTCTATCGGTTTGGCTTGTACTCTATCGGTTTGGCTTGTACTCTATCGGTTTGGTTTGGCTTGCACTCTATCTATTTGGCTTGGCTGTACTCTATCGGTTTGGCTTGTACTCATCGGTTTGGCTTGTACTCTATCGGTTTGGCTTGTACTCTATCGGTTTGGCTTGTACTCTACTCTATTTGGCTTGTACTCTATCGGTTTGGCTTGTACTCTATCGGTTTGGCTTGTACTCTATCGGTTTGGCTTGTACTCTATCGGTTTGGCTTTGTACTCTATCGGTTTGGCTTGTACTCTATCGGTTTGGCTTGTACTCTATCGGTTTGGCTTTGTACTCTATCGGTTTGGCTTGTACTCTATCGGTTTGGCCTTGTACTCTATCGGTTTGGCTTGTACTCTATCTATTTTGGCTTGTACTCTATCGGTTTGGCTTGCACTCTATCGGTTTGGCCTTGTACTCTATCGGTTTGGCTTGTACCCTCTATCGGTTTGGCTTGTACTCTATCGGTTTGGCCTTGTACCCTATCGGTTTGGCTTGCACTCCATCGGTTTGCTTGTACTCTATCGGTTTGGCCCTGTACTCTATCGGTTTGTACTTGGCATGCTTGTACTCCATCTATCGGCTGGCTTGTACTCTATCGGTTTGGCTTTGTACTCTATGTACTATCGGTTTGGCTTGTACTCTATCGGTTTGGCTTGTACCCATCGGTTTGGCTTGTACTCTATCGGTTTGGCTCGGTTTCTTGTACCCATCTATTTTGGCTTGTACCTATCGGTTGGCTTGCACTCATCGGTTGGCTTTGTACTCTGTATCTATCTGGCCTGCACCTATCTGGTTTTGCTTGTACTCTATCGGTTTGGCTTGTACTCTATCGGTTTGGCTTGTACTCTATCGGTTTGGCTTGTACTCTATCGGTTTGGCTTTGTACTCTATCGGTTTGGCTTTGTACCTATCGGCCTGGCTTGTACTCCATCTAGTCTGGCTTGTACCTATCGGTTTTGGCTTGTACTCTATCGGTTTGCTTGTACCTATCGGTCTGGTTTGTACTCTATCGGTTTGGCTTGCACTCTATCTATTCTGGCTTTGTACTCTATCTATTTGGCTTGTACCCTATCGGTTTGGCTTTGTACTCTATCGGTTTGGCTTGTACCCTATCGGTTTGGCCTGTACTCTATCGGTTTTGGCTTGTACTCCATCGGTTTGGCTTGCACCTCCATCTTATCGGTTTGGCCCGGTACTCTATCGGTTTGGCTTGTACTCTATCGGTTCTTGCTTGCACCCATCGGTTTGGCTTGTACCTCTATCTATGGCTTGTACTCTATCGGTTTGGCTTGTACCCAATCGGTTTGGCTTGTACTCTATCGGTTTGGCTTGTACTCTATCTATTTGGCCTGTACCATCGGTTTGGCTTGTACCCATCTATTGGCTTTGTACCCATCGGTTTGGCTTGCACCCATCACTCTATCGGTTTGGCTTGTACTTACCCATCTATTCTATTGTACTTCTGTTTGGCTGTACTCTATCGGTTTGCTGCACTCTATTTTTGGCTTGCACTCTATCTAGTTTGGCTTGTACTCTATCTTTTGCCTTGTACTCTATCGGTTTGGCTTGTACTCTATCGGTTTGGCTCTGTACTCTATCGGTTTGGCTTTGTACTCTATCGGTTTGGCCTGTACTCTATCTATTTGGCCTTGCACTCTATCTATTTTGGCTTGTACCCATCTATGGCTTGCACCCATCTATTCATTTCTGCACCCGGTCTATTGGCCTCATTGTACTCTATCGGTTTGGCCTTTGCACCCATCTATCGGTCTGGCTTGTACCCATCGGTTTGGCCTGTACCCATCTCGGTTTGGCTTGCACTCCTATCTGGTTTGGCCTTGTACTCCATCTATTCATTTGCACTCCATCTATTTGGCTTGTACTCTATTCTGTTTTGCACCCATCTATTCATTTGTACTCATCGGTTTGGCTTGTACTCTATCGGTTTGGCTTGTACTCTATCGGTTTGGCTTGTACTCTATCGGTTTGGCTTGTACTCTATCGGTTTTGGCTTGTACTCTATCGGTTTGGCTTGTACTCAATCGGTTTGGCTTTGTACTCTATCGGTTTGGCTTGTACTCTATCGGTTTGGCTTGTACTCTATCGGTTTGGCTTGTACTCTATCGGTTTGGCTTGTACTCTATCGGTTTGGCTTTGTACTCTATCGGTTTGGCTTGTACTCTATCGGTTTGGCTTGTACTCTATCGGTTTGGCTTGTACTCTATCGGTTTGGCTTGCACTCTATCGGTTTGGCTATTTTGGCTACTCTATCGGTTTGGCTTGTACTCTATCGGTTTGGCTTGTACTCTATCGGTTTGGCTTGTACTCTATCGGTTTGGCTTTGTACTCTATCGGTTTGGCTTGTACTCTATCGGTTTGGCTTGTACTCTATCGGTTTGGCTTGTACTCTATCGGTTTGGCTTGTACTCTATCGGTTTGGCTTGTACTCTATCGGTTTGGCTTGTACTCTATCGGTTTGGCTTGTACTCTATCGGTTTGGCTTGTGCTCTCTATCGGTTTGGCTTGTACTCTATCGGTTTGGCTTGTACTCTATCGGTTTGGCTTGTACTCTATCGGTTTGGCTTTGTACTCTATCGGTTTGGCTTGTACTCTATCGGTTTGGCTTGTACTCTATCGGTTTGGCTTGTACTCTATCGGTTTGGCTTGTACTCTTGTACTCTTGTATCGGTTTTGGCTTGTACTCTATCGGTTTGGCTTGTACTCTATCGGTTTGGCTTGTACTCTATCGGTTTGGCTTGTACTCTATCGGTTTGGCTTGTACTGGCTATCGGTTTGCTTGTACTCTATGTACTCTATCGGTTTGGCTTGTACTCTATCGGTTTGGCTTTGTACTCTATCGGTTTGGCTTGTACTCTATCGGTTTGGCTTGTACTCTTTGGCTCTCTATCGGTTTGCCTTGTACTCTATCGGTTTGGCTTGTACTCTATCGGTTTGGCTTGTACTCTATCGGTTTGGCTTGTACTCTATCGGTTTGGTTTGGCTTGTACTCTATCGGTTTGGCTTGTACTCTATCGGTTTGGCTTGTACTCTATCGGTTTGGCTTGTACTCTATCGGTTTGGCTTGTACTCTATCGGTTTGGCTTGTACTCTATCGGTTTGGCTTGTACTCTATCGGTTTGGCTTGTACTCTATCGGTTTGGCTTGTACTCTATCGGTTTGGCTTGTGGCACTATCGGTTTGGTTTGTACTCTATCGGTTTGGCTTGTACTCTATCGGTTTGGCTTTGCACTCTATCGGTTTGGTTTGTACTCTATCGGTTTGCCTTGTACTCTTTCGGTTTGGCTTGTACTCTATCGGTTTGGCTTGTACTCTATCGGTTTGGCCTGTATTCTATCGGTTTGGCTTGTATTCTATCAGTTTGGCTTGTACTCTATCGGTTTTGCTTGTACTCTATCGGTTTGGCTTGTACTCTATCGGTTTGGTTTGTACTCTATCGGTTTGGCTTGTACTCTATCGGTTTGGCTTGTACTCTATCGGTTTGGCTTGTACTCTATCGGTTTGGCTTGTACTCTCTATCGGTTTGGCTTGTACTCTATCGGTTTGGCTTGTACTCTATCGGTTTGGCTTGTACTCTATCGGTTTGGCTTGTACTCTATCGGTTTGCCTTGTACTCTATCGGTTTAGCTTGTACTCTATCGGTTTGGCCCTTGTACTCTATCGGTTTTTCTTGTACTCTAATCGGTTTGCCTTGTACTCTATCGGTTTTTCTTGTACTCTATCGGTTTGGCTTGTACTCTATTGGTTTGGCTTGTACTCTATCGGTTTGGCTTGTACTCTATCGGTTTGGCTTGTACTCTATCGGTTTGGCTTGTACTCTATCGGTTTGGCTTGTACTCTATCGGTTTGGCTTGTACTCTATCGGTTTGGCTTGTACTCTATCGGTTTGGCTTGTACTCTATCGGTTTGGCTTGTACTCTATCGGTTTGGCTTGTACTCTATCGGTTTGGCTTGTACTCTATCGGTTTGGCTTGTACTCTATCGGTTTGGCTTGTACTCTATCGGTTTTGGCTTGTACTCTATCGGTTTGGCTTGTACTCTATCGGTTTGGCTTGTACTCTATCGGTTTGGCTTGTACTCTATCGGTTTGGCTTGTACTCTATCGGTTTGGCTTGTACTCTATCGGTTTGGCTTGTACTCTATCGGTTTGGCTTGTACTCTATCGGTTTGGCTTGTACTCTATCGGTTTTTTCTTGTACTCTATCGGTTTGCTTGTACTCTATCGGTTTGGCTTGTACTCTACCGGTTTGCCTTGTACTCTATCGGTTTGGCTTGTACTCTACCGGTTTGCCTTGTACTCTATCGGTTTGGCTTGTACTCTACAATGAGAGGTTGCATTTGAGGGATGTTCACTGTTCGATGGAAAGAAGGTGGCGATAGGGTGGCAGTAGAGGGTGGACCTTGGAAGTTGACGTAGAAAAGGTTGCCATGAAGCCGTCACTGATGGGTAGCACTTGAAGTTGAGGGTGACACTTGGAGTGTTACGATGGGGTGTCCATGGAGGTGGCAGTGCAGTGTGATAGTGGATGGTGGTCTTTAGAGTGTGGGAACACTTGGGAAGGTGGCAGTGCAGGGTGGACGATGAACATAGCAGCCAACCATGCATCCGGTAATCATCAATCGTTATAAAATATGAGTTATCGACGTTGGCGTGGAAGCCAGTGTCTGTCGAGAGAGCATTACTACATCTGCTGACAAGGCTTTCCTATTATACTCAAAAACTCCCTCTATTGACGATTGTCTCGTCAATTCGGGGAAATAATAATTGTCGTCGGACACGAAAAGTGCATTTCCGCTGACAACTCGTTCAATCTCCTCTGGGGATATACTGCGAGAGATGGTATATGGTATCTAATCTAATCTAATCTAATCTAATCTAATCAAATCTAATCTAATTTAATCTAATCTAATAAAATCTAATCTAATCTAATCTAATCTAATCTAATCTAATCTAATCTAATCTAATCTAATCTAATCTAATCTAATCTAAACTGATCTAATCCAATAAAATCCAATCCATTCCAATCAAATCAAATCAAATCTAATCTAAGCTAATCTAATCTAATCTAATCTAATCTAATCTAATCTAATCTAATCTAATCTAATCCAATCTAATCTAAACTGATCTAATCTAATCTAATCTAAACTGATCTAATCCAATAAAATCCAATCCATTCCAATCAAATCAAATCTAATCTAAGCTAATCTAATCTAATAAAATCTAATCTACTCTGACCTACTCTAGTCTTTTTCTTTTTACTCAGCAGTCCCTCAAGCTAATCCTGAGGTAGCAATGGGTATGAAGTGTTAGCGACTTCATTTTCTTAGCCTCTGCATATGAGGGCTGGTAGCATTCAACGTGTGTCGGTCGGTAGATTGAAGAGTCACAAGTGACTCCAATGTCGAGGTCACTCCAATGGTCGTCCTCCACCGACACGAAAACACTCGTCGTCGTCGTCGTCGTCGTCGTCGTCATCATCATCATCATCATCATCATCATCATTACCATCATCAATACATCATCAAAATCATCATCATCCCCTATATGCTGCCCTTATAAGAATGTCCTTTATGAGTACTACATGTATATAATTATTATTATTCATAACTGTACCAATAACACATTTTGAGAACAACAAAATGAATATTGTAGTCTTTTCTAGAGCTCATGGATATCTATCATGAATATCTATTTTCTATTATTATCTGCATGTCATGAATATCTATTATGTATATCTATCATAAATATCTATTACGTAGACCTATGTCAACCGGAGGATATCCATGGTTATCATCATCTGCCACACCTAAATCATCATGAAATCACCATCATCACCCTCTCATCTTTCACGATTATCTTCACGGATGCCAAGAGCAGAAGTGGCTTAAAATCGGATCCAGATGCGTTAAGTAAAACATACTCGGGTGCAGAGCGTCATAGACACCGTGAAGAGCGTCTTCATCTGTGAAAACACGGCTGTCTTATTTGCAGACCGGCACTTACCACAGAATCATATCCTCAGAGAATTCTCCTGCGACCCTCAACAAATACAATATGTATTTGTGCATCGAGAAGTCAACACACTTCATATATCACCTCGCCTTGTCGGAACCTCGCAAACTGTGTGCATACCGTTGAAGAAGAAAAATAGTCCCTTAAGTTAGCCCTGAGGCAGCTATGGGTATGAAGTGTTATGGAAGTCAGTTTTTTCCCTCGGCATATGAGGACAGGAGGCCGGTCCTCTCCCTTGCCGTCTGGTCGTCCCTCCGGCAGATATACATAATAAATATTCATGGTAGATGTACATAATAGATATTCATGAAAGATATACATACAAATAGATATTCATGATAAATATTCATGACAGATATACATAAAAAAATAGATATTCATAATAGATATTGATGATAGATATTCATTATAGATAATCATGACAGATATACATAATTGATTGATATTGATAGTTCCTTATTGGTTCAATTGTATCAAGCACGCAGAGTGAGAAAAAGGACAAATGATGAAATTATAAGTATGACCAATACTAAAATATTAAATTAACAAGTTACTGAAGTAATTAAAGAGTATTTTGCAAAGGTATTCAAATATGCAAGAAGTTATAATAATCACCAAAAGAAGAACCAAGGTTAAAAGGTAAAGATTGCTGTTTAACAAAATAATGACATTAGTATTTTTAAAAAAACATTGCGATTAATTATCAATGGTAAAGTTAAAAAACATTTCACACAACAGTGGTACAGGAACATTTAGTTAATCTGTGGCTAAATTATTATTGAGCATGACAGCATGACAGATATATTATGTAACAGATTCATGAGCTCTATAAAAGACTGCAATAGACAAAACTGTTAACGCTTCAATGTAACACAAACCTCCCGAATTCATCATCGCCAACGATATTTCAATGCGGCGTTGTTCGTGGAATTTGGGAGATATGCATTACATTATATGACATATCCAATAACCCAATGATGCTGATAGAAAAGTATCCAACTGTACTAAACACATCATACGTTACCTCAAATTACATTGCCACTAATCCAATTCTCTCAATCCATTTAGTAACTAACTGTCAGAGCCGAGACAATTTCTCCACGCAATTTCTGCCTGACATTTGTTACAAGTTGCGACCTGTCAGCTTGATACCGCGAGTAAACGAAATTGATTGATTGATTGTAAAGTGACGTTTTATTGCCCGGAATTGCTACTTCGATTATGAGCGGCCGCAGATGTTGCCTATACTCAACATCCCTATTCGGTTGTAATTGATAGGGAAATTAGTCTGTAATAAAAATGTAGCTGTAAACATTTAGTAATCGATCCATCATCACGTAGAGGTTTCTACACCTTTGGATTTTACTATCTGGGTTAAACTAAATATGAAAACATGAAAATTTAAAACACACCGAATAATACATGTAACACTAATTATAAAAAATACAGCCCGTAAAAACAAAGTTTTTTACTATATCCATCTAGTATCCTATAATGCGTCTTATGAAGCAGTTACCTCTACAAATATATAGTCCGCGTTCATTTTACAACATAGCGTCCGTTTAATCAAGCACCGCACCCGTTTCTGTTGCAGCCAATGGCAACGCTGGCCAATCACAACGCTGCGTGTCGGAAAAGGGGATTCCCCGATTCGAAAAGTTGAGTCCCCGATTCTATAAGCTAGCCTTTTTTGGGGAGCTGAAATTTTGATAGAATGAAGTGTGTGCGAGGGCGAGTCTGTCTGCCAAGTTTCACGACGATTGAATGATTGTAAGTGATCGAACTAGTCGTCGCAAGATTTGACTTTTTAGCCTGTGGCTCAATCAATCAAGCAAGATTGCAAGCAATCAAGATTCCTGCAAGTTAAACTAGATGGATAAAAAAGAACCAATAGTAAAAACAAAGTTTTTACTATATCCATCTAGTATCCTATAACGTGTACTCTGAAAATAGTCCGCGTTCATTTTACAACATAGCACGCTTAACGAGGCAGCGCACCCATTATTGTTGCAGCCAATCACAACGCTGGTCAATCACAACGGTGCGTATCGGAAAAGGGGATTCCCCGATTCGAAAAGTTTAGTCCCCGATTCTATAAGCTAGCCTCTTTTTGGGGAGCTGAAATTTTGATAGAATGAAGTGTGTGCGCGGGCGAGTCTGTCTGCCAAGTTTCACGACGATTGAATGATTGTAAGTGATCGAACTAGTCGTCGCAAGATTTGACTTTTTAGCCTGTGACTCAAGCAAGCAAGCAATCAATCAATCAAGCAAGCAAGCAAGCAAGATTCCCGCAAGTTAAACTAGATGGATAAAAATATTATAACCGTTGTTGCTATTATTATTATTATTATTATTATATATTATTATTATTTTTTTACCCGAGGTATCTATAATCCCTCAGATTATTATTATTATTATTATTATTATTATTATTATTATTATTATTATTATTATTATTATTATTATTATTATTATTATTATTATTATTATCGTCGTCGTCGTCGTCGTCGTCGTCGTCGTCGTCGTCGTCGTCATCATCATCATCATCATCATCATCATCATCATTGCTATTGTTATTGCTGTTGCTGTTATTATTATTAAGCATTTATTAAGCACCACTGTCTAATGGCGAAGCATCAATCGATGGCGCTGAGTCTTTGTGAGTGAAGGACTTGCGCAAGGTCCCTACACAGTTATCGTCTCAGAAGGGAAGACTCGAACCCGTACTCTTCGAGTTACAAGGCGAACGTCCTGACCAATCGGAGAATAAAAAACAGAACAATAGATTTTATTAGAGTGAGGAAAAGAAAAACAGTATTACGGCCCATAAATTTCCTACTGCATTACGTTTAGATCATTTAGGTCAAGGTTGAAGGCTCATCTTTTTGAGATGGCTATCCTCCGGCAGTTGCCTAACTCTCTGCCTTCTCGGATCTCACCTCGACTGCCTCTGGCCAATGCATCATTCTTATGGAAGGCAGTATTGCAAAGATGCGGGGTTGCGAAATAGTCTAGTGGTTATTAAGGACTGTTAATCGAGAGGCCGGGTTCAATTATAGATTTGTTCTCATCCTGCGCCCGTTAGCCAACTAGGTTAAAATGAGTACACCACCCGCACACTGTCGGTGGGAAGTTCAGGCGACGAGGGAGAGGACTGACCACCTGCCTTCATATGCGGAGATTAAGAAAATGCAAACACTTCATATCAGATATGGGTAACTATACTCGATTAAATTCTAATCGATTAGCTAATCGATTAGACAAGCAGCTAATTCTAATTCTAATCGAGTAGGCTACAATTTTTTTAAATTCTCGTTCTAATCGAATAGCAAATTTCAGTAGCTAATTCAAAGTCTAATTGATTAGCAATTTAACTAATCATGCCCATCTCTGCTTCAATAGTTGTCCCTCAGGCTAATTTAAGGGTATACCTTAATATCCAGCCTGCAGTATAATAGAGGAGGCAGGCAACGTCAACGTCGCTGGCAGCCAACAGATGTCGCTAGACACCAGAAACTACTTAGAGGAAGCAAGGCAGCTTGGCCTAAGGCCGCATATTGTTAATTCCATGTCTGCACAAGGTAATCTTAATCGTTAAGTCCAAATTTCTAAAGCGCTACTCTATAGCAACTTGGCCCAGAGACTCTGAACATTCATACCATCTTCAGCTGTCGATGGGAATCCGTTACCGGTTCTACGCACGTGCGTGGGTCCGCCACTTGTGACTCTTTCAGCTTCTTGTACATTGTTCTGCTAACTAATGATATCTAATTTAAAATAAATAATAATATTCTTTATTGAAACAATCCGATTGACAAACCGGTTACAGTGTACAGTTATGCAATTGAAACAATTCACAAGAACACAAATGACAGAAGACATAAATCATAACTACAGTAGGCCTACTAACAGAACAGACAGCCTGCAATACACGGCGCTAATAGCAGCCTACAAAGCATGTCCGCCTACGGACCTCGATCTCGGTACTTTTCGCTCTCTATGCCAGTGTGTTATCCAATGCGCTATCGCCCCCCCCCCCAGATCTGTATAGTCGTTCGTAATGACATTTAATATCCTATACGCTAGCGCAGAGAGCGCCTCTGAGTAGATACTTTGACGGGGCGCTTTAGAAATGCTCAATTGCATCACATAGCTAAACGCAGGGCACCAACTTATTCACGAGCGTAAAGCCAAAGGAGTTGTCCAGAGAAGGTCAAGGACGTTTCGAGTCCGGTTGCCATAGAGTCTGATAGAGACCAGAGAGAGGGGGCGCAGAGGAGGGGGCGCTGAGAACGAAAAAGCTTGGAAGGCGGAGTATTCAATGGATTAGGGCAAAGGATCTCTTGAAGAGTAAGTTCCCGAAAATAGTCTCCAGCTGTTGCATTGCACAACGACGCCCTCACAAATCCACCCTCCCCTGCAGTGTCACCAGATCGTCAACACCCCCGGACCACAGCACGCCCCTCCCATTCCACCCCATCACCTCCTCACAACAGTAAACGTCCGCGCCAAAAATCGACATGAATGACGTAATAACGTTGTCCGCATATCACCCCCTCCTCCCCAAAACCCCCAGGGGGAGCAAGGGAGGGCCGGCGGATGAATTCGATTCATGTGAGCAGGCCGGGTCATGACCCCGATCGCCATGATGGCCCCATAATCCCTGCTTCATCCGACGCTGTCAGGGTGCACGTCAAATTGCAATCACATCTCAAGGCAATCAATATCAATCAGAGACGAGATTCATTACTTTCGCCTTCTTCGCGTTGGACATTCAAGACGTGCTTAATATATATAAGATATTACATAAATACACTATTATACTACACAGTACACACACTTATATATATATATATATATATATATATATATATATATATATATATATATATATATATATTGTGTGTCATGCTATTTTTTCTCATGATAATATTTTCATATATATATTATATATGTATATATGAGTGTTATATATATATTATGTGTCTGATGCAATATTATATATAAATGTATATATTATGTGTTTCTGATGCAATATTTATTCCACATGTCCCTCGGGAACGGTATATTAGCCTGCATATACATATATACATATGTATATGTAAGTATGTATGTGAACATTTCCATGGTGCCTGTACACAGTCTATACTTATCTTAGCATATTCTTCCATATGCTAAGATATATATCATATATATATATATATATATATATATATATTTATGATATATATCTGATATATGTGTACACAGTGTGTGTTTTCGATGCATAGGCTACTAAGATACATAATTATATTGGTTACGTATATATCAATCGGATATACACCGTGTCTCAAAATAAACTGTGCAAAAATTTCTGTCGGAATTTGGTCAAATTTCCACCAATTTTAATAATTTTTGGTATAGGTAGATGGCAAAATAGCTGAAATTTTATGTTTATGCATAAATTTTCCACCTCACCTGAAACACATCACCGCACTACCTTGTTAGACACAGATGTACCTATTTTTTATATAACGCTTAAATTTTAACAATTAGAGTGCTCAGATTTTGTTTAAAATTGGTGGAAATTTGACGCATGCAGTTCTGACAGAAACAATTTTGCACAGTTTATTTTGAGACACGGTGTGTAGTGTAGGGGTATGTTCGGTGCCTTCCAACCGGAGGGTTGCGGGTTCGAATCCACCTCAAGCCACCGCATAGGGACCCTGGGCAAGTCCTTCACTTGCAATTGCTCATGCGCTTCGGCGTGAAACTCCGATTCAGTGTCCGCGCTGTAGTCGGGAGCGCCTCTGAGTAGAAATCTTGAAGGGGCGCTATAACAAGTGCTCATACATACATACATACATACATACACACATACAATACTAACGTGTCGTTGTAGAAGTCGGATGCGGTCACTTGTAGGTCGGCATAAGAGATGACGTCGTCGTATTCTTCACATCGATCCGTCTGTGTAGCCACCGTTTGCATGACAGGTGGCAGCACTGTGAAGCTGCTTCCATCTGGCGTCAGAGTGCTGGAACTGGAGTCCATTCTGTGTAACACCCGGAAGATCACTGGTTCCCGTCCGGACGACCTACGGATCTCGATTGCACCGTCGCAACTCCGACAGCCAGCATCGTTTATCTAAAGAAAAAAACAATGAAACAATAAACTGCAAGATTTTGTGTTGTTTGTTGTTATTCTGGAAGCTACAAAAGCAGAGGAAGTGTACGCTGTACATCACATAACCTTTTCCCTCACAGTTCGTGATCTGGGACTTTCTCTTGACTCCGAGCTTACTTTATCTCAACATGTGAACTCAATTGCACGGAGTTGTTATTATCAGCTTCGTCAGCTTCGAGTGGTCTCTCGCTCTCTCTCTCATGATGCAGTTGTGGTCCTTGTTCATGCCTTTGTTACTAGTCGAATTGACCACTGTTCCTCACTACTTGCTGGCCTTCCCCTTGGTGTTTTGTGGCGACTAGATCGAGTTCTACGCTCGGCTGCTCGGCTTATTGGACGGCTTCCTAAGTACTCTCCTGTCTCTGCATACATACGTGATGTGTTGCACTGGCTGCCGATCTCTCAGCGGATCTCATACCGCACTGCTGCTGTGGTTTCTCGTTGCGTTCGTGGCTGTGCTCCATCTTACTTGCGTGATCTTTGCCGCCCAGTGTCTGATGTTCCAGCGCGTCGGGTGCTTCGCTCTACGACGAGGGGTGAGCTCCTAGTTCCACGGACTCGCTTGGCTATTAGGCAGCGCCGTGCTTTCTCGGTTGTTGGCCCTTCCATCTGGAATGACCTACCACTTAAGCTCCGTTTTTTTACTTGTAAGCCATCTGACAGGGTTCTACAAGTCCCTCAAGTCTTTTTCTTTAGTCGTGGCTGGGCCGGGAGCGCTCCTGAGTAGTTTCTTGAAGAGGCGCTATATAAATGCTCTGAATGAATGAATGAATGAATCCTGAAATGTAAATGTACGCGATTTTCTATAGCGACCGTATACGGCACCGACCCTGTTAATCTTTTCAACGAATTGATCGGGTGAGATCCTTCACTACCTCTGCCCGTTTGAATAGTCGCCACGCGGTTTAAGGTCCGCATGTACGGACCGTATATATCCCGAGATTTAAATCTCTGAAATAGGCCGCATTTGGAAGCAATGAAATAATAAACTGCCTAGACTTTGTGTTGTTCGTAGTTATTCTGGAAGCTACCAAAGCAGAGGAAGTGCTCACTGTACCTCCTGAAATGCTTGTTAACTGTTTAACGACCACTGTGTGGTAACAAAGACCATTAGCGTCGCCCTCCTCCTTTATCCAGGCTTGGGACTGGCACTGTCAGAGTACAAACAGTGGCGGAGTTCCTCATGAAATGTAAATGTACTGGAGTTTGTATATGGCGAACGTATGGCCTCGACCCTGTTTATTTTTTCAATGAATTGATCGGGTGAGATCCTTCACCACTGCCGCTGCGCGTTTGAATACGTGCCATGCCATTTGCTTGCTTGTTTACTGTTTAACGACCACTGTGTGGTAACAAAGACCATTAGCGTCGCCCACCTCCTTTGTCCAGGCTTGGGACTGGCACTGTCAGAAAGCGAACAGTGGCGTAGTTCTCATGCCATTTGAGGTCTCCGTGTACGGGCCACATATAGACCCGACCCTGCTCATTATTCAGTGAATTGATCTGGTCATCACCGTTTTAATTGGTGCCAAGCAGTTCAAGGTCCACGTATAGGCCTACGTACCGTGCTATATAACCCGAGATTTAAATCTCTGAAATAAGCCAGCATCGGGAAGCGAACTGCATCCGCACGCTCTCTCTGACACAGAGGAGTATGGGACGCAGCTTATACGCTCTAACCAATGCAGCTAACCTTTGGAGTCGCATAAGTACCAACTTACAGTAT
>JACEVL010000904.1:652500-667500 GCA_020284085.1 Aporrectodea caliginosa | reverse complement strand
AACGGAAAGGAAGGGCAGGACACGGGTTTGATTCTTTCTTTCGTAGCCAGTCAGGAGAAAAAATTACTTTGATTATTACGGAGCAAGAATCCGTGAAAAGAGTTGCGAAGCACAAGAGAGAGGTAATTGATTTTCGGCTTTCAGCGACTGTTCATCTACTACTTGGCAGTTAATAAGTCAGTCTGCCGTCCATACATGGAGCGCCTCCGATTGGTGTGCACTGCGAGAGGCGCTATATAAATTGATAGATACAATTCAATACAATACAATACATATGCGTGAGTGTGTGTACGCGTGTGTGTGTGTTTACGTGTGTTAGTGTTTGCGTGTATGTCTGTGTATGTGTGTGTGAGTGGATCTGTATGTGTGCATGTGGGCGCGTGTATGTGTATGTGTGTATTAATGTATGTGTATGTATGTATGTGTGTGTATGTTTGCCTACGTGCGTTTGTCTGTACGTGTGCGTGTCAAAGAGCAAACGTCGTCGGATGAAAGATGAGAAATTAAAGCGAAGACATAAAAATGTAACAGTCAGTTGCAGAACACAATCAGACAAACATACACCGTACAAGTGACAGACAGACACGCACACATACAAACAACTACACACTGCAAATAGATCTGATAGACAGACAAACAGACTGACCAGCAGACAGAATGACTGACTAAAAGACAGACTGACAGTCAGACTGACAGAGTAACAGACAATCAGACAGACAACTAGACTGACGGAGTAATAGATAGACAGACTGACAGACACACAGACTGACAGACACACAGACTGACAGACACACAGACTGACAGACACACAGACTGACAGACACACAGACTGACAGACACACAGACTGACAGACACACAGACTGACAGACACACAGACTGACAGACACACAGACTGACAGACACACAGACTGACAGGCACACAGACTGACAGACACACAGACTGACAGACACACAGACTGACAGACACACAGACTGACAGACACACAGACTGACAGACACACAGACTGACAGACACACAGAATAACAGATTGTCTGTCTGTCTCTCTGTCTATCTGTCAGAAAGACAGACTTACAGAGTAACATACAGACTGACAGACTGACAGACAGACTGACAGAATAACATAAAGGCTGACAGTCAGACAAAGTACAAAATGACTGGCAGACTGATAGACAGGTGCAGAGTATGAGAGGCTCTGACTTGATTTACTGCCAGAGAAACTGTAGGCAGTGGTTGCGTTGAGATGATTGACAGAATGGGATCAGAGGATCAGAAACATTACTAGACAAACAAACCCACCGCCAGATGGACTGATTGATCTAATCTAATCTAATGGTCTTATCTAATGGCTTCTATAGCGCCATTATCGTAAGACATCAGTCGTTGGTCGCTTCCAGTGAAATCACAATAAAAAAACAACAATTCATTTGAAAAACCAGATTAAAATCCAAGAGCTCAGACAATTATATAGAAGCCGCGAAGCCTAGGTCGGAATGCACGTTTTATTTAGACCTGGATGACACTAAGGAATTGACCAAAGGAACGGAATTGGACAGCGAATTACAAAGTTACGAATTGGCTGACTGACTTAATGACTGTATAACTGACTGAATGACTGATTAGCGGAATGACTGATTGAATGACTGAATGAATGACTGACTGAATAACTGACTGAATGACTGACTGACTGAATGAATGACTGACTGCCTGAATGAATGAATGACTGATTGATTTTTTGATTGACTGAAGTATTGACTGACTGACTGACTGACTGACTGAATGAATGAATGAATGAATGAATGACTGACTGAATGAGTTACTGACTGACTGACTGACTGACTGATTGACTGACGGACTGAATGACTTATTTACTCATTTACTCACTCGCTCACTCACTCATTCCAATACAGTCATACCAGCATAATTTTTATAACGCTTTTATATGAGGAAAACATTCCTCCACACCGCTCCCACTCATTTTTTTCCACCTATTCTACCACTGTCTAAAAGCAAATTCTGAGCTCGAAACCGGAATTAGCATTGCGGACAAGATTGGAAGCAATCCCCGGATGACTACAGACGACACGTTTATCGCCGTCGGACCATTCGCTTCTAACCCTCGCCTGACCCCTCACCTTGGCCCCTCGCCCAGGCCCCTCGCCCTGGCCCCTGGCATGGTCTACCGAAGACCCTGACGGCCATAAAAACGGACGGTGTTGCTTAGGCGTGGAGTCTGTTACAACCGACGGTGGAGACTGTGAAACCCCCTCACGACGGTGAATGGTTGGGACCCCCCGCGGGTCTAGTCGGAGCTAATCTGGCCGGCAATATTTCACAACATTAACCACACCCAACAGACGCACAGGCAGGCAAGCAAACAAATAAACGGACAGACAGGCAGACAGATATATAGACAGACAGACTGAAAAACAGAATGACAGACAGACAGACAAACAGACAGATAGACAGACAGACAGATAGACAGACAGACAAACAGACAGACAAATAGACAGACAGGCAGACAGATAGATACCCAGGCAGCCAGGTAGATAGAGGCAGATTGACAGACAGACAGACAGACCGGTATGCACGTACGTATGTATGCTCGAAAACAGGCATGCAGGCAAACAAACAAGTACACAGAGAGACAGGCAGACAGGCAGGCACACAGATGGTTAGACAGACAGGTTGACATCTCTCAGATCTCTCTCTCTCTCTCTCTCTCTGGTAATCTTTCTGGGCATCTCTCTGGTCATCTCTTGTCATCTCTCAGGTCATCTCTCTTGTCATCTGTCTCTGGCCATCTCTCTGGTCATCTCTCTGGTCATATCTGGTCATCTCTCTGGTCATCTCCTGGTCATCTCTCTAGTCATATTTCTGGTCATCTCCTGGTCATCTCTCTAGTCATATTTCTTGTCATCTTCTGATAATCTCTCTAGTCATCTCTCTAGTCATCTCTGGTCATCTCTCTGGTCATCTGTCTCTCGTCATCTCTCTGGTCATCTCTCTTGTCATCTCTCTGGTCATCCTCTCTAATAACCTCTCTGGTCATCTCTCTTGTCATCTCTCTTGTCATCTCTCTGGTCATCCTCTCTAATAACCTCTCTGGTCATCTATCTGGTCATCTCTCTTGTCATCTCTCTGGTCATCCTCTCTAATAACCTCTCTGGTCATCTATCTGGTCATCTCTCTGGTCATCCTCCCTAATAACTGGTCATCTCTGGTCATCTCTCTGGTCATCTCTAATCATCTCTGGTTACCTTTCTGCACGGTCATCTCTGGTCATCACTCAGAGGGAGACAATGCAAGGTCAACGATTCATCAGGCAACGCATTCAATGGCTCTTCCTGGCTGCTTCTATGCCATTGTCGTAGTCTTTGTGTCTTTCTATCTGTTTGTCTGCCTTTCTCCGATTATTTACCTCTGTGTTTTTTTCACACCTTCCTCAGTCTTTCTTCGTCTCTGTCTCTCTCCCTCTTGTTCTCTCTGTGTCTCTCTGTCCTTCGTTTCTCTGTCTGTCTGCATCTCTCCGTCTGTGTCTGACTCTGTCTCTCGCTCTGTCGTCTCTGCTGTCTGTTTATCTCATTCTCTCCTTCTGACTCCCCATTCCCTCTCCCTTAATCACTCCATAGCTATCGTCCTTTCTCCCTCTCCATCCCTCCCATCCTCTCTCTTTCTCTGTCTATCTTTTCCTCTCTCCCTCTCTTCCTCTTTCTCTCTCTCCCTCTCTCCCTCCCTCTCTCTCTATCTGTCTCCTCCCCTCTGTCGTCCTAACTCTCTTTTTCTCTCCCTCTCTCTCTATCTATCTATCTCTGTATTAACCCTCTCTCAATCTCACTATCCCTCTCTCCCTCTCCCTCCCTCTATCTAATCTCCGTATCTCTCTCCTCTCCCTCTCTCTGCCTCTCTCTCTCTCTCTCTCTCTCTCTCTCTCTCTCTCTCTCTCTCTCTCTCTCTCTCTCTCTCTCTCTCTCTCTCTCTCTCTCTCTCATCTCCATGTCCCTTCCTCCCTTCTCCTCTCTGTCTATATATCTCTTCCTCTTCCTCCTCTCCCTCTCTTTCTGCCTCTTCCTCTGCCCCTCTCTACCTCCTTCTCCCTCCCCTCCCTCCA
This sequence comes from Aporrectodea caliginosa, assembly GCA_020284085.1. Classification (NCBI taxonomy): domain Eukaryota; kingdom Metazoa; phylum Annelida; class Clitellata; order Crassiclitellata; family Lumbricidae; genus Aporrectodea; species Aporrectodea caliginosa. The sequence continues at coordinate 663,390 of JACEVL010000904.1, read as the reverse complement.
TCTCCTCTCTCTCTCTCTCTCTCTCTCTCTCTCTCTCTGCAGCCCAATGAAAGCATCAGCGCGGCTCCTCTCGTGGCTAATGGAAAACTAATATATCCTGCGCTCCGTTCTCCATCAATCAATCTCAAAACCGAAGCAGCCTCATTTTCTCCGGCTAAACTAATTCTGCGTAAAAACGGAGCGACGAACGCACACACCTCCGAAATTCCCGACGATTCTCGCAAACACAGAATATTAGGTAACAAGCTCTTTGATTGAACAAGCTCATTCTTCACTTAACACCAGGATTTCATATCCTGGTGTTAACTGGCCAGGAAATGACCCGTCACCCAGCTAACACTCGCTCCCTTTATTGCTCAATTAGCCAGAAAATGACCTGTCACCATCGCAGATTCAAAATCTCCAGAAAATGACCTGTACACCAGCACAGTGTCAAAATCTCCAGAGATAGACCGGTCACCATCTAAAATCTTCGGAAAATGACCGGTCATTATCGCAGTTTCAAAATCTCCATTAAATGACCGGTCACCATAACAGTCTCAAAAACCTTCTGAAAATGACCGGTCGTCATCTAAAATCTTCGGAAAATGACCGGTCATTATCACAGTCTCAAAATCTCCAGAAAATGACTGTCTGTTAGAATGTTGTTTATTCTCCAAAAAAGGTCATATCACAATCCTCCTCCTGACAGGTCTGCAGGTCTTGTCTAAAAACTGATCGATCAGTGTCCAAACATGAATAATAATGAATGCATAAAAACTGTCCAGTCACAAGGTGTAATTAATGTCTCATGGAAACTGACCTATCTTCATCAAAGGGCTCCAGGTTTGTTCCAGATGTCCAGAAAATGACGTCTTCCATTCCAACGGTCCAACCAGTAGCCTGGACTGGAATAGAATGTCTCTAAGCCTCATGGCAACGACAAAAATCCAATCTAATTTATTCCAATCCGATGCAAGCAAATCTAATCAAATAAAATCCAATCCAGTCTAACCTAATCCATTCCAATCCAATGCAAGCAAATCTAATCAAATAAAATCCAATCCAGTCCAATTATGTCCAAATCAATTCAATCGAATCTAATCCCGTTCAATTAATCCAATCTAATACCATTCCAATCTAATCTAATCTAATCTAATATAATCTAATCTAATCTAATCTAATCTAATCTAATCTAAAGACTTCTATGGCGCCTTTATCATAACGAACAAGGCATCAATCAATAGTCTCTTCAAGTGAGAGTCGTAACTGAAACTCGTGACCAACTGGAGAAATCCGGGGGGTCGAGCTCCAGTGGGTGAGGAAATCGATTGTTAGACCATAAAATGACAGGTAAAATTCAATGTCCAGAAAGTGTCACAATGTCATTATAATTATCTAAATGTAGCCTAGCCTTTAAAATGTGCGCAATTATGCGTCAGCCGTCAGCACAGCGTTGTATAATGACTATATAATTATGGCGAAATATCAATTACAATCACGCCACATACATTGCAATGACCTTCGATTTTTGACTCTAAGCGACCATCGACTTGTATCTTGGACATTATGATGCGGCGCTATACAAATCATTAGATTAGATCAGATCAGATCAGACAAGATAAGATAAGATCAGATAAGATTAGATTAGATTAGAATGAATTAGATTATGTTAGACTAGACTAGACTAGACGGGATTGGACTGGACTGGACTGGACTGGACTGGACTGGACTGGACTAGACTAGACTAGACTAGACTAGACTAGACTAGACTAGACTAGACTAGACTAGATTAGATTAGATTAGATTAGATTGTAGTAGATTCTTGTCTTTTTCCGGTCAACGCATGGAAACCATTCTGTTCTGTCGTCGTTTTGTTTTGGAGCAGCTTCTCCGGAACATGCGCTATATAAATTTGCGATTACAATAATTACAGAAATTACAACGATGACGCAGAAATGATTGGCGTATTAGTTGCTTAGCAACCGCTCTTCGGCTGAACATAACCATCGACACCGATGTCTATTCATCCACAGGATAAGGGTCGCTCTCTCTTATCCCCTCCCTCCCTCTCTCTCTCTTTCTGCTTCTGTCATTTTTCACTGTCTTTGTCTCTGTCTGTCTCTCTTTCTGTCTTTGTCTTTCTCTCTCTCTCTCCTTTTCTGTCTTTCTTTTACTCTGTCTCTGTCTCTGTCTCTGTCTCTGTCTCTGTCTCTGTCTCTGTCTCTCTCTCTCTCTCTCTCTCTCTCTCCTTTTCTGTCTTTCTTTTTCTCTGTCTCTGTCTCTGTCTGTCTGTCTGTCTCTGTCTGTTTGTCTGTCTTTTTCTCTCCCTCTCTCCTTTTCTGTCTTTCTCTTTCTCTTTTTTCTCTCTCCTCCCTTTCTTTCTGTCTGTCGCTCTGTCATTCTATCTCTGTCTCCTCTCTCTCTCTCTCTCTCTCTCTCTGTCTCTCTGTCACTCTCCACCTGCTCGCTTTGCGGTGAAGCATGTATATATCTTCTTCTTTAAGTTCTCTGCCCTTCGGCAGGTTCCAACTTCCAATGACGCCACTCTTCTCTGTGCTAAGAAAACATTTTCTCTCCATATATATATGTACACATTTTCTCCATTATAATTATATACATGTGTGTGTGCGCGCGCGCATGCGCGTGTGTAATTGTACAAGAACACTGTTCTGAGCCAAACCAATGTTATGACGTGGCACCCGATATTAGCGTGACCAAAGCGCTCACAGCATCGTTTTTCTGGCAACGACGTGCGTGCCCACTGCAGTGGTTCACACGCAGACACTTTTATAAAGATCGAAACACAAGCCACATTAATGTTCAGACGCATAGCCTACTCTAATTGATTAAAAAGTAACCCTCTCTGTGTATCGCTGTAAGTCAAACTCTCTGAGTTTTACTGAACCGCCATACGTTCGGACAATTTGGTCAACTTCTCTCAACAGCCGCCTTTAGTTATTCTGAGAGGGCCCCTTGTTATTGTTATTCTGAGACGGCCCCTCGTAATTCTGAGATGGCCCTTGCAATTCTGAGATGGTCCCTCGTAATTCTGAGATGGCCCCTCGTAATTCTCAGACGGCCCTTCGATCTAGATACCGTCATTTCCCGTTGAGCAAAATTTACCCGGAAATGGTAACCAGTCTGTCCACAGAAGGACAGGCGGGCGGTCGCTGGCCGCGGTGTCCCACCCCCCCCCCCCAAACGGCCGGCGCACACCAACCCCCCACCCCCCAAGGTCTGACCGAATAATTCATTTCCTGGGCATTTTTATGGGCGGAAAACGATCGCAGCCAATGGCAATTAGCCGGGGCAGAAAGTCAGGGCAGCGCTGCCCCCTCTCTCCTCTCCGGCGTGCCACCGTGCCTGACGTGTTCAATGCGAAAACTGACATTAAGGTCGGCTAATCTGAGCGGAAATAAGCGAAAGATGCATCAGAGCCACCGAGGCAATTACTGGACTCGCATTTTCAGAGCTTCTATTGATTTAGTGTTATCACTGCCTGCTATATACTGCCACCGTAATTATCACGTTTAGTTATTGATATTTTTATTTATTAGTATTATTGCGTTTATTTTATTGCTATTATTAGTTGCTTATTATTGTTATTATTATTATTTTATTATTATTATTATTATTATTATTATTATTATTATTATTATTACTACTACTACTACTACTACTACTACTACTACTACTACTACTACTACTACTACTACTACTACTACTACTACTACTACTACTACTACTACTACTACTACTACTACTACTACTACTACTACTTCTACTACTACTACTACTACTACTACTACTACTACTATTACTATTATTATTATTATTGTTGTTGTTGTTGTTGTTGCTGCTGCTGTTGTTATTATCATAATTATCATCATCATCATCGTCGTCGTCGTCGTCGTCATCATCGTCATCATCATCGTCATCATCATCATCATGAAGTGTCATCTCAGCAGAGCTCAGAGAGCGGTGGCAATGTCCCGGAGAGGCAGATGACGTTCCCCCGTTGAAGAGCCACCGATATCCGCTGGAATGTGTACGAATATGTCACCGCTGGATCATGGGTTGCGTCACTTATTCGTCTTCCCAACTCAGAAACTAACTGCAGTCCCTCCCTGCTCCAAACTCCGCCAGTTTCCATGGCGACCGCTACAAAAGCGTGGGTGATAGTGATGGTGTTGACCCTCTTGGACAAAGCTGCCAAGATGAGACGTGGCGTAGGTGTCGGACACTGTCACATCCCATGCAAGACATCGTCCACGTGACCAAGGGATCAGCGTGACACCGTCTGGTCGCGTTCTCATCTTCTCTTGACAGGCCGAGAGGTTCTTTCTGTGCGCGGATTTTTTTCTGCTAAGTGCTCTCCAGATGACGTCGTTTGGCATACTGTGCCGCTGTTGTTTTCCGCCGCCCCTCCTCTGCAAATCAGTCCATGGAGTCCTCTTGCGTCGACTTTTTCATTATTATGACTAATATTGTTATCATCATCATCATCATCATCATCATCATCATCATCATCATCATCATCATCATCATCATCATCATCATCATCATCATCATCATCATCATCATCATCATCATCATCATCATCATCATCATCATCATCATCATCATCATCATTATTATTATTATTATTATTATTATTATTTTCCGCAACGTCTATATCAAGATTACAACAATTAGGGAAGCATTAGGCCTACAGTTGCTGCTGCTGTTATTGTTGTTATGTTGTCTGTTGTTGTTGTCATTATCATTATGAATATTGTTATAATCGTCACCATTGTAGTCACTGTTATTATTATGATGATCACAGATCATCATCATAGATGGCACTGTATAATATCTATAGTTATATGAAACACTAGAGATTTATATCACGTTACAGCCATAGTGTCTACTGTCAGGCCACACTCGTTCCGATTAAAAACCATCCACGATGCCAGCTACGGAGGCTGAGCGAGCAGCAGCAGCAGCAGGGATGCGGGAGAGAGCATCCCATCGTCGGCGATCGACAAAGAAAATCGTCATCGTTATCTGAAGATCAGAAAGGAGAAGCGGGAAAGGACGGCCGGTGGTCGGCCGAGATCTCGTCCGGGGGAAGCCAGTCAAGTGCGGTCTCTTGATTTCGAGCAATCGGAGAATATCGTTGCGAGGCTAATTGCTTCCAGATGGTCGGATGCAATCGAGAAGCCATAGACTGAATGATACTGAACTCTGCTTGCTGTCCAAAGAATATGTGATAATGAAAAGAGGGTCCAAGATGGAGACAGTGTACGAACTACTAACGAATTAGTAGCACTAGTAGTAGCAGCAGCAGTGTAGTATTGGAAGCAGTATTAGTAGCAGTAATAGTGGCAGTAGTTGTACTGGAAGTTGCAGTAGTGGTGGTGGTGGTGGTGGTAGTGGTGGTAGTAGCTGTTGTTGTTGTTGCTGCTGCTGCTGTTGCTGCTGCTGCTGCTGCTGTTGTTGTATCAGTGGTAGTAGCCTAGTAGTGGCAGTAGTAATAGTACTAGCAGTAAAAGGTAGTAGTCGTAGTGGCAGCAGTAGTAGTTGCTGTTTCTGTTAACGGCGCAGTGCTATAAGAAAGATCGTTAGCGTCCCCTCCTCCTTTAACCGGGCTTGGGACTGGCACTAATAGCCGAGTGCGGAAGTTTTTCTAACGATGTCCTTCCGATGAAGGATTAACATAGGAAACGATCGATTGTATCGATAAATTTCCACTGACTACGGATCGATCGAGAAATTTTCATTGACCGGAAATTATAAGGAAATGAACGTATTAGGAAATGATTTGTTTAATAATGAGCATCATATTATGTGTATAATAACCTTCTGTCTCTTTTTGGCATTAATTTCTTTCATTTGTTTTTTAATTCGTAAGAGATATAGAAGTGATCGATTGCCAGCACAACACTTCTGGTCCGATAGCTAGCATCTCACATGATCTCAGACGCTAAATAAATCTTCTCTCCCTCTGTCTCTCTCTGTCTCTCCCTCTGTATCTCTCTGTCTCTCCCTCTGTATCTCTCTGTCTCCTTATGTCTGTCTGTCTCTCTGTGTCTGTCTCTCTGTATCTGTTTCGCTGTGTATGTCTCTCTACTCTTCCTCTTCCTCCTAACCTTGACTTATACAATACGATAAAATACAATGCAACTGTATTTTGATATTACCCTCCTTCCAAAGTTCAGGAGTGCTCACGACAGAACATCGATGGCGCAGAGCAATTGTGAGTGAAGGACTTGCTCAAGGTCCATACACAATAAATAACCGCCTGAGCTCGAACCCGAACTCTCGTCGTTACAAGCCAAGCGCTCTAACCAATGCGGTATCTTACAAGCTGATGATGTGCCCTGCTCGCTATGGTAATCCTCCTCCTCCTCCTCCTCCTCCTCCTCCTCCTCCTCCTCCTCCTCCTCCTCCTCCTCCTCCTCCTCCTCCACCCCTCCTTCTCCTCCTTCTCCTTCTTCCTCTTCCTCCACCTTCTTCTTCCTCCTCTCCTCCTCCTCCTCTTCCTCCTCCTTCTTCTACACCTTCTCTTCCTCCTCTTCCTCCTCCTCTTCCTCATCCATTTCCACCTTCTCCTCATCCTCAACTCCCTTCTTCCTCTTCTGCTCCTCGTTCTCCTCCTCCACTTGCCCATCCGTCTTTCCCTTCCTCACCTTCCTCCTGATCCTCCTTTGATCGTCTTCATCTTCCTCTTCCTCCTCCCATCCATTCCTCCTCCTCCGTCCGGGGGGAGAGACAGGCGTTGTCCGGCATCAGACCGAAACAGGTCCTCAGCTGATCAATTATTAATTGCCATCGACACATTCTCCATCCTCTTACGGGACAATTCCATCCTCCTCCTCCTCTTCTTCTTCCTACTCCTCCTTCTCCTTCCACTCCTATTCTCTTTCTCCTCCTTTTCTTCCTCCTCCACCGACTCTCCCTCTTCCCGCTCTTCCTCTCCTTGCTGTTTCTCTCCCTCCTCCTCTTCCTCTTCTTCTTATTCTTTCTTCCTCTTCTTCTTATTCTTCCCCTCTTCTTCTTCTCCTTCCTTCTCCTCTTTCTACTCTTCCTCCTCCTCTTCGTCCTTTTCCTGTTCTTCTTCCTCTCCTCTTCCTCTTCCTGTTCTTCCTCTTCGTCCTTTGCCTGTTCATCTTCTTCCTCTTCCTCATCTTTTCATTCCTCCTCTTCTTATTTTTCCATCTCCTCTTCGTCTTCCTCTTCCTGCTCTTCTTCCTACTCCTCCTCGTCCTCCTCTTCTTCCTCTTCTTCCTCCTCGTCCTTTTCCTGCTCCTGCTCCTCCTCCTCCTTCTCCTCCTCCTCTTCCTCCTCCTCCTCTTCCTGCTCTTCCTCCTCCTCCTCCTCGTCCTCCTCCTCTATCTCTTCTTTCTCTTCCTCGTCTTCCATCTTCTTGCCAACACGAATCTGCCATTACTTGAGCCGAAAACACATCTCTATTCATATATAACATCCGCATTATGGGTCGTCGGTCCACTATATCAACGGTGAGTGGGGTCTGTGCACGTGTGTTTATGTCTTCAGAATAGCTGCCAAGAAAGCCTGTGAGGTATATATACAAAGGCACTCTATATATGTATTACATATATGTGCATACATGTATACATACAAACATATATATACATATATATATATATACATGTGTGTGTTCAGAAATCTGGAGAAAAAGCGTTTTATGAGGAATATTTAAATGCATAATAATGTTACAAATATATATATATGTATATATATAACAAGATGGATATAGAAAAGCATTCTTTATATATATATATATATATATGTGTGTGTGTGTGTGTGTGTGTGTGCATGTGTCTGTGTGTGTGTGTGTGTGTGTGTGTGTGTGACACTGTGTGTGTGACACTGTGTGTGTGTAGGTGCGTGTATTTGTTTGGGTGTGTGGGTGTGTGTGTGTTTTGGTGTATGGGTTCAGAATAGCTGCCGAAAAAGTGTACTCTCTCTCTCTTTCTCTATATCTTTCTCTCAGTCTGTCTCTCCGTTTCTCTAATTTTGTCTGTCTGTCTGTCTCTGTCTATATATATATATATATATATATATATTATATATATATATATATATATATATATATATATATATAGCTAGACATGTGGTCTAGATATAATATACATTTGCACGTAAATGTAGACCTAAGTGTCTGATGCGTTTTTTTCAGTTATTTTCTGCTGCAATGGTTTTCAATAACAATAAGAAATGGCGTAAGTCCGCAGTAAATGTGCAGATTAGCGCTGGTCTGCATTCAATGCCTCATCTTATGAAGCATAAACACTTTGGAATAATACATTAAAGGAAGACATAATAATTTGGGATCCGACAGCCTTTGAAATTTATTGCCAATTTCAATTTTTTATTTCTTTCCGACAACAGTAACTGTGTTGTTATCTGCATTGGCTGTGAAACAGATGGTGCAATTTTCTGTTAAAGGCTCATTAGTTTAAATTGTGCATTGTGCAAATTATTAGTATTTTTTAGCATTGTAAATATCGTCGTATCACTGATATGTTTAAAATGATAAATGATCGTCATTTTCATCATAATAATAATCATTGCCGTCATTGTATTGTATCGTATTGAATTTTGGATTATAAAGCGCCTCTCACAGTGCACATCAATCAGAAGCGCGCCCAGTGCGAAAGTCCCCGAGAATAAAGACACGTTTTTAGGTAGCGAAAAGATGTAGCTGGGCGGCTGGATAGTATGGTGGTGCGAACAAAGGGGGGAAGCTGATTCCATATAGCGAAGGGCCAATGCAGGCAAAGGCACGGGACTGAGCTATGGCCGTTCTCACACGAGGAACAAAAAGGTCAAGATGATCCGAAGAGTGGAGCGGGCGAAGGAAGCAGTCGAGGTAGGCCGACGTATTGAGTCACAGATCTGATGTATTTAGGGGCAAGACCTAGGTATGATCGGTAAATGAGGACAAGTACCTTTAACTGGATACGTGCAGTAAGCGGAAGCCAATGTAGTTGTTCAAACATGAATGTAGACTGTAGAGATATTGGAGTATCGCGGCAGACGGGCAATAAGTCTGGCAGCTGCATTAAGAACCGCTTGCAGAGGGGAGAGGCGTATTTTAGGGAGGCAAACAGAGAGAGAATTACACTAGTCTATGCGATATATCAACTAATTTAAAGGCATGAACTATTGAGGTAAAGATCAAAGAAGAAACAAGATCTTCGGATTGCCTTCAGGCGTCGGAGATGGCAATAGCAGGAGCCGGTGAGATTAGTGATGTGGTCAGAGAAGGAGAGAGAGAGCTATCAAGAGTGACACCCAGGTTACGAACAGAGGTTGAAAAGACATAGGAAGGAAAACTTTCATCCAAAAGGGAGTAGTCATCAATCATCCGACATCGGGTTGGCGTCATTTATAATTAAAGTCACCTAATTCTCCTATTCTCTACGTACTCCTCCTCCCGTTCATCATCATCATCATCATCTCCCTCTTCTTTTTTCTTTTTCATCATCATCATCATCATCATCATCATCATCATCATCATCATCATCATCATCATCATCATCATCATCATCATCATCATCATCATCATCATCATCATCATCATCAGCATCATCATCATCATCATCATCATCATCATCATCATCATACTCATCATCGTAGTCGTCGTCGTCATCATCATCATCATCACCATTATCATCACTACCACCACCACCACCATCATCATCATCATCATCATCATCATCATCGCCACCACCATCATCGTAATCATCACCACCACCACCATCATCATCATCGTCATCATCATCATCATCACCATCATCATCATCATCATCACCATCACCATCATCACCACCACCACCACCACCACCACCACCATCATCATCATCATCATCATCATCATCATCATCATCATCATCACCGCCACCACCACCATCATCATCATCATCATCATCACCACCACCATCATCAACCACCACCACCGCCACCATCATCATCATCAATGAAATGTTAGCCTACTATATTGGTTCATTATCATCACCACGATCATTACCATCATCAACTCAATAAACCGTTGGGCATAGCTTTGTCTTTTTCGTCATCTTCATCAATTTAATAAACTGTTGGCTACAATAGCACATATGACAGAGCATGAATATTAATCACGTCATAGCTCACGGCATGGCGCTTGAAACTCCTTAGCACTGACTAAACGCAAATCAACATCAATCTCAGTGCAATAGATGCAGATCTATAATACGTGCACTCTGTTCAGTCAAGTACGAATTCACCAATTGCGTTTTAACCGAATGACCGCCTACAAGATATTTATCAGACACACAAGAATTCGTTCATTCGTAGCAATTATAGAGCGACTCTCAACGAAAACTATACTCAGAGATGATTCCAGTCCAACCACAGCTCAGACATTGGATACCTGTCTCCTAGAGTTCTGGCTATAGAGTGGTGGCTGGTCACTTCAGACATCACTTCTAACAGTGTATATAGGCCATGTAGGCCACATCGGCTGTGCAGCATTACTAGACAATTGACATTCCATATAGCTACACTGGAGTCTGCTGTATAGGTATTGTTTTTCACAGTGTAGTAGACTCAGTAGAGTATATTACATTAGCGCGAATAAAAATCCTGGCGGAGGTGCTACAAGTGTTAAGACCAGTACCGGAAATGAGATCTACCAGTGGAGATCTTTTGAGAAAGAAGATGAATTGGGACACAGTGGCCAATTGGTTAGAGAGCTCGCCTTGTAATGCTGAGAGCACGGGTTCGATCCTCCTCTCCCGAGACGGTTACTGTGTAAGGAACCTTTGAGCAAGTTCAATCACAGTTGTTCAGCGCCATCGATTGATGCTTGGCCATTCATCTACCGAAGTGATTAAAGTTTTGTAATATAATATGACC
>JACEVL010000904.1:497500-647500 GCA_020284085.1 Aporrectodea caliginosa | reverse complement strand
GTGTTTTAAAAGGAAAAACTCAAAGCGACTATAATAAAGAACCGTGAATCCTGCTTTTGCCCCGAAAAGCATCTGTTGGAACGCCACCGAGTAAACGGAACAGAAACAGAACCCGGGGTAGAACCAGAATCTCTGTTTAGGATCCCCCGGAGAGATAGAGAGGGAGAGAATGACGAATTTCGATTCACAGTCCATTAAAAACGCGATGGAAAGCGGAGACGAGTGACGAACAAAAGCTCCCGATGTTGACCCACTGACACCGAGGCTTAAGGTCTGCTCGACGGCCGCTCAGAGCATGCTCCGAGCCATAAAAGCGAAGCACGGGATCTCTCCTTTCATTGCCTCAGATTATACAGTCATCCAGACATCCTTCCGTCTGTCCGTCTGCCTATCCGTCCGTCCGTCCATCCATTAATCAATCCATCCATCCATCTATCCATCCATCCATCCATCCATCCATCCATCCATCCATCCATCCATCCATCCATCCATCCATCCATCCATCCATCCATCCATCCATCCATCCATCCATCCATCCATCCATCCATCCATCCATCCATCCATCCATCCATCCATCCATCAATCAATCAATCAATCAATCAATCAATCAATCAATCAATCAATCAATCAATCAATCAATCAATCAATCACTCCATCAGTCCATCCATCTCGACCCAAATGACACTCTCCCCCCATAACAGCTATTCCGCCACTCTGACCCATGGCAATCGGACTCAGGCCTCCTTCTGACTACCCTATGGCCAACCCCTCTGACTCGAAGCAGCGCTCGTGAATAAGCTGGTGCCACGTGCTTGGCTTTCGAGTGGCGCTTTAGAAGTGTAGAGCTTACGATTAGATCAGATTAGATTAGATTAGATTAGATTAGATTAGATTAGATTAGAGTATATTAGATTAGATTAGATTAGATTAGATTAGATTAGATTAGATTAGATTAGATTAGAGTATATTAGATTAGATTAGATTAGATTAGATTAGATTAGATTAGATTAGATTAGATTAGAGTATATTAGATTAGATTAGATTAGATTAGATTAGATTAGATTAGAGTATATTAGATTAGATTAGATTAGATTAGATTAGATTAGATTAGATTAGATTAGATTAGATTAGATTAGATTAGATATGATAACATAAAATCAGATCAGAGGCAGCGAGCATTCAAAACCGCTCGAAGTATACCGTGTGTTCGGTGTGTATTCGGAACTGAAACGGATCACGCCATCCGACAATCTCCCTAATAACAGAACGAAATGCCAATGCAATCCCTGATGCCTTCTGGCGAGGACATACTCAACCGTATAAACACCGACACACAGACTGCCACAGAGGGAGACATCGAGCCACACCGAAGCAAAGCCAACGAGCCACACGCAGATCGAAACTGGGGGTTGTTACCAGCCCCCCCCCCCGTGCACACACCCTGGACGCAAGCGCCCCCAGGGCAATTATTCAACCAACGTCCAGATCGCAGGGTGCTGTCAACGCCTGCCCCGCGTACCCTCCGAATTCACTCCGAGCGACTACATAGGGTCGCAACCGAGGGCGAGTGCATCAGAACCGCGCAGAGTACATTCGCAGAACACCCTCGGCAAACATCGCATTTTCTATCGACATCTAACGGCCATTGTCGATTATATATCGGTCACTGGACTGTTATCAAGTCATGCAGGGCTTCTGGGTTTCGAGTCGGACTTCAAAGCCGTAGGCAAACAGCGGACTCGGCAAAGACAACAATGGTTTAAATTCACGCAAATACTTCGATAATTACAACGCTTGATTATCGTCGAAACGAGACGCAAACAGCGGCATCGATTCTTTATCGAATCGTGTAAACTGTCCCAATCACTCTCCAGATTAAATTTGTCCAGATACACTTTGTCTGCACAAACAGCCGACCATGAGCCGTGTTTAGGCACGATAGCATACTCAGAAGCACGCTCGGCGCTTCGTCTGTAGTCTGGTCTAAGGCCCTAGCCTGATGAGAGGATCCCATATATAGCAACACTCGACAAAATCATGAGCTCCTGTCTCGCTCCTCAGAATTAGGGTGACCGTGAGCAGTTAATTATTAGTTATTAAATTAATTAATTAATTAATATAAGTCTGGGGTTCTCAAATCTTGGTTACTGAGTTACACGGCTGCATTTTACAAAAATCAGCAGCTTTTCACCTCTATGGAAGTCCATTCCATGGAGACGGACCTAGCATCCTCTCTGGTGGCATTTCTACCTCTTTCTCTCACCTGAAAACCTTCCTTTTCTCTCGGGGTACTTAACACTGGGAGCGCTTTTGAAAGGCTTATGCTGTGAGAAGCGCTTTATAAATGATCAAATACAATACAATACAATACAATTTTAGTCCCACCTTACTTCAAATCCTGGAATAGTTCTTAAAACGCGCAGTCATAAATGTACATTGAGACATATACAGATGTAGCCTACATTTGAACACGCACATTCAGAAATGTATACTTAAAAACTACTGTAATGTGCTTCGGTTCTACAACTACTCAGCAGTGGCGTAAATGACGGGGGGGGGGGCAGAGGGCGACTGTCCCTCAAAGTTTTGACTGGGACCTATCTGTTCCCCAAAATGCAAAAATCCGGTCGCGGAAAAACGTGTCCCGCAAAGTTTTGACTGGGGCCTATCTGCAGACCCCGCCCCAAATGCAAAAATCAGGTCTCAGAAAAAATCTGCCCCCAACGTTTTGACTGGGGTCTGTCCCCTAAAATGCAAAAATCCGGCCCCCAAAAAATCTGTATACCCCAAAGTTATGTACACATTTTTGCCTCTGCTGCTCATATACATGTTTGAAATCACTGGATGTAGCCTGTATACGAATTTGGTTACTTACAAGTTATGGGAGCTAAGCATGCATCCAGTGACGATTCTATCCTTTTATAGCGTCTTTATTGAACCTCCTGGGAGTACACACATCGCTCGTCAGTCGAAAGCAACTGCACGAAAGAACTGTTACTGTGACAGAATCACTGCCAGTGCACATGGCAACGACGGAAAGGGGTCGCGTATGTCAATTATATGCGCTACAAAACTGTCGTGCTAAATGCGCTATAAAAATGTTTCCGTGCAGTACTTCGTTACAGGACGTTGACGTTCACAGGCACGCGAAGTAGACACTGTGTTGGACCTCCCTCGGACTACTCTTTTGGACAACCCCTCTGACTAGACGCATCGCTCGTGAATAAGCTGGTGCCCTACAGGGAATAAACATAGACCCTAGGGAATGTGTATAATCATGGTATGTGTATATTTCATGTATATCTAACCCTAACACTAACCCTAACCCCTAACCCTCTAACCCTAGCCTAACCCTAACCCTAAATCTAAATTTTCAGGGTATCTACACAAACCCTATTTATACACATACCATGAAATTTCGGGGCATATACAATTAAACACATTCCCGATTATACACATTCCCTGTAACATAGGCCTATGTCCACAAAGTCATAGTAAGTATTCTTACCTTAAATAGCAAGAAGTCCATTTCAAACGAGCAAGTGTAAAACTCCGAAATATCTGAACGCCACGCAAAAGCCTCGTCGGATAAACCAGTTTATTCTCCGATATTTAGTCCAATCAAGTCCGCAAAGCCAAGCTGTACATGTAGAATTGTAGATGCTCAACTTTCAGAAACTAGGAAATCTTGATGCGATCAAATGTATTAAGTTCTTAGAAAGAAATCACAGCCCGTAGCTCGTCGCCTGCATAGTTCGCTAAGTTCGACAGTCATAATCCTGGAGGCCACGACAACCAATACGTTAGAGCGCTCACTTTATGACTCGTAGTACGGGTTCGAGCATCCACTGATACTGTGCAAGTCCTTCACTCCCAGTTGCCCAGCGCCATCGATGTTCCGTCGTACAGTCGTGTGTGCACTTCTGGACTTTTGAAGGACGGCAATATCAAATACAGATCTACTGCATGCATTGTATAAAAACGATACGGCTGGTTTTGCTACCGTTCGTCCATCGCTATTGACCTAACATTCAGAACGAACCATGAGAGGCAATCCAGACGAAAGATAAGTAGGACGTCCAACTTCCAGCAGGAAATTTGACCATATAACCGCAAGTTAAGTACGTACTATACGCGAAACCGGATTCACAAGAACCACGTCTGTACAAATCTTCAACGCAGCCTGACTGTGCTTCTCATCAAGTCGCACTCGTTAACCCTAGGTACTCAACGCTCGACGGCTCATTTGGCTACATGGAAACTGCAGCTATCTGGAATTTCCATCAGGTTCCGGTTCTTCTGCATCTTGATGCGATATAACGACGAAAGATAACGGTTTCTGCAGATGAAGAAAGAAGTAATGTTTACGAAAAATTCAATCGAAAACTGCCAAGAATAATAGGCCTATAAATCAGGCATGAAACGGAATAGTACTAACAAAACTATCGTTCGAAATTGCTAAAAAAATCCAATCTGGCGTATTCTGAGATATCCGATCAAACTCTCCTAAGCTTAGTAACAAAACTACATGATCTTAGAAAACTGCTTTGAAAACAATCTGTTGAAGCTGTAGCATAACAAGAAAATCTGCAAGAAGATATTCAGAAACTGTTAAGTATATAAATCTGCAGGTCTAGCATACAGTAGCCTAAAGCTTCAGTGCGGACAAAACTATCTGTCGCAGGCGCGTCTGTAAACTGGCATCTCCAACACCGAAATCTAGTTAATTAGACAAGATCGTAATTAAACTTATCAAGACTACTACAATCAATGCGGCAGGACGTATAGCTTCGGCGGTTCGTGGGGCTTCTTGCCACGTCAGCTCAACCATAGAAGATGCATGTGCTGGCAACATCTGCTGTTCAGATGCAGGGCAAGTCTATAAAAACGCCGACTAGGAAAAAGCAATCGACGTCAAGTCACTCTCTGATACCTCCACCTGTCGACGAAATCTCACCGACTCCTTTCGGACCGAGGCGCTGAAAACCACTGCATTATGCACGCCGCTGTCGAGCTAGAAACAAGACGGAGTTGCAAAGGTGATAGACGGAGAAGCAGCCAGGCCGCCATTTTAACCAGCTGCCCGTTCGCGTTTTCGCCGATCCCAGGAGAGTACAGCAATATTATCGGACTAATCAGAGTAATTTATCGTTTAGCGTTCTAAATTATTTTAAATGCACGAGGTTTCAATGCCAATGTCCAGGGTAACTGTCACCAAATTCAACTTTACGTAAGAAGTATTCTTTATCAACTCAACTTCGATTAAAGCCAGAATTATTTTCATCAATCCAATTCAATTCAAGCAAGAATTATAATCATCAATCCAACTAAGGGCGAATAATTTAGAACGCTAAAACGACTAATTACCGTAATTAATCCGATAATATTTGTTCTACTCTCCTGGGATCGGCAAAAATGTGCCCGTTCGTCCAACATTCCGCCCAATTCCGCTAGTGTTTAGTAAGGGGAAAGACGGTGAAGAGCTGGTAGCTTTTTCCCTTTGAGCGGAGCTGGGTGGAAGGGAAAATGCCGGCGGCTGTTTTGGTTTCTCTGATGTTCCGTTTGAACTGTGGGCGTTGGAAAGCAACGACGAACAAAAGCGGGAAAATAGTAAATAGTAACGGATTATGCATTTCGGAGTAGACGCAGAAGTGACGACGTCGAGTGACGTTTGCCAGATGTCATGGCAACAAGGGGCGTCAAAAGATCTCAAATAAACAAGAAACGGAGCAGACGATCTCTTTCGCCTTTGATCTCTCCGCCGATCAGTCATTAGCGCCGAAGTCTACTTCGTCAGTTTTTCGAATTATCCATCAACAAACCACTCTGCGCTCGCTTACCAGTGGCAGGCAGGTAGGCAGGGAGGCAGGTAGTCAGTCAGTCAGGCAGTCAGACAGTCAGGCAGACAGACAGGCAGGTAGTCAGACAGTCAGGCAAACAGACAGGCAGGTAGTCAGACAGGCAGACAGACAGGCAGGTAGTCAGACAGTCAGGCAGGCAGACAGGCAGGTAGTCAGACAGTCAGGCAGGCACAGGCAGGTAGTCAGGCAGTCAGGCAGACAGACAGGCAGGTAGTCAGACAGACAGTCAGGCAGACAGACAGGCAGGTAGTCAGTCAGTCAGTCAGACAGACAGACAGACAGGCAGGCAGGCGGGCAGGCAGACAGGCAGTATACCCTAATATTGAAATGCTGTTTAAAATAAACATAAAACGTCGAAGACAACATTTTATCAACACTAAATCAAATATCTTTACATAGAAGTCCGATATTTAGCTCAGTAGGTGCACAAGGGTCACTGGTTTTTCCCCCAGATTCACCGAATAGCTTACCGACTTACTCACACATCAATCCAATCCGACAAGATGGCAGCCAGGCATCGTACTGTTGGTGTGCTAGCTTTGAACGGTGCCAACCAAGTGCGTAATGACCGGTCGGATTATTACAGCAACGCTAATGGATTTCTGGGCTTCCAGTAGCATTGCGTGACTGCCGTTGAAAGCGCGGGGACTATTTACAGCACCGCGTCATGGTATCCTTCCCCTCTCTCTCGGGGACACGGCACGCGGACGGCCCCACGGGTCCTCGCCCTTCTCAGAGGGGCCGTCGGCGGTAAGCCGTCAAATTAACGACCATAAACACTTCAACGGGATTTTATGTCCCCCATAAAATCGCTAAAAACCCATACACAGCGTTTCCACGGAGTAACCGCTAAATCTACTAGAGATAAATACTTCATGCGATATTATCCGTCCTCGTTATACGTCGATTACAATGAACTTCCCTATAGGGCACGATTATTACAACGCAGACACGGTTATTGAATCGACGTCCTTCCCCACCGCTAGATGGATTGAAATCGTCGTGCAGACAATTGTGTCGATACCCAAGCCTACTTACTGCGCGTATCGATCCGCTGTTGTATACAGTGGCGGGAGAATTGCAATCTGGACGTCTTCATTGTCTACAATGCAGACGTCTGCGTTTCTATACACAACGATTCCAAGTGAATAGCGCTATATGTATACGACCAAACATTTGTATAGCGCTTTTTAAGGACCTATCTATAAAGCGCTCTATACGTGGACTGCCTAAGACTGCAACAAGCGGCGTGCTGAAACCGGTTTTCTTAAGTTCTTTCTTTGCTGCGCTGAAGGGCTGACGTCATTGGTTTGACGTTGCCGACGTAATCAAGAACAGTTTTCCCAACGACTTCTCTAGCGCTTTTATAAAACCACAATGCATGAGTCATCAATCGATATTCGCTTTAATTGAAAACGTAGCCTACTGTATAGACTAGACTGATTGACATAGCACTAGGGTCTAGGGCTATCCTGTTAGCGGAACTTAAGGTTCCGCAGGGTAGGCCTATTATCCATTGTTACTGCATTTGGAAAAAATCTGTCTTTACATGTAAACACTGAATTGAAGCGGTGAACAATCAAGTTGATTTGATTGATTGATTTGATTGTAACGATCTCATCATTAACACAGTGAATATCGTAATCCTATATACCACTATTAAATGGAGCAATACGCCTTCCGTCATGGCTAGCGATCATAGTGTACATTTTCCCATAGAAAATCGACCCTCAGGTAGGCCTATACGTGCACACATTATAAATGTGTGTATCTGAAGATTTATATGGCGCCCTACAGTAACCTTTCAGAAGCGCTGAAACATGGCTATCTCCTGATCGTTATAAAACGACGATAAATGTCCAGAGAATGTATAAGAAGCCATCTTTCGTCCTTTCATCGGAGAAGCCCTTCCTCTCCTCTCCTCTTCCGGATGAAGAAGAAGAGAGACAAGAGACAAGAAACATCTTCTGAAACCTGACGACGCAACAAAGATCTTTTGTGTGCATGTGTCTGTGTGTCTGTGTGTGTGTCTGTGTGTGTGTGTGTCTCTGTGTGTGTGTGTGCGTGTGTGTTTTGTATGTCTGTGTGTCTGTGTGTCTGTGTGTCTGTGTGTGTGTGTGTGTGTGTGTGTGTGTGTGTGTGTGTGTGTGTGTGTGTGTGTGTGTGTGTGTGTGTGTGTTTGTGTGCGTGTGTTTATAGCAACTATCTTTCATAAATGGAAGCGGCATCACAAATACTCGTTTGAGAAATCCCTAATTCCATCAAATCTGTCAGATTTCGTGATACATTATTCTCACATAAGTCAACCAAATCCACGGTAAGCCATGCCATTATTTAAGACATGTATATATACACATAATACATACGAATAAATATATAAATTTTATATATGATATTATATCCAGGCCAAGGCATCGCTCCATTCGCAACTACACTTACCCCCCCCCCCCACACCACACACACTATTATTATGACAGTTATACATCGGAGGGCTTAACAAACCATGAGACATTGAAAGCGTACGTACATCATTCTATTCTTCTATTAGGGATAATGCTATATATGTCATATACTATGTCATATTAATAGACGTCTACTGCAGGTATAGCAGGGATGAGCCATTTATCATTTTGCAATGGATTGGTGCAAGCGCATGCATATCAAACACTTCATTCACGTTCACACATCATCCACCCACTCCCTTCAGCTTCGTTCCTCCTATAATTATGCTAATACGTACTTCGTGAATATATATATATATATATATATATATATATATATATATATATAGAGAGAGAGAGAGAGAGAGAGAGAGAGAGAGAGAGAGAGAGAGAGACAGAGACAGAGACAGAGACAGAGACAGAGACAGAGACAGAGACAGAGACAGAGACAGAGACAGAGAGAGAGAGAGAGAGAGAGAGAGAGAGACAGAGAGAGACAGAGAGACAGACAGAGACAGACAGAGAGAGACAGACACAGACAGAGAGAGACAGAGAGAAAGAGAGAGAAAGAGAGAGAGAGAAGCGAGAGAGAGAGAGAGAGAGAGAGAGAGAGAGAGAGAGAGAGAGAGAGAGAGAGAGAGAGAGATAACGATAGACAGAATGACATACAGTCTGATACAGAAGGATAGTCGTAATCGTAATGGTATTCGTAAACTCTAAACTTCTAGAGCGCCACTCGATAGCCAAGCGCAGGGCACAAGCTTATTCACGATCGCTGGCCTTTGATATCGTTACGACGACCACAAAACAAACGAGAAACTACTCTGAGATTTTTATTCTTTAGACACCTTCGTTTAACAAGCTGACCGATAGCTAAACACGCGCAGCTATTATTGTTTAATGCATTAATCCTTCATAACAACCAACAACGAATATTAGTGACATAGTAAAGCCCTGTTTTTATTACAACTTTAACTGGTGTCTTTCGGACAATATAAAATAATTTTCAATGTTCTGTATAATTACTATGCTTTCAAATTATTGTCGTCAACGGCCTTTGATGTCATTATGACGACATAAAACCTGTAGAAACAAATAAAAATAGAAATAAAAATAAAAATTGTGCGTTGATATATTATTTGCGCAGCCTTGCAGGACCTCTGGTGAATAAACAGATATAAATTTATAGTTCTCCACATCATGGTGAAGGCTCAATCGGTTTGGTTTGTACACTATCGGTTTGGCTTGTACTCTATCGGTTTGGCTTGTACTCTATCGGTTTGGCTTGTACGTTTGGCTTGTACTCTATCGGTTTGGCTTGTACTCTATCGGTTTGGCTTGTACTCTATCGGTTTGGCTTGTACTCTATCGGTTTGGCTTGTACTCTATCGGTTTGGCTTGTACTCTATCGGTTTGGCTTGTACTCTATCGGTTTGGCTTGTACTCTATCGGTTTGGCTTGTACTCTATCGGTTTGGCTTGTACTCTATCGGTTTGGCTTGTACTCTATCGGTTTGTACTCTATCGGTTTGGCTTGTACTCTATCGGTTTGGCTTGTACTCTATCGGTTTGGCTTGTACTCTATCGGTTTGGCTTACTCTATCGGTTTGGCTTGTACTCTATCGGTTTGGCTTGTACTCTATCGGTTTTGCTTGTACTCTATCGGTTTTGCTTGTACTCTATCGGTTTGGCTTGTACTCTATCGGTTTGGCTTGTACTCTATCGGTTTGGCTTGTACTCTATCGGTTTGGCTTGTACTCTATCGGTTTGGCTTGTACTCTATCGGTTTGGCTTGTACTCTATCGGTTTGGCTTGTACTCTATCGGTTTGGCTTGTACTCTATCGGTTTGGCTTGTACTCTATCGGTTTGGCTTGTACTCTATCGGTTTGGCTTTTACTCTATCGGTTTGGCTTGTACTCTATCGGTTTGGCTTGTACTCTATCGGTTTGGCTTGTACTCTATCGGTTTGGCTTGTACTCTATCGGTTTGGCTTGTACTCTATCGGTTTGCTTTGTACTCTATCGGTTTGGCTTGTACTCTATCGGTTTGGCTTTGGCTTACTCTATCGGTTTGGCTTGTACTCTATCGGTTTGGCTTGTACTCTATCGGTTTGGCTTGTACTCTATCGGTTTGGCTTGTACTCTATCGGTTTGGCTTGTACTCTATCGGTTTGGCTTGTACTCTATCGGTTTGGCTTGTACTCTATCGGTTTGGCTTGTACTCTATCGGTTTGGCTTGTACTCTATCGGTTTGGCTTGTACTCTATCGGTTTGGCTTGTACTCTATCGGTTTGGCTTGTACTCTATCGGTTTGGCTTGTACTCTATCGGTTTGGCTTGTACTCTATCGGTTTGGCTTGTACTCTATCGGTTTGGCTTGTACTCTATCGGTTTGGCTTGTACTCTATCGGTTTGGCTTGTACTCTATCGGTTTGGCTTGTACTCTATCGGTTTGGCTTGTACTCTATCGGTTTGGCTTGTACTCTATCGGTTTGGCTTGTACTCTATCGGTTTGGCTTGTACTCTATCGGTTTGGCTTGTACTCTATCGGTTTGGCTTTACTCTATCGGTTTGGCTTGTACTCTATCGGTTTGGCTTGTACCTATCGGTTTGGCTTGTACTCTATCGGTCGGTTTGGCTCGGTTGTACTCTATCGGTTTGGCTTGTACTCTATCGGTTTGGCTTGTACTCTATCGGTTTGGCTTGTACTCTATCGGTTTGGCTTGTACTCTATCGGTTTGGCTTGTACTCTATCGGTTTGGCTTGTACTCTATCGGTTTGGCTTGTACTCTATCGGTTTGGCTTGTACTCTATCGGTTTGGCTTGTACTCTATCGGTTTGGCTTGTACTCTATCGGTTTGGCTTGTACTCTATCGGTTTGGCTTGTACTCTATCGGTTTGGCTTGTACTCTATCGGTTTGGCTTGTACTCTATCGGTTTGGCTTGTACTCTATCGGTTTGGCTTGTACTCTATCGGTTTGGCTTGTACTCTATCGGTTTGGCTTTGGCTTGTACTCTATCGGTTTGGCTTGTACTCTATCGGTTTGGCTTGTACTCTATCGGTTTGGCTTGTACTCTATCGGTTTGGCTTGTACTCTATCGGTTTGGCTTGTACTCTATCGGTTTAGCTTGTACTCTATCGGTTTGGCTTGTACTCTATCGGTTTGGCTTGTACTCTATCGGTTTGGCTTGTACTCTATCGGTTTGGCTTGTACTCTATCGGTTTGGCTTGTACTCTATCGGTTTGGCTTGTACTCTATCGGTTTGGCTTGTACTCTATCGGTTTGGCTTGTACTCTATCGGTTTGGCTGTACTCTATCGGTTTGGCTTGTACTCTATCGGTTTGGCTTGTACTCTATCGGTTTGGCTTGTACTCTATCGGTTTGGCTTGTACTCTATCGGTTTCGCTTGTACTCTATCGGTTTGGCTTGTACTTGGTTTGCTTGTACTCTATCGGTTTGGTTTGCTTGTACTCTATCGGTTTGGCTTGCACTCTATCGGTTTTGCTTGTACTCTATCGGTTTGGCTTGTACTCTATCGGTTTGGCTTGTACTCTATCGGTTTGGCTTGTACTCTATCGGTTTGACTTGACAGGCTGGATAGAGAAGGAGGGCGACGCTAATCATGTTTGTTATTACAAAGCGTCGTTAAACAGCAACTAACTAACTTTTTATATTTAGATCTATGTAACGAAATATGAAATGAGGTCCTGTTATGGTAATTCCACAATGATAGGTTCTTATCAGCCGGCATGCACTCAATTCCAAATTGAAGCCAAGAATTCCTACCCCATGCAATCCATCCGATCCTTCGCCTTCCATGCAGGCTTTCTCGTCCTCAGCGAAATCCGCCGTAACAGTTGCTCTGCCACCTTTCTCCGATCTCTCTGGTAACCTCCACTGGACATCGATCTCTGGACAACCCCTCTGATACGACGCAGCGCTCGTGAATAAGCTACACTTAGCTTTAGAGTAGCGCATTAGAAATTTGGAGTTCACGATTATGTTTACGATTATCATTAGGTAATTAATTATAATTATTATTCTCATCGGAGACTCACTTGAAAACTAAGCTCAGAGCAGGCCTAGATCTACCAGCTTATTCACGAGCATGGCAAAATGTAAATGATAGACAGACAAGACAGTAGTTTTTACTTCCGTAGATGATATTTGAATCTCAGTGACTCGGGTTGAATGGTTACAGTTTACACGCACTTCAATGTTTGGGAGAGTCGTTTCTACTAGATGAAAAGACTTATTTATAGAGGGGCCTACCTATTCTGGCCAAAAGACAACATTATAATAATGAAAATGTTCGTAGGTTAAGCGATTAAGACTACATTCGTAGAACATGATATACAAACTTACTTATCTAATTATGTGTGCACTTGTCAGATGAAAAATTCCCGAATGAATGAATGAATGAAATAAAGATCATGCACTCGCCCGCTAGTTCGATCGCTCACTTGCTTATTTTTTTTGGTTTGATGCATAGGGAGCCAGACTACTGAACCAGCTGCGCATGCGCACTTAATAAGCTTTAACAAGAGAATTATATATTGAATGAAGTCGATATACAAAGACGCAAATAAAGATGTATGAAGCGCCACTACATGACCGATTGCTATAAAAAGTACTCCATAAAAATTATGAAGCTTAATTTAGATATTTTACTTAGATCGTTATCAAAGTTGTACCAAATTAATTTTTATGTTATTGCACATTTGTAACATCCATACTTACTTACTTGCTGATGGGTTTCCATGGTTTACTTTAACACCTAGATGTTTATACCTACCAAGATCAAAATCTGGCCTAATATGTATTAAAACAAGCTGAATTGACTGAGCGAATGTTTTTAATTTTAACAAGTATTTAAAACACTGAAGTTTGGGGAGTTCATCAAGCCAGATAACCATAACATTGCATGACGCCATCTAGCAGCATCACACCCATCCACCATTATATGTAATCTGGTTTTAGCGATGCTACCAACAAGAGTCTAACACACGAAAAAGGCTCAAAATTCTGCATTAAACTCACGTTTTTCTAAATCGGATTATATAATTTGACAAATCACTGCCAGTTTATTCGTTTTATTAGTCAGGGGCTACTCGCTGCCTTGATCTTGGTAATTTTACGCTTGATCAGACGTCGATAATAGGCGACGACCGACTCTCGTTTTTAAATGCTAATACGCCTGACCTCGTTCTACACTGGGACTTGGACAGCAGGATTTCGACCACGGATCCTCCAGTCCGTCCGTATATCAATCCATCCAACGATCCAACCAACCATACATCCATCTATCCATTCATACATCCATCGGCGAACATTTAGTATCGGGGTTTGTAAGTTCACTGGCGTTTGACGGTATCTTTTGGCATGCTGCGCGGAAGGTACCATGTTTTCTAATAACGACACTAACCCTAACCATAACCGACCATCACGACGCCTAATCTTACCCTAACCGACTGTCACGACGCCTAACCTGACCCTAACCAACTCTCACAACGCCTACCTTACCCTAACCGACGCGAGAAAACCTACGCACCCCGATTCTAAATGTTTACCCATTCATCTATCCACTTTGTTTCTGCCACCATTTATCGCAAGGACTTGGCTGGTGGTACTCTTAATCCAGAGCCGGAATATAATGAACCCGAATCACGGGTTAAACTGTTTTATGTCGTTGAGCACGAGAGAATAGGCTAATTTATCAGACTGATGTCTCTGGTTCTGAGTAAATGTCAAATATTGTTTTTGTTTTGCTTGTCTCTTACATCAAAGTTATACTTATTCACTGGTGTGATTAATTTTGTTTAATTTCTTTCTCTGTAGGGCACCTATGATAACAACGTCTTCCTTGCATATCTTCCATTCGACTGTCGATTAAGTTCTGGATGGATTTGATTTAGTAGCCTTCGTGTAGCGTAAACTCTTCAACTGCATTTAATCGATTTGAGCATTGAAACCACTTGATGCCTCCTATACTTTTGGATATAGCAAGTTTCTCGCTGAAACTCGTCTGCTACCATTAGCCATGGATTTATCGGTACCGCATCGTAAGTCGGAGTCGCTTCGACACTGGAGTCAAATGGTCCAGGAGACCTTATTGTCAGTGGGTCTCGATGGTCCGTTTGGTATTGGGGTGTCGGGCGGCGCGGAGAACGGTCAGTTTTGTTGGATTGAACATGTCGATGCGACGAACATTGTCTTCTTCAATGGCAAACTGCATTGCGACGAGATCATTCTCGAGATCCAGGGTCAAAAGGTCGCCGGGTACACGTTGAACGATTTGCAGGAGTGGTTGCTATTGGCGACGAATAACAACAGCCCTGTTCTCATCAAGACGGTTGTGACAGGTAAAGGAAGAGTTTGTTTTCTTCGCTAATCTTTTTTGTCCTAAAGTTAAATTGCATAGTATTGTATTGTATTGTATTTAGAAATTTATAAAGCGCCTCTCACAGTAATACCCAATCAGAGGCGCTCCCAGTGCGAAGAGCCCTGCGAAGAAAGAAACGTCCAGACAACGAGAAGGGACTGAAATACCCCCAGTTAAGATCACAGATCGATTCGAAGAGGAAAGGTCATAGTGAGACATAGATGTATGCAGTGGTTAAATTGCTCACCCAGAGGTGGCGACGGATCTCTGAATTTTTGCAAATCTAAAGCATAGGCCTATCTGATGAATCTATAACCGATACTTGCTATTCGCTATTAGGATAACATGCAAAATGTATGAAAGAAGAATCATAGGGTTGATTACTGTAACAAATCACATTTAGGTGACGGGTCTACTCTTTTAGGTGACAGATCGCCTAGTTTAGGTGGCAGATCTCAAATCCGAGGTACCGGGTCTCAGATCTGGCGAGATCTGGCTGAATTTAACCATTGGATGTGTGCCTTGTGTAGTATAGGAAAGGTGCTCAGTTCGTGGCTTATCATGTCCCAAGGCTAAGATGACAAAATGATGTGTGAGAGACTTTGGTGTGGATTGGCTATCTTTCTTTGTGTCCTATTCGATGAAGGTGGTGTGGAATGACTATCTTCATTTATGTCTGATTCGATGAGGGTGCAGTGCAAAGCAGTTGTGTTGATGAGCTGAAGTGCCAGTTTTGTTGGATTGAATCTTATCAATTGATCATAATTACCATCTGACAGCATCTGTGCCTCTGATGAGCACCTGTGGCGAGTCTCTTGAAGTAACTCTATAAAAATTGCAAAATTTTATAGTTTGTGACATTCCATCTTTGGAATGCTGCTCTGTCTGCAACACCCTTCCAGCCATCTCTGGTCTTGGCGTATCTCCAGACCATGTGTTGCCTGGACTGGACCCCTGTGAGTGAACACATGTCCATATGGGTTGAGCATGTGCATCTGGTCTCTTTGAATCTCTTGGGGACCAGTTTTTACAAGCTCTAGGTAATGTAAATGTACTCGATTTTATACAGCGACCGTATATGGCCTTGACCCTGCTCAATTTTCAATGAATTGATCGGGCGAGATCCTGCTGAGACGCAGCCTCTAACCAATGCAGCTAACTGGGCCAGTGAGGTTGAATGAACCTTGCGGATTTAAATTCTCTAGAACCAGAAAAGTTTGGTACAGGATGGAAATTGTGTCAACAAAAAACTGCCATTTGTAAAACAAAAAACTGCCATTACTAAAACAAAAAAACTGCCATTACCAAAACAGAAAACTGCCAGTACTAAACATATTGATGTTTTCAGCATTACCCGGTATTATAAATGTATGCATTTAATATGGGATGCATCACACCAGATAACTGTTCCCCCAGACTCGAGTAGCTTGGTAGTATCAACATCTTTTGGCTGCCAGAGCATCGACCTACCTCACCTAAACCTATTTTTTTACATCAGACTAGAGAAACCTACTTTTTTAACAAACAGGATTGGGGACGATCAAAATAATGATCGTTAGTCAATCAGGCACAAGTCAGTTACTCAGTCATAGATCAGTCAGTCAGTCAGTAAGATGTCAGTCAGTCATTCAGCTTCCATTCATTCAACTAAGCTGTCAATTAAACCAGTCAATCAGACTGACTTGTGACAGATAATCCAGCCAGTCAGCCCACCCAAATGCCATTCATCCAGTCATTCATTAATTCATCGTGGTATTCCTATATAGCATCTATTCCACGCGTATACTCCAGGGCATTCTCCATTCAGCGAGTCATTCGTTGAATAGATGTTGAAGCGCTGATCTTCAGATACGTACTTAGAATTGTTGACGACGGTTTCTATTTCAGATCTGGTCTAAATGGCTGTTGTTGACAGCCTGCAGCAGGACTTGTGATTTTATTAGGGTGTGTGCCTACAGCTGGGCATGTTTATATTCAAAAAATGGGTGGAATTTAGCCCTGAAGCCCAGTTATGCCATAAGTTTACCACATGTGTGCCTTACAGGCTGTCAAACTGTTTTTCCTCTAGGGTTTTAGATATTTGATATCGCAAAAACGCAGGTAATGCTAAATTAACCTTTGGAACTGGAACCATTCGCTCCAGATGAAATGGTTTTGTGCCTTTGCAGGGTGAAATAACAGTATTGTTCACACCACCCTTCCATGTCCTTTTGATTGAGTGTGTATGTGTTTGTTTGTGTGTGTGTTTGTGTGTTTGTGTATGTGTTTGTGTGTGTTTCTGTGTGTTTCTGTGTGTGTGTGTGTGTGTTTGTGTGTGTGTTTCGGTGTGTGTTTCGGTGTGTGTGTGTGTGTGTGTGTGTGTTTGCGTGTGTTGAGACCTTAACACGTAAACAATGATATGATGACCTGTGTGATTTGTTTATCATAATTCTCAATTTTGCTATGACATTACTATAATCATAAGTCACTGTCATATTCATCATTATCATCATGCTCATGCAGTGGATGTGGAAATGACAATGCTCAGGAGGGGAGCTTGCCACAAATGATGATAATGATGATGAGTTGTTGTGCCAAATGTCTGGTTGCAGACCACAGTTGACCACCAGACAGCATTACTTTAGGAGTGCATCAAAGTGTATCAAACTTGTGCAAAATAAGTGCTTCATCAAGTGTAACATAAGTGCTTCATCCGGTAATTAGAATCCCACCTAATCAAACATATCAGACGTTTTGCATGTTTAATTAATGCTAATGACTATGGTCCTTTGCTTTGTTTTCAACAGACCGTTAATCACTAATCTGTGAAGGACTTGTTTGCTAACTCTGGGGCTGCATGCCAAATTGACTTTATTAAGTATGGTACATTAGGTATTTGCAGTCTTCCCTTGCGTGTATGTGTGATATGGTGAACTCAGTCTCAAAGCAGTTTCATATCCTACAGGCATGAGCTGGAGAGTAAGCTGCATGTCCTGAGATGCGTGCGCAGGCCACTCTTGTCCAGGACTTTGGATTGCTTTAGTTGCTGTTTAACGACGATGCTGTTAAATGAAGATGATTGGTGTTGCCCTCCTACTTATCGAGGCTTGGGACTGGCACTACCAAAGTAGGGGAGCAGCAGAGTTAGAAGAAGAAGAGTATCTTAAGCTAGCACGAGAGGCAGCCATTTATGAACTTCATTTGTTTCCAGATTTCTACTCCACCTGTGCTCCCTAGCCAAATCAGTTATAATGAGTACACTGGCCGTACACTGTCGGTGGGAAGATGAGACGGTGAGGGAGAAAACTGGCCACACGCTGTCATATACCGAGGCTAAGAAAATGAAGCCGATAACACCTCATACAGCTGTCCTCTCACACATAGACTTCTAGATACATTAAGCTTAATGTATCTAGAAGTCTATGTCTCACACATAGGGACACGGTAGTGTAGGGGTATGTTCGGTGCCTTGCAGCCGGAGGGTTGCGGGTTCGAATCCACCTCAAGCCGCCGCGTAGGGACCCTGGCAATTCACTCGCAATTGCTCATGCGCTTCAGTGTCTGCGCTGTAGTCGGGAGCGCCTCTGAGTAGAAATCTTGAAGGGGCGCTATAACAAGTGCTCAGACATACTATGGCTGGTTGTTTGCTTCACTTCTGACCTGATAGACCCTCCCCCTCTGTTGTTGTCTACAGATGATCAGCGTGGGTGGACATTATTGCATTCAGAGTCTATATATAGTGAGCCTGTATGTGTCCAGTGGTTATTAAAGGATCAGAAAGGAGGGCATGGTTCAATTAGTAATTGCATGACATTCCATTTGAGAATCCCTAGAGGCTTTTGGTCCACCTGTCAATTTGTGCCATGGGGAGCTTCGGCCGGTGTTATTCTGGGAACTATCCCTAGGTCCTAGGCTCTTGATGTGCCTAACTGTTGTCTTATCTGTGCCTGTTGTCTTCCTCTTGGTTAATAACTTCTCTACATCTGTGTGTGTGTAGGCGGAATTTTATAAATGGGAGTGTGTGCTTGCCTGTGATAAATTACGTAAGGGCACTCAGTACACTCACCTGGCTTCCCTTGAGTCCATCCCACTTCCATTGGATACACTTGGTTTCCCTTGGATACACTTGTTTTCCGTTGGATACACTTGGTTTCCCTTGAATACACTTTGTTTCCCATGGATACACTTGGTTTCCCCTTGGATACACTTGGTTTCCCTTGGATACACTTGGTTTCCCCTTGGATACACTTGGTTTCCCATGGATACACTTGTCTTTCCTGGCTACTTTAGATCCACACAGTTTCACTTGAAACAATCAGTTTGCATTGGATAGACTCAGTTTGCATTGACTACACCTGGCATCAACTGGATACACCAGGTTTCTGTAGGATACACCTGGCTTCCACTGGATACACCCTGCTTTCCTCTGATACACTACTTGTGATTTGACATGGTGTCAGATAACTTGAAGTCATACTTAGGGCTACTAATTCTGATCTTGATTTGTTCGAGATGTCCATATTTTGATTAATTAATATCGTAATCAGGTATTAACAGGTTGCATCCTGTATCTTATTGTGTACAGGAGATTAATGTAGTGAGATTAATTCATGGAGATTAATGTCCTAGAGATTAGTGGCCATGCCACCAAGCTTCCTCTTTGGTTGGCCTGGCCATGGAGGCCTTAATACATATATCCGAGTTCCGGGCCTGGCACTGCGATTGGCAATATCAGTGAAGTTACTGGTATTAAGCAGCTGTTAGTATGCTTGCATGGGTGACCACCCTCAGAGCAGTGGCAAGCTATCTAGGCCGACTACCCTGTCCATTCTTTCTGGGTCAATAGATAAGTAGACACACTGATGACAGGTTGGGGGTTAAGTAAGCAAATCAGATTTATTAATAAAAGGTGAATACCTACATTGTTGTCCGTGAACAATGTAAACAACAGGTCGTGTGTTTGTATTTATGTCTTTGGTTACTCATACAATGCCTTTTAAGAACCTCTTGAAGGTGCTAAAACACCATTAAGCCTTACCCAGACTCACCGGATCCTCGATC
Source organism: Aporrectodea caliginosa (assembly GCA_020284085.1). Taxonomy (NCBI): domain Eukaryota; kingdom Metazoa; phylum Annelida; class Clitellata; order Crassiclitellata; family Lumbricidae; genus Aporrectodea; species Aporrectodea caliginosa. The sequence continues at coordinate 627,776 of JACEVL010000904.1, read as the reverse complement.
TTCCAATTCTCGACCTAAACGACACCCACCTTAACATCTACTCTGCCTCTGATCCTCTGGAAACTGGACACGTACCTTCTTTGGACTACCCTTTTGAACAACCCCTCTGACTTGACGCAGCGCTCAGAATAAGCTGGTGCCCTGTGCTTGGCTTTTGAGTGGAACTCAAGAAGTTTGGAGATTACGATTAACATTACACAGTCTTATCTGACTGAATTTTAAAAGTGCGACTTAAGCAAGGATGAAAATGTTTCCCCGGGTGACTGTGGTCGAGCTTTGTTGACTTGTTCAGATGTTCGGTTAAGTGTACAAGATTTGCATACATTGATGCTTTCTATTATTATTATTATTATTTTATTTATTTTTTATTATTATTGTTATTCATTCATTCATAGAAGAATTTATATAGCGCCCCTTAAAGGTAAACTACTCAGAGGCACTCCCAACTTCAGCCCGGACAAAGAGGTTAGTTTTCAAATGGCCATATAGAAAGTGTCAGTGCATGAGTTAGGGAACAGGCTCAGCTCCCAAGGGAGGCCATTCCAAACCCTGGGACCTACCACAGAGAAGACACGGTTTTGATTAGTTGCCAACTTGCCATGCGGCAAACAGTACCACCAGAACCCCCTCAGTTGTTGTTGTTATAATGTTATATTTATTAATAGGATGAAAATTGTTAATACTGGTCAGAGATTTGCAAGAATACTGACTTTCTAAGAGTGTTGCTCTCGGAAAGTGAATGAAGTTCTGTGTTCAAGAAATTACTGAACTGATGTTTTCTTGGTTTTATTTCTCGTAGGCTCTCTGACGAAAGACCTGAGGGAATTTCTAAATACAAGATTCCAGAAGGGCTCCCTGGACCACGACCTTCAGCAGACTATACGCAATAACATCTACAAAAGAACCGTTCCATGTATGTACCACATTACGAGAACCGTTCTATATATGTACCTCATTGTGAGGACTGTTCCATGTATGTACCACAGTGTGAGAACCGTTCCATGTATGTACAATTTTGTGAGAACCGTTCCATGTATGTACCATTGTACCACATTGTGAGAACAGTTTCATGTATGTACCACTTTGTGAGAACTGTTCCATGTATGTACCACAGTGTGAGAACCGTTCCATGTATGTACCATTGTACCACATTGTGAATACCACATTGTGAGAACAGTTTCATGTATGTACCACATTGTGAGAACTGTATCATGTATGTACCACATTGTGAGAACTGTTCCATATATGTTATTGCTATTATTATTATTATTATTATTATTGAACACATTTTTAACACGTGCAAAGTCATGCGGAAATGTGAAATCCATTTTCACTTCCTCTTGACATAATATGGTTTCACAATTTTGGTAGATTTGGATAAAATCTTAGCTTCCCACATCGTATTATATCAGCATAATTACTTCCCTATTGCTAGACATTTATTGTTAACATTTCGAAACGCCCTGTAGTAGGGCTGGGACTACTTGAGCTCAATCAAAGATCTTCTCGCTAGTGGCAGTTTCGACTGTGGCAGTTTCAAAACATATTACCGGCACATGCATTCTGGTAGATACATACGTCTTCACGTATATGCGTGCTTACGAACTCAATGGTCCATATGTAGGTACGAACTACACATCTTTAGATGAAGTCTTAAGTGTTTGATTGATAACTATGAAACCAGTGGAGCAGCTGAACTAGTTTAACAAATATCAAACAACAGGAAACCAGCGCTGGAGTACCTGCCGCTGTTAAATATGACACTTAATAGTTTGATTGAAAGCTTGAAGGCCATAGATTCATCCAGGATTAACACATCTGGATGGTGTAATTTATTGCAAGTTCTTAAAATGCTTAAAACACCTGGATATCATGATTTATTGCAAGTTATTGGTTTGCTTAAAGTTCTTAAAATATTTGCCTTCCAGGTACAACACGACTTCCAAGACCCGGAGAGGTGGATGGGGTGGACTATAAATTTCTCACCCTCGAAGAGTTTTCGGCTCTGGAGAAAAGTGGTAGCCTTCTGGAAAGTGGAGTTTTTGATGGTAAGTTGGGTAGAATTTTTAAGGTGTACAATTCGCTTTGTAGAATTTTTTATGTGTAGTTGGGTAGAATTTTGCTTTTTTAGTTTGTGAGAATTTTTGGGTATGCTGTTGGTTGGGTAGAATTTTGTGGGTGTACAGCTAGTTGGGAAGACTTTTTTGAGTGTGTACAATTTCTTGGGTAGAAATTTGTGAGTGTACAGTTATTTGGGTAGAATTTTTCTGGGTGTACAGTTACATCGGTTGATGCCTTGTGCATTAGACACCGGCGCAATAGAAGTTGCTAATTACATTACATGGGTAGAATTTTGCAGGTGTACAGTACAAAATGTTGGGTAGAATTTTGTTGGTGCACCGTTACTTGGGTAGAATTTTAGGAGTGTACAGTTATTTTAGGATGAATTTTATGAGTGTTCATGTGGATAGAGTTCTGTGTGTGTACAATTTTGTTCAGTAGAATTTGGTGGAATTAGGATTAGTTGAGTGGAATTGTGTGTGTGTGTGTGTGTGTGTGTGTGTGTAGGTGTGTGTGTGTAGGTGTGTGTGTGTAGGTGTGTGTGAGTGTGTGAGTGTAGGTGTGTAGGTGTGTGTAGGTGTGTGTGTGTGTGTTTAGATGTGTGTTTAAGAGTGTGTTTGTGTGTGTATGTGTATTCATTCATTCGGGAATTTATATGTATATATGTGTATGTGTGTGCATCCTCCCATTGAAATCATGTATAGCCAAGTTTGCTATTCCATTAGCGCCCCTTGGTGAACGCCAGTTAAAATATATCTTGAAATATCTGTTCGTACTGGTGGGATTTGAACTTCTGACCTTTTGGTCTGACAGTCCACCACACTCACCACTAGACTGTTGCATAGCCAGCGTTTAGTGCTGAACTGTATTGCAAGGTTTCTATCCCATTAGCGCCCCCTGGTGAACGGATCTATAAAAATGAGCTCACCCACTGTATACTGTCTAATTGCTCTTCTAGATCATCAGGCGTTGAGGCCGCCTGCCCGTTATGTCCTGAGGCAAGGAAAAATAGGGTTAATACATTCCCGCTTCATTTTGAGAGGTTTATTAAAGACATCCTGGAGAGATGCCGGAAAAGTGCTATATAGATGTTCGGTTACTTGATACCGGTTGGCGTCTCTCGAGATTGACCTTTGGCCTTAAGTAGGGAACCTGTTGTTAGCATTATTCTGCTGTTTGTGTGGTGACTAGATGGTGTGTGTTTTATGGATAGGAGCTGGATGTAGGTGAGTTTTATGCCAGACCAGAAACTTAACAGTCGTGGACTTAATAGTCTTGGCCTTTGAATATTGGCCTTTACAGTCTTGGGGTTAGCAGTCTTGGCCTTTGAATATTGGCCTTTACAGTCTTGGGGTTAGCAGTCTTGGCCTTGACAACCTTGGTCTTTACAGTCTTGGACTTAATAGTCTTGGCCTTTGAATTTATTGGCCTTTACAGTCTTGGGGTTAGCAGTCTTGGCCTTGACAACGTTGGTCTTTACAGTCTTGGCCTTAGCAGTCTTGGCCTTTGCAACCTTTGCCTTAACGCTCTTGTCCTTTATGATTTTGGCATTTACAGTCTTGGCCTTTACAGTTTGACCTTAACAGTCTTGCCCTTAACGGTCTTCTCCTTAACAGTCTTGGCCTTTGCAGTCTTGGCCTTAACAGTCTTGGCCTTTGTTTATAATGAATGCCGCCTTCCGACTGCTACACCCTTGCAGGTCGTATAAAATTATGTTGTCAACAGGCGAAGGTGTGATGTGGATGCCATGGCCGTTGAAACTACCTAATGTCTTATTGTGAAACGATCAATTGATGTGGCCTGAAACAAGTCTTAAGTTTAGGTCTACACCTGAATAACATAGGAACAAAACAGTGCAATTAAGGTTTATCAGTGAAATGCAGAAATAGGCTAATTACACAGAGGGGGGGGATTGTGTCCAACACGCAGACAGCGATGTGCCTGCCGTAGAAACATCAGCAGATATAGTGGTGGTGCCAGAAGACACTCAGCTATATTGTAGACTATATCTGACTGCAGGAGTTCTCAAATGCACATGCCATAGAGCCAGATTCTAATGTAATGACTTCTCTATAACGACGTTATAACAATGCACAACTTCAAGCAATGGTGGCTTCAAACAAAGCCCTAGGCTAAGCTTTAGTCCATTAGAGTCCATTTCTTTAGTCCAGGTTGAAATCCAATAAGTCAGAGAAATCAGAAGTCGGGCTATGGAGGGTCAGTAAGATTAAACAGATGAGTTTAGTTCTGAAGGCCAGTAGAGAAGGGACAGAATGTAGAAAACTGGACAGAGTTTTTGAAGCTTTCGACTAGCCCAGGGGTCTCCAAAGTTTTCCAGCCGGGGGCCACATTGCTGATTTTCTAAAGCTCCACGGCCCAAAACTCCGAAGAAAAAACTGCGAATGAATAACTTTAAACGGACTATTTATTCCTTAGGTCTGATGCAGTGCAGAATTTCAATGCAGGTATCAATAACAATTAAGATGGTTTCTCGTTAGTCCCGCAGAGTTCCTATATCTACAAACAGCGACATGGATTTTGGCAATATGCATGTCAGAGTACAGCGGCGTTAAAATTTTCAATTTTTCCAATTTAGTTTGTTTCTTCAAGGAGAGTTCCGCGGGCCAGATTAAAGGCCCTAGCGGGCCGGATGTGGCCCGCGGGCCGTACTTTGGAGACCCCTGGACTAGCCACCAGGAATGCCTGTCAGACAAACACTGCTTAGGTGTGAGGCTCAGCAAGAGTCCTGCAGGGTATCCATTTGAGCCAGTGCTATATTTGTTGGCATTGTTGTTATTATTATTATTATTATTATTATTATTATTATTGTGCATTTATTATAAATGCCGATATCTAGTGGTCAAGCACAAGTACGTTGCGCTGAGCAGTTTTGAGTGAAGGACTTTCAGGAGATACCTACACAGTAACCATCTTTGGGGGAGGCTTGAACCCACATCGACAGCTGTAGCTGCTCTATTGTCTCGTTGCTGGGAAAGCAGTCCTGGTTCTCAGAGTTCTCAGTGTTTGTTTTCTTTTGTGCCTTTGTATAATCGTATGCCAGTGGAGGAATCTTGATCGTATGTGTATGCGTTTACCCATTGCCTCCTGTAGTTTACCCGAATTCTACCATTGGGCTTTCATGGGCTGAGATTCACTGGGCTATCAGTTAGGAGGAGGATTTGATGGGAAGCAGTCTATCCTCTGATTCCCCTCTGGTTTCATTCGGTTTGAATATCCTCTGCTTGATAGGTCACTTGAGTTTCAGCTGTTATTCTTTAAGCAGGGCGGAGCGCAATGCTCTATACACAGGAATGGAAACTCCGTGTTTAAGGTCGTGCGACTAGTTTTTGGGCGATATTCGGCGGTCAGGAAAATATTTCTTTACATTGTTTACATAATAATTACATTCAGTTAATTATATATATATATATATATATATATATATATATTGTTACATGCAAGACATTGTAAAGGGTGATGATATTTGGCATTGCATGTAACAGGTAGAATTGCACCTGTCTTTCTGGCTTGTGGTTTTACGGAAGGATGGGCTGGAAGGCTCCAATGGTAGCAGCTGCCTGTTTGGTGGGAAGTAATCATTCGGTTGGAAATTTAGAAGGGATGAGTGCCTAGACAGTGGGTTGCGAGAATCTACCCTTGTTTTATGTGTATAAAAGTGGGGATATGCGAACTCTGGAGTGAGTACAGTTTCGTATAACTCTGGTTTGCAGCCTTATGTCTGTTGCTGATCGTGTGACGTTTTTACATAGAATACTGACTTTGACAAGACTTGGTTGCGCTGTACGTACTGGCTGGAACCTCTTGTGAGAATCCTGGACACCGTTCCGGTTGACTGCTACCCGAATAGAATGCAGAAGTCAGATGTAGTGTGGTGTTACCAGACATTATGTTGGAAGTACACTGCAGTATAGTGGATGTTACGAGACGTGAATTTCAGTACATCAGACTAAGGTGTTACGGAAGAGGGCAATCTAGAGCAGATTTCCTCGGTAGATTGGCCAAGTTTGGCTGTGGAGGTTACGACTCTTCCTGTTCTATTTTTAAGGATACAGGGAAGCCGTGTCGTTTTGGCTACCCACCCCCGAACAGACGGGGTAATTAATCTAATGACGACTACGCGACCATTGAACCAAAACGGGTATCTGTTAATGAGGCTAAACACATGGCCGATGGCAAGCTGGAAGGCTCCTGATAGGAAACTCTGCCGAATGGAGGCAGCGGTGTCAGGCGTTGTAATGGCGACCGAATGCCCCTACTCCACGGTCGCTAATGTCTTGGTGCTGCTTTGATGTGGTAGCGACTGCCGCACTATGTGGTTGGGTTCGTCAAAGTGATGTGAAATAACACCAGACATCAATGGTATTTAGCAGCATTTTTAACGACGGCGCATTTGTGTGGTACTTGAAAGGAGTGCTCAGTGGTGTAGTGGTTAGCGCGCTGGACTGTCAATCGAGAGGTCAGAGGTTCAAACTGGCCAGTTCGGCTATAATGAGGGCACTGTTGGTGGGAAGAATCGAGGTAGAGGACTGGCCGAGGCTAAGAAAATGAAGTCGCTAAAACTTCATATCCATGGCTGCCTCAGGGTTAGTGTAAGGGACTGCTCTTCATCTTTTCTAACATGTGGTATATTGTATCTGTGTGTGTGTATGTATCTGTGTACGTATGCATACATACGTACATACATACATGCGTAATTACCTACGTACCTTCTAATGACATCAAACGCACGGCCTATATCTTGCGGTTCAAGAGTCCTTAATATCGACCATATCTAAGATTAGCGTACGTGCCTGCAGGTCTGTTTATACAGAGTTCAAGAAACTTAAAAGAGGTGTTTTAACTTCAGCAGGTCACATGTTATCTTGTCTTATGTATTGTCTACAACTCTACATTATGTGCTACACGTCTTCGGCCGACGTTCATTCGCAGTTGCTGGTCCATCCATGTGAAACTCTCTACATTTTCATGTTCGCAACTTTCTTTCGGAGACTTTTGGTCCTAGCTGAACACTTGCCTCTTCCAGTCTACCTATGGCTCTTAACGATTACCCGGCTTCAACGTGCAATTCTATCAAATTACGTCACCTTGTCACCTTGTGCCGTCAGTTCGTGGAACTCTAGCGACCAAATTACATAGACTGTCTTTAAAATTGCCAAAAAATTGCAAAGACTGTCTTTAAAATTATCAAATAACAGAGATTGTATTTAAAATTATCAAGGAAAATTATCAAATTACAGAGACTGTCTTTAAAGTTGTCAAAAAATTGTAGAGACTCTTTAAAATAATCAAGTAACAGAGACTGTCTTTAAAATTATCAAATAACAGAGATTGTATTTAAAATTGTCAAGACAAATTATCAAATTACAGAGACTGTCTTTAAAATTATCAAATTACAGAGACTGTATTGCATTTTGCATTATCAGGTAACTACTATGGCACACCAAAACCTCCGAAAATACCTCAGAACAGCGAGTCGCCATTCCGTCGCACTGGTTCCATGGGGAACATCGTTCCCGGTCAGCATCCGTCTTCAGAGGGCAAGCGACGCCGCAACCGATCGAATATTGAAACCAACCTAACCGGAAACACGATCATCGAGGCTCATCAGAAGGTGGCGCTCGAGCGGAAAAAGTCCCTCGAACGAGTACAGGCCGCTATGGGGCACCAGAGCGCAATGCCGAGCGGTACCAGTGATGCTCAGTACCTTGTCGAGTAAGTAGTGTTCAGTACCTTGGTTGGTATGCTGTGTACCATGTTGAGTAAGTCGAGCTCAGTACCTTGTCCCGAAAGTTGTTTATTTTAATGGTATCGTGGCCACTACTGGCCAGCTGGTTAAATGTGGGTGTTCTTCAAGCTTTATTCTACCGCTGTTAACAGTTAGACCTTAAAAAGTTAACAGCGTAATGAGATTTCAGGTAGGAAAACTACCGATACTCCTTATTGCCAGACTATTTCTCCTAGTGTGAGATACACAGGGGGCCTGTTACAACATGCTCTGTTTTTCATTCATTCATTCATTCACGACATCCCGGCCATTCATTCATTCAGAGGACTTGTATAGCGCCCCTCTAAGGTACCTACTCAGAGGAGCTCCCAGCCCAACTCCGGCGATAAAGAACAGTTAAAATGCTTTTAAAATGCTTGTGAAAGGTGTATGCAGAGTCCCTAGCTAAGAGAACACACCGATCAGAAGGTAGGTGGTCGGTCCAACCACTGAAAAGGCATGACGTCATGTCTCTGAAGTGCCTGCAAATGAAACGACAATTGTAGCAGCATCATGGCTTGGAATTATGTGTTGTATGGAATTATTTTTTTATTACTACACATCTTTTAGATGCCACTGTCTACTGACCTAGCATCAAATCGATGGCACTGAGCAGTTGTGAGTGAAGGACTTGCTCAAGGTCCCTACACAGTAACCTTCTCAGAGGAGGAGGCTCAAACCAGTACTCTTCGCCTTACAAGGCAAGCGCTCTAACCAATTGGCTGCCATAGTAAGGTTAAGGTAGGTTGTCCAGCTTTTTAGACTACCTCGGCCAAAGTAGTTTAGTTTCGGGTTAGGCTAAAACTTCTGACGTCGGTGTAAGGGAAGCTTTTGGGGAATTTCTTGCTCATTCATGTGTTCGCTGTGAAACTGACTCTTGGTGTTTCTTGCCGCTAGTCGTGGTCCGGAGGCTGGACGATGGGTGGATCGGCGACATGCGAAGAATCTTGCAAAAGATGACACAAACGGTGAGCAATATGATGGTGGTGGTGATGATGATGATGGTGGTGGTGGTGATGATGGTGGTGGTGGTGGTGGTGATGATAAGCATGCCTGTGTATATATGTATGCATAAAATTAATGTATATAAATTATGCATGTAAGAATACATTAAGAAGAAGAGCAGTCCCTTAATCTAGCCCTGAGGCAGTCATGGGTATGAAGTGTTCGTGACTTCATTTTCTTAGTCTTGATGGTTGGTGGCCAGTCCTCTCCCTTGCCGTCTCATCTTCCCACCAGTGTATACGGTCCGTGTATTTATTTTAGCTGAGTTGGCTAGGGGTGCAGATGTAGCAGAAATCGGAAGCCAAGTTTCTGCCTTGGAGATTTTAACCCCTACATCTTGGTTGACAGTCCAGCACGCTAACCACTATGCTTTCGAGCATCTGAACATTTATGATGATGATGATGATGATGAATACGACAATTTCTACAGCGCCGTAACACGGCACATGCCGTTACAAGGGCGCTTTGACACGATAAACACTCAGTCCGGATACGCCAACTTGAAATAATGTGTCTTGAGTCTGGACTTAAATGACTCCAGGGATGTTGCTGAACGGATTGAAGGTGGAAGATTGTTCCAACACCTAGGTCCAGCAACAGAGAATGCGCGGTCTCCGAAGCAGGTTTTAGATTTTCGTACCTTCAGATCGCCGCGCGCCTCAGATCGCAAAGAGGGTCCCGACCTAGATGACGACACGCCGATGCAGTATGCTCTTAGGTACTCCGGTGCCATACCATGGAGGGACTTGTACACCAGTAGGGCGAGTTTATGATCTATACGATACTGCACTGGGAGCCAGTGCAGTACGTCACGAAGCTCCTTATGTAGCTCCTTTTAGAAACATTCGCCTAAAATACTGTGATTCTTTGTGTTCTTTAGAAGTATTATATTGTTTATCGTCACTGTGTGACAAGATGTTGTATGAAATGATCATGCAGTCATTTTCTGGACTGTTCTTTTGGAAGGGTCCTATATAAAAGCGCTATTTTTAGCAGCGTGGTGACATTATTATGTATATAGTGTGGAGTAAGGGTCCAACTCTTCCTCCTCCTCTCTCAGTCTCAGCAACTGTTTATTCAGTAGAGTCCTTGATGCCATTTTCATCCAGCACTTCAGACCTTCCTCGTTTAACACACAATAACCGTCTGTCTGCCTGTCTCTGTCTGTCTTTCCGTCTGTCTTTCTGTCCGTCTGTCTTGTCTCTCTGTTTCTCTCTGTCCGTCTCTCCGGCTGTCTCTGTCTGTGTCTCTGTCTGTCTGTGTCTCTGTCTGTCTGTGTCTCTGTCTGTCCGTCTCTCCTGCTGTCTCTGTGTGTCTGTGTCTCTGTCTGTCTTTTCGTCCGTCTGTATGTCTGTATGTCTGTCTGTGCCACTGTGGCTGTGTCTCTCTGTCTGCCTTTCTATCTGTCTGGCTCTGTGTCAAGTCCTTGACGTCATATTGATCTGCACTCAAGATCTGCCTCATTTAACGCACAATAACCGTCTCTCTTTTGTCTGTCCGTCTGTCCGTCCGTCCGTCCGTCCGTCCGTCTGTCTGTCCGTCTCTCTGACCGTTTCTCTGTCTCTGCCTCTCTTTGTCATGGCAGACTGACATTATTCTAGAAGGTGACCTGGTTTTTGGCTTGATTTCGATTCACAAATGGACATTTATAGGCACCATGAAAGTTAAATATTGCTAATACTTGTTTTATTTATTGTTGTTTAATAGTATTATTTTGAATTGAAGCTTACAACATCTTACTCTGGAAGGCATGCACCTTCTGTACTCACTGCACTAGGGAAAGCAGGTCTGATGTGTTCTCTGCAGTAACTGTTGTCCCGAGGGTCGCAACTGTGGGAGGGACTGAATCTGATAAAGAGGGGTAAACTCAGAGCTGATAACAGTTTCAGTAGGAGCCATTGAAGCATATATGCGGGTAGGATGAAATTTAAAGTTACGCCACCCATGGCACTAGATAGAAAGTCTTAGCAATCGGAGTCTCTTGGGACTTGCAGTCTTTGACTCTCGTCTGACTAAGAATAGGTTGTGTGCCGGTGTCACGAAATAGAGAATCCCCCTTAAATAAGTATCCCCTTAGCGAAATGGAGTATCCGGTTAAGTTTGCATTATTGGCGGTTTCTAAGTGTATTCAGTCGTACTATTTGGATTTATTGTACACAAACAAATCTTTCAAGTTGCGTATCTTTAGAAATTAATTTACTTCGTTTTTGGTGATTTTTGACTGGATTTTCGTCTTGGCTATCGTGCTGTGTATATATGACGATAAGGGATAGAATGGTTTATCCCCCCCGGATACTGTAAACTGGTTTATTCCATCTGGGGGATATGCTTTGGGGGGATAGAATATCACGAGACACCGGACTGATTATACCATGAATTTCTCTATTATTGCCAGATAAAGGGGATTATAATGAACCTCTTTAGGTAAGGTATCAGTGGTCTTAGTGTCATATAAGAGAGACTTTATCAGGTGTGAGTTTTATTTGTGTCAGATACTTCAGTGGCATTCCAATTTGTGGTGGTCATACAGCTGTTTATAACAGACGGGAACTTCATATGCTAATGAACTAAGGGGCTACAGGTGTTAATTAAGTAATTAACTAACCGGCAACATGCTTTGGGAGAAGGAGTAATAAATTCCTGCGAGACTCGATGAATGCAAATACAGACGACGGGGATTTATTACGAAATGCAGGTCATTATAATATCCGTTTCGATTTCATCAGAGTCATCGGATTCCCTCTTGGCGGTTGAGAGAGACTCCTTTGCACTGCAGCAGAGAATCCCATTCAGCCAGATACGAATTGATCTTGGGCGTCGCGAACGGATCCGCGAATAAAGGGAATCGTTCCGAAGGCGGCGCTCCCCAGGCCCATTGTTCGGAGGCTGATCAATAACAGTCCTCCTTCAACGTCGCCTCCTCTGAACACCGATTCGGGCATTGTCCAGGCGGGGAAGACCAGTTCTCAATCACCAGGTTTCCCGAGTCCTTTGGCTCTGTCACGCCTCGCCGCAGAACAATGCGGCTCTGCTTCCAAGTCGCCGGCGGCGTGGGGTAACGTCTGGGAGGCGGAACGGCATTGTTCTTTTGGGTGGGCTGGAACCGATTGGGAACCGAATAGGCTGTGGTTTCAATTTCCTCATAGGTCGTTGTGGGCTTGGACTTGTACCGGTTTTCTTCACAGCTAGAATTTGGACTGTTATATTATACTTTGACGTTTAAGCTAGGTCACTGAAACTTAGATTTAGTGCTACAACACTGGATAGTGGAGTCGGTGTATGTGATAGCTGTGATACTGTAGTAGCCTCGGATGCTACATTTGGTGTAGGATAGGACTACTTTTGGTGTAGTGACAGAAGGTCAAGATGCAAGTGCAGAATGGCACGAACCAGTATGTGCGTGGGAATGGTGACCACTGGATATCATCCAAACAAATTGAAGGTGTGGTAATTTTGCCACCTGCATGAGGCCTTGTTTGGCTATGCTCTTAAAATGGGCAAAATTGGCAAAATAACTTATATGACATAATATGATGATATAATATATAATGTCTTGTAATAGAAATAATAATACACCAAGAAGGTGCAGTCATTTTGCCCCCTTCATGAGGTCCTATATGGCTTAATATGCTCTTAGAAGTAATGCCTAGAAAAATAACAAGACATACATACGTGCGTACGTGCGTACATGCATACATACATACATACATACATACGATGTTTGATTCACTAAGTTTGCTACTGTGTTTGTGTTTATGATATGTCAATAAACAATTGGTTGATTGATTGAGTTATCTATTGACACTGCACTGTGATACTTACTTACTTACTTATTACAGAAGTGTCCAGATTTGACTAGACAATAAGCTAGTTCAGCATTTAAGCAATGCGCATGCACAGCCATTTACTTTTATATAGGTCAATGGTTCATATTAAACAAACAGAATGGTACCGTTGGCGATATTATAAACTAGTATAGAATAATACAATAAAATAGTTTCTAATATTTGCGTCAAACTAGATCATACATATATCGCTAACGGCACCATTCTGTTTGTTTATGAATGGTTGACCTATATAAAAGTAAATGGCTGCGCATGCGCATTGCTAATGCTGAACTAGCTTATTAACTAGTGTCTGATGCTATTGGCAGACATTGCCTTTAAGGTTTTAGTACAGTGGACCTTACGTAATATGCTGCCTTTGAGAGCCCTATCAAGTACCATGTCTTAACGAGGTTGCGGTGTAACGGGATCACACTGTTGAGCCAAATTCAATTTCGTATAAGTTTTGATAAGAATTTGTGCTGTGGGAGTTCCCAGTGTACCTGGCCCGAATCCACTTAACGGAATGACCCCTTTTGCTTCTGAATGCCTTTCCTGCTTTCATTAAAAAACACTGATCAATCAGTATCATGTCTGTTAGATAACGACCCCATTACAGAACCTGGAGGCTAGATTAGATAAGTGGTTTATTGGGGTTTCTGTGTGTGACACGTTGATGCGGTTTACGTAAACCTGGTCAGCGAGTGCTGAGACTGTTAGAGTAGAGCGGATGGCCATGGGATTTAGTGTTTTCGTGGAAACCCGCAGCAAGATTTATAAATTGTCGGCTTCTTTGAAAGAACTCTTTTTGGTACAGTCGTAGAAGATTGAAAAATCAAGACCTAGTTCTTCATTACTTGGAATGGTTTAGTTTTAGTAATTGGCCATAGTAACTGCTTTATTATTAGACAGTTAATGTGTATGAGCGTTTAAGCCACTTTATAGTGTCCGCTAATACAATGTGGACTCGTTAACATGATGGTTTTGGATCATAGATATCGGATGAAGGCTTCTGTGTTATCTTCATGTGATACCTTCATTTGTACCTTCATTTCATACCTACATTTCATAGCTTCATTTTGAACCTTAATTTTATACCTTCATTTTGTGCCTTCATTTCATAACTTCCTGTGATATCTTCATTTCATACCTTCATTTCATACCTTCATTTCATACCTTCATATGATACCTTCATTTCATACCTTCATGTGATACCATCATTTCATACCTTCATGTGATACCTTCATTTCATACCTTCATGTGATGCCTTCATTTCATACCTTCATGTGATGCCTTCATTTCATACCTTCATTTCTTAACTTCATGTGATACCTATTACCTACATTTCATACCTTCATGTTGCCAGACATCAACCTGGCTTCTCCATCATATTCTGATTTCTGTGGATCACAGATACCAGATGAAGTATGTAATTCAGGTTCTCTGCTTGTGGTAGGTCGAACGTCCAATGACGCCATTCCTTTCGATGCTCCGCTTTCTCCTTTAGTTTCCTGTGTCATGCATCCACCATCATCCAGTCCAGCATCATCCGTCTAGTCACTCTAGGGCTTCCTCTCTTCTCTTTCAGCCCTTTTCCCCTTGATCATAGTTCTCAGTAGGGAATTTCCTCTCAGTATGTGACCAAACCACTTCCTCTGTCTTTTTCTTATAGAAGCAGGCTTACCTTTAAGAATTTGACTGAATCAAGTTAGAATTGATCTATTTTTGCTCATTTGTTTCTTTTCAAGCTGATAATATAATTGATGTATTTTAATGCGAAAGCAGCCAAGGAAATTAAATTTGAATGATAGAAATCTTCGGTAACAGTAATTTCTGTCTTCTGTAGATTTGCCATATGGATGGGAAAGGGTTGACGACCCCGAATATGGCACCTACTACATCGAGTAAGAATACCTCTATATTGGTGTTAATTTTAATAAATTGTCACAAGTTCTCCGGCTCGGCTATGTCGAGGGGCTGATTCAGAACTGGTAGCACTTTGGTTAAATGTTTTTATTTACATTGTTCTTTTAAAGAGTGGTATAAGTCTTTCTTTATAAATCTTCTTCAAGAATACATTTCTTCACCAGCTCAATTGCACTACCATAGCACTACCTAACTAATTCTCTTTCCAACACACTTGATAATAAATTTCAATTTACAGTGCAGTTATTTTGTGAGGCTGAAATTCATTTGTGAGTTATTTCTGTTGCCACATTTTATCAGGATTTATGCTATTGTGGTATGTTGTGTGTGTTGTAAATGTAATTGTAAGTGTTCATTTGTCTGGTGAGGTCAGACACTTGTATAGCCACGGCGCTTTTGAAGATAATTATACCGGTAATTGAAGATGATTGCTTTTGTTACAGCCACATTAATAAGAAAACCCAGTACGAAAATCCTGTGGCAAAGTCACAACAGCGAAATATGGGCAGAAATGGTAAGCGTACAAATAACTTGTATTGTTACTGTTCATTTATATTGCACTACTGTTTGAATTAGTTACTTTTGTGTATCTTTATTTGTGTACTACATTGAGAGGGTAGCAAAATGTGCTATATAAACACAGCTACGAAACTAGTGCCATGAAAAAGAGCAAGAATTGTTGTAAATGTAGGGTAGAGCATTGCAATTTAGTGATGGATTGGTGAGACTACCCTTAGTCATATGTTTAGGGTAAAATGGGTGAGACTCTACAACTAGCTGTTTAACTTGTTCTGTTGAGTTTTAGCTAGCTGGTCAGTTATCTAAACAATTTATTTAGGGTCATTCCACCTCAATTCAACCAGTGGCTCCAGGTTGACCATCTCGGATTTCAATGAAATTTTCACAGAATGTTTATTATGGTATTAGAGGAAGGTGTGCAAAATTTTAGAGCAATATCTGAAGAAACTTTGAAGATATTGAGTTTCAAAGAGGTATGGGGTGACCTCGTTTTTGACGTTTTGGAACGCACGTCTAAATTTGTAGTGACTTTCAGAAGCTCATAACTTCATTAATATTGCAGATAATACTATGAAATTTTCAGGATATTTAGTCTTTGTTGTTTAGATGAAATGCTGAAAAAAAGAATGGTCAGTGTTGAAAACTGTGATATTATGACCCATCTGAAATTGGTAAAAAAAACTTGTGCATGTCTGATGATCATACTTTGCAGCCCTGCCATGACCTAACTGATGCTGTATTAAAGAATGTTTTAATAACCCATAATGCTAATATACTTTCTCTACAAAAAGATGCAGAAATTTTGTACCACCCAGATTCTTGCATATTTGGAAAGAGCACAACAAACTGAATACATGAAAACAATGTCAGTCCTCTGGCTAATTTCCTGGCCTAGATACGACAGTCCAAAGTTGGTGGATCATGTCGTTTTCTCGCGATCCATTTTTGCTCATTAATTTTTGAGGTTAATAATATTAACTTAAAAAATTAATATCTTGGTCAAATGTTGACATATTCTGTTCAGATTACTGCTATTCCTAATTTTGCATGTAGTTTATATAAAAAATTTCAGAAGAATCCAGGTGTGGTGGTAAATTGTTATTTTAATGGCTGATTTTTATGCAGAATGACCCTGATAATTTTTTGAAATTTTCTGGATATTTAGTCTTTGTCACCTACATCAAATGCTGAAGAAAATAATGATCAGTGTTGAAAATGTGTTATTTTGACCCATCTGAAAATGGCTAAAAAGTGCATGTCTGATAATCATACTTTGCAGCCCCAGTGTGGCTGATATTAATTTTGGAAGTTCATAAGCAAAAATGGATCGCGAGAAAACGACATGATCCATCATGTTTGGACTGTCATACCTAAGCTAGGAAATGAGCCAGAGGGCTGAAATTGTTTTCATGTATTCAGTTTGTTGTGCTCTTTCCAAATATGCAAGAATCTGGGTGGTGTCACTTTTGGTTTTTAATCAATAAATTTGTAAATATTGCACAGAAGCCAATTTAGATGTTTTTTTATTTGGACATCTATATATTAGATATCTTTCTTTCACATGACTCACTCTGGTAGATATCTGCCAAATAACTTCAAGAACTGAGGAAGATGAAGAGATTGAAATCTAAGTAAACTGACTCATTACAGAGATTATTTCACAATATAATGCAATGAAATTGACCCCATTATAAACTCGCGAATGCATGGAAACACTGCCACGTCTGAAATAAAGGTATAGCATAAACAAGAAGAGACACCATCACAATTTTTGGTGAACTTACAGTCTCTGAGCGGCTCTTTCCAATGATGCAAGTTGCATTTCTTCATGACCTATCAAACATGATGATGTTTGGCTTTGAAAATTGTCTTCGGAATACAATTTTCCATTTTTGGAAGGCCATATGGTAGCAGACATGCATCAGAAATACAAAATTTCTGCATCTTTTTGTAGAGAAAGTATATTAGCATTATGGGTTATTAAAACATTCTTTAATACAGCATCAGTTAGGTCATGGCAGGGCTGCAAAGTATGATCATCAGACATGCACAAGTTTTTTTTACCAATTTCAGATGGGTCATAATATCACAGTTTTCAACACTGACCATTCTTTTCTTCAGCATTTCATCTAAACAACAAAGACTAAATATCCTGAAAATTTCATAGTATTATCTACAATATTAATGAAGTTATGAGCTTCTGAAAGTCACTACAAATTTAGACGTGCGTTCGAAAACGTCAAAAACGAGGTCACCCCATACCTCTTTGAAACTCAATATCTTCAAAGTTTCTTCAGATATTGCTCTAAAATTTTGCACACCTTCCTCTAATACCATAATAAATATTCTCTGAAATTTTCATTGAAATCCAAGATGGTCGACCTGGAACTTTCTGAAAAATTGGTTGATTTGAGATGGAATGACCCTTTAGCTCCTATGAGGTTCCTTGCGAAGGCACTGAGCCATAAGATGTACTGGTAAAGCCGTGGAACACGTTCTGTCGAGCTAGTAGTTATTTTCAGAGCCACAAACCTCACGGTGAAGCCACAAAATGTTTCTGTGGCCACTCCGTAGTGGGTATTGAACCCGTGTCCTTCTGTTCTTCATACCTGTGCATTGCCATTCAACCATTGCTCCGACCAGATAGTGAGTGCTTTCCAGAGTCATCTGTCAGTTTGTTTGGCGTAAGAATGAAGTGGTCAATTAATGGAGAGGATGTGTTTTGACAGGTCTACAGGACGACCAGCCGGACAGTCCAAGTTCCGGGTTGTTTTCGGACAAGAGTTCCGATCGAGCGCATCGCAAGGCGGCTGAGCCATGGACGAATGGGAACAGATCGCCACCAGGTTCGTAATCGTAATCAGGTCAGTAATTGTAATCAGGTCAGTAATTGTAATCAGGTCAGTAATTGTAATCAGGTCAGTAATTGTAATCAGGTCAGTAGCTGTAATCAGGTCAGTAATTGTAATCAGGTCAGTAATTGTAATCAGGTCAGTAATTGTAATCAGGTCAGTAATTGTAATCAGGTCAGTAATTGTAATCAGGTCAGTAATTGTAATCAGGTCAGTAATTGTAATCGTAATTGCTAATTTATATAGCGCCACTTCAAGAGAGATTCGTGAAAGGCGCTCCTGACCTAACACTAGGAAGCCGCAGGTGAAATGCTTTGGCCGAGTTCTCTTATTCTTGGACGAACAGTGGAGATAGTATGTGCTTGTGTAAAGAATGTCTGGTTGCATCCACTATTAAAGGTTGTGGCTACCAATAGAAAAAAACTAATGTGGTTTTATTATTATTACTACTATTATTATTGCTACAATTGCTACGTAAAGTGAAGGATGGTAGCTGAATGATAGAGAGCTTGGCCCGTAACGCGGAGAGTATGGGTTTGAGCCTCCACGGAGATGGTCAGTGTGGTCAAGGACTTAAAAAAGTTTTGCAAGCACAGTTGCTCAACGCCATCGATGTTGTGTTGTGTGTGCATGTGTGAACTTTGGAAGGAGGGCGATATGAAATGCGATTGTATTGTGTTGTTTTATGACACTCTCTGTATAACAATGTGCTTAGATGCACAGGCACGTACAATGTTCTGGCAGAGATACTGTTCGGCAAATTACATGAGTGCTTTCTTGGCTGTTGGTTTCGTGGCCACCTAGTCAACGAAAGAGAGACAGAGAGACAGAGAGAGATACAGATACGGAGAGAAGGAAGAGGTGAGAGGAGCAACAGGATTTTCTCAATTAGGAACATTATGCCGAAATAGCGTGATTTTAGGGTATTATATTATGCTGCCCGTTTCAGGATATAAAGTCTTCCCCAAAACAAAGTCTCTAAAACAGAACTGCGGGGGAGAATCTGTTTCAAAATAGAAATAAATTCTCCGGGGGGGTGGAGAGACTTTTAGAGGGGAGACGTGTAGATATGTATACCATATGTACATGATCAGGCGGTGGAATTATCTGGCCAAGAACACAGAATATTTTTGGCAGTTGCTGTTATGGCCCATAGCTAGGAAGAGAGGGATGGTGGGATAGGGAGAGGGAGAGGGAGAGAGAGAAGTCGGCTGCAATAGGGATTTTCTGTCGGAGGAACTTGTTGCCAAACAGTGAACTAGAACTAGAGACAGGAAATAGAAACAGAACCATTATACTGTAGAATGAACTCGTTGAAATACAGGAGTCTGAACGTAGAAGTGATTAGAATATAGGAGTAATTTTAATTTAAAAGTGATTAGAATGCAAAAGTCATTAGAATATAGAAGTCCTTGGAATATAGAAGTAGTTAGAATTTAGAAGCTGTTAGAATTATAGAAGTCATTAGAATTCTGGAAGTCATTAGAACATAGAAGTCATTGGAATATAGGAGTCATTGGAGTATAGAAGTCATTAGAATATGGAAGTCATTAAAATGCAGAAGTAATTAAAATGTAGAAGTCGTTACAATATAGAAGTCATTGTAATATAAAAGTTGGAATATAGCAGTGATTGGAATATAGAAGTCATTCGCATATACATGTAGAAGTCATTAGAATATAGAAGTAGTCGTTAGAATATAGAAGTAGTCATTAGATTAGAATATGTAAGTCGTTAAAATATGGCAATCATTAGAATGTAGCAGTCATTCCTCTTTGACCGGGCCTGGGTCAGGAGCGCCTCTGAGTAGTTATCTTGAAGGGGCGCTATATAAATTCCATAGATAGATAGATAGCGTATATAGAAAACCTTGGAATGTAGAAGTCCTGTCTTAATTGACTGATAGCA
Organism: Aporrectodea caliginosa; assembly: GCA_020284085.1. NCBI lineage: Eukaryota > Metazoa > Annelida > Clitellata > Crassiclitellata > Lumbricidae > Aporrectodea > Aporrectodea caliginosa. Next base: position 607,896 of record JACEVL010000904.1, on the reverse strand, counting down.
TCCACCTGTTGCGTATTTCTTCCCATTCAGCCTATGGCCTGCAGAGGTATATCTTCACAAGGAACCCGGCTGAGCTGAGGGGAGATTTCGTGACGACTCGACTCATCAAGAGCAAGAAGGGTCTTGGCTTCACGATCATCGGCGGAGACGACAGCAACGAAGAGTTCTTGCAGATCAAGACCATCATTCCACAAGGACCGGCTTATGACGATGGAAAACTCCAGAGAAGTTGGTCACCAACATCCAACATCCAATCACTCTCCACACTACCTTACCCTATTCTCACCTCATCTTACTTTTGATTACCTTACCTTGCCTGGCCTTACCTTACCTTTGTTTACCTTACCTTTGTTTACCTTACCTTTGCTTACCTTTCCTTTGCTTACCTTTCCTTTGCTTACCTTTCCTGGCCTTACCTTTCCTGGCCTTACCTTTCCTTTGCTTACCTTTCCTGGCCTTACCTTTCCTGGCCTTACCTTTCCTGGCCTTACCTTTCCTTTGCTTACCTTTGTTTACCTTTCCTTTGCCTTACCTTACCTTACCTTTGTTTACCTTTGCTTTGCTTACCTTACCTTTGCTTACCTTTGCTTTGCTTACCTTTGCTTACCTTACCTTTGTTTACCTTACCTTTGTTTACCTTACCTTTGTTTACCTTACCTTTGCTTACCTTTGCTTTGCTTACCTTACCTTTGCTTACCTTACCTTTGCTTACCTTTCCTGGCCTTACCTTCCCTGGCTGTACCAAAGTGACCTTACTTGAGCTATCTTGCCGCACCTGACCTTACCTCACTCTACCTGATGTATCTTACATTATGTCGCCCACCTTATTTTACTTACCGGTAACATGACTCTTACTTGACCTACCTTAGCTTTACTCCATTACCTTCCCGTCTTACGTGACCTGAACTACCTATCTTATTTTATCTTACTTTGTCTCATTGTTACCATAGCTGACCTTTAGGATGCTATTTTTGGTCGTGAGTGAGAGGGTGGAAGTACGGTATGGCTGTGTTAGCCAGGTGACCTCGAGCTGTTGTGGCCGTGTTAGCATAATTTTTTAATTCCATTGCTGTTTAATTTATTAGCACATTCAACAAAATGATCATCAGTTACGACTGTTTATCTCCATTGTCTTGGGTTATGCTTGTCTTTTACAATAATTGTAATTAATTGTGGGTTGTGACTTTGTTTTAGGTGATATTTTGGTTTACATCAACGACCAGTGTGTCCTCGGTTACTCCCACCAGGACATCATCACCCTATTCCAGTCAATTCCAGTGGGCGAATGCGTCACCCTAGAAGTCTGTCGGGGTTATCCACTACCCTTCGACCCCGACGACCCCAACAACGAGATCATAACCACCATGGCCGTCACCCTTCCGTCGTCCGAAACCTCCGTCATGAACCCTTCCGCTTACTCCGACCAAGGTCAAGGTCGACCGTCGCGTTCCAAGAGTCCCTACGTCATGTCGAAGGTCAAGAGCGTCGACGACAACAGCGAGGACTCGGCCCTCGCCTTTTCGGCGTCGTCGCAGCCCCAGGGCGGGGCGCGGCCCGAGCTGCACAAGGTCGGGATAACGCGGGGACCGATGGGGTTCGGGTTTACGATTGCGGACAGCGTCTACGGTCAGAAAGTGAAGCAGGTCCTTGACAGACCGAGGTGTAAGATCCTCCAGGAGGGCGACATACTTGTCGACATAAATGGGGTCAATGTCAAGGACCTGACGCATGCCGAGGTCGTCCAGGTGCTCAAGAACTGTCCGCTTGGTGCTGAGGCGATCATGACGGTCCAGAGGGGTGGTAAGTCACTGCTGGAACACCATCTAATAGGTTGATGTAATGTCATCTTTGTAATGTCATTAATGTAATGTCTTTAATGTGATGTTGTTAATGTGATGTCATTAATGTGTGGTCTTTAATATGTCATTGATGTAATGTTGTTAATGTGATGTCATTGATGTGATGTCATTGATGTGATGGCATTAATGTGCTGTTGCTAATATTTCATTAGCGCTTCTTGAAGGGGCACTATATAAATATTTGAATGAGTGAATTGCAATGTCGTCAATGTGATGTGATACGAAAGGGGTGGCAAGTTGTTTTTGCAACGAAATGTGAAGTCGTTTATTGTAATTTTATTTTGTGTCATGGATTGTAATTTGACAGAGGGTTTGGAAGGAGTCAAGTCCCTTGAGACAGACAATCCTATGTAATGTCATTTAACTTGTAATATGTAATTCAACAAAGGGGTTATTAAGTCATTTACGGCCTACTCTTTTTTGTAATGTAATGTGGTCTTTATATGACCACATATAAAATCGGTTGCAATATACTATTGTAATGTAATGTATGTTTTATAATGAGGTCAGTGGCGGTGCCAGGATTTCAGGTTTGGGGGGGCTAAAGCTCAAAAAGCCATGGTAAGTTATTCCCATTGGAATGCGACGACCTTTTTTTGGCTTAAAACCTTTCCTTTTGGGGGCTGAACCGCAGTTAGGGGGGGCTAAGCACCCCCTAGCCCCCTGGCGCCGCCACTGAATGAGGTGTAATTTGATAAGATTTTTTAACAGGACTTGGTGAAAAGATTTTGTTTGTTTGTCTTTGGTAGGTATTCCCTCACGAAGCAGAGCTAAGAAACCAATCGGCAAGAGCGTAAGTTTATTGCAAATGGAGATCTGTTACAACACTAGATGTCACTAACATAGTACTTAGTAAAGCTGGACTGTCGATCGATAGGTCAGAAGTTCAAATCCCTGCCAGGGCAGAAATTTTATTAGAGATTTCTGCTCCACTTGCACCCCTAGCCAACTCGGCTATAATGAGTACACTGAATGTACACTGTCGGTGGGAGGATGAGACGGTGAGGGAGAGGACTGCCAAGGCTAAGAAATGAAGTCGCCAACACTTCATAGCCATGGCTACCTCAGGGCTAGCGGGGCTGCTGTTCAATTTACTTTATTTCATGACTTTATTTTTGACTTCTTTACTTACTGTCTGCTTTTGACTTTATAGCCTGTTGTCGGAGTGGATGCCAGAACGTCTCAGTGGAGTGAGGAAATTGCTGCATTCCAGAAGCAACCTTATCCAGGTATGCTGTCCTTCTTTCTCGAAGACCTTGACGATTCCTCTGAAGTGCTTCGCAAAACTATTTTTCTGGCTTGCGTGATCTGTCACAAATCTGCGCTGGTGTAATTTGGTAATGAATTTTTTGTATCCGAGTTCTTGTATACAGTGGCGTAACGAAGGGGGGCAGAGGGGGGGGACAACTGCACAAGGTGGGCAAAAAATTAGCTTTCAGTGGTACACAGTACTATGACAAGAACGATTAAAAGTCGAGAAGAAAATTAAAAAAGGACGAAGTCATCAACTCTTGGCACTGAAACCCTTCGTTACGCCACTGCTTGTATAGCGCCCTTTTGAGTAACTCACAAGGGCGCTCTGGAACGGCTACCTAGGAATCACCGAAAAACACTAGGACAGCCGAACCGTGTGTGTATACATGCTGAGGTTCACACTGGAATTTGTCCGTGCTTCAGCAACTTGGCTTCGTTAAGATGCTCAGGTACTGTATGTAGAACTTCCGGAGAACCTTTTGACTGAGTTTTGAACATTTGAACACATTGGCTAAAAATACACCTCGCAAAATGCTGCCCATATTTTCATGCAGCGCTGCTGTTTAATGCCCGAGTCGTCTCTCAGCGGTGTCAAGCTGCTGTGCATAGAGTCTCTAAACTATGACCATTGTCAGGAAGACTAGGGTCTCTAGACAGTGACCAGTTTCATTGAGGCAGGGATCTCTAAACAAGGACCATTTTCTAGGAGGCTAGGATCTCTAAATTGGGACCACTTAAATGAGTTTATTTTCTCAACACAGGGATGTTTGCAATAAAGGGGAACCATGGCACAGAGTCTTTAAAGAGGTTCCATGTCAGTGAGACCAGAATCTTCAAATGGGGACCGAGTTTACGAGTCCATGAGGGTCCAAGTAAACGAGACCAACGTCTCGTGACTCGTTCCATTTCAGTGGGTGTTGAATCTACTCAGTTTGTGTTACACTACAAGTGCTGTATTACTATAACACATTTATCAAGCACCACTATCTAATGACCAATCATCATTCAATGGCACTGAGCAATTGCGAGTGAAGGACTTGCCCAAGGTCCATACACAGCAGTAACTGTCTCAAGGGAGTAGCTCATACCTGTATTCTCCGCGTTACAAGGCAAGCACTTTGGCACCTTAACGACGAGAGTGCACTTAAAGCGACTGGGAAACCAATGCAGCTCGTCGTTACCATGTCAACCAATCAGCTAATGTGTCCCACATTACGAAATGGTCACCATGCCAACCAAAATGCTCAGCAGTAAATTCTTTGCCTTTCTGCAGCATTATTGGATAAATGTCTGATATATAAAATGTTCATTTGATTGGTCGTGGGCATAGAGAGTCGGTTAATTGGTGCTACTGCTGTGGCTTACAGACGATGCTTGGGATGCCGTGGTGTAGTGGATCTTTCTGTGAGGGTTGTTTTCATAGAGCTGTGGGTTTGAGACTTAGTTGCACATCTTCTATTGTGGCAGATTTGCATATCTCTGTTAAAAAGTTGTGTCACAGTTATGCAAATATTTTGAAATAAGTGCAAATAATGGTGATTCTCATGTTTATGTCGCTTATCGTATTTGTTGGTTTAACCCTAATGGTATTATTAGCAGCAATAATAATAGTGAGTATGTAAGTTTACATTTAGATATATGTCGTAATATTTATATGGTACATTTTTGCAACTTCTCAAAGCACTACAACCTAGCTATCTTACAGATATGTTATTATTATTAGTGTTGCCATTATTAGTTTTATTATTAGTAGTAATATAAGAAGTATTATAGTAGTAATGCTGACATGATTAGTGATGGTGGTTTGCCTCAGGAGAGAATGTGAGTGTGGAGGGAGGAGTAGGAGGTGCCATATCAGATCCTGATGTTGTGACATCAGAGAGTGCCAGGCAGGTGAGAGATATACCTGAACAGGTGAGACAATCACCTGCTGCACAGGTGAGACAGTCGCCATCGAAGGTGAGGCTGTCACCTGCGCTGGAGAAGAAGTTAAGTCCAGTTTTGGCGAAGAAGGATGAACAGACCGATTTTAAAGATGAGCCGCCTCAGAAAAGTGATGCGGGAGGAAAGGGCGCTTCAAGACTTGCTGATGAAGGTATCTATGTTCCAATAATGTTGAGTGAAGCATGGAGAATAGTGAAGCACTACGCAGTTCAGGAATGACGTTATCTTATGTTATTTGCGCTCGGCTAATAGCTATGGACTTGTTGAATAGCACTTTGATTAACAGCATGCTAATGTAGTTAGACTAACTGCTTAAAGAACATTTGTTGGTGTTCTTTAACTTCTGCAGAAGTTTTTGGAGTTAACTTGTTGATTTTTGGGAGCACTGCTGGTTGGTCTTTGCTTTTCTGAATGATCTGTTTGATATAATAATAATATTCGTTTATTGAAGAATCACTTGGTTGGCACACCGCAACCCATTACAGAAAACAGTAATACCAGTTACAAATTAATAAAATAAAATAAAATTAATGGATTTAAATCACTGTTCCAGCAGGGGCGACATAGTCATCGGGGCAACATTAGACTCTATTAGACTTTCTTGTAGAGTTTGTCTGTAGATGTTCTTTGGTGCTGAAAGGTCTGTTTGGATTTGGATAATTGGTCTTTAGATGGTCTCTTGTTTGAATGGTCTGTTTGGATTTGGATAATTGGTCTTTAGATGGTCTCTTGTTTGAATGGTCTGTTTGGATTTGGATAATTGGTCTCTAGATGGTCTCTTGTTTGAATGGTCTGTTTGGATTTGGATAGATGGTCTCTAGATGGTCTCTTGTTTGATTGGTCTGTTTGGATTTGGATAATTGGTCTTTAGATGGTCTCTTGTTTGAATGGTCTGTTTGGATTTGGATAATTGGTCTCTAGATGGTCTCTTGTTTGATTGGTCTGTTTGGATTTGGATAATTGGTCTTTAGATGGTCTCTTGTTTGAATGGTCTGTTTGGATTTGGATAATTGGTCTCTAGATGGTCTCTTGTTTGAATGGTCTGTTTGGATTTGGATAGATGGTCTCTAGATGGTCTCTTGTTTGATTGGTCTGTTTGGATTTGGATAATTGGTCTTTAGATGGTCTCTTGTTTGATTGGTCTGTTTGGATTTGGATAATTGGTCTTTAGATGGTCTCTTGTTTGAATGGTCTGTTTGGATTTGGATAATTGGTCTCTAGATGGTCTCTTGTTTGAATGGTCTGTTTGGATTTGGATAATTGGTCTTTAGATGGTCTCTTGTTTGATTGGTCTGTTTGGATTTGGATAATTGGTCTTTAGATGGTCTCTTGTTTGAATGGTCTGTTTGGATTTGGATAATTGGTCTCTAGATGGTCTCTTGTTTGAATGGTCTGTTTGGATTTGGATAATTGGTCTCTAGATGGTCTCTTGTTTGAATGGTCTGTTTGGATTTGGATAATTGGTCTCTAGATGGTCTCTTGTTTGAATGGTCTGTTTGGATTTGGATAATTGGTCTCTAGATGGTCTCTTGTTTGAATGGTCTGTTTGGATTTGGATAGATGGTCTCTAGATGGTCTCTTGTTTGATTGGTCTGTTTGGATTTGGATAATTGGTCTTTAGATGGTCTCTTGTTTGAATGGTCTGTTTGGATTTGGATAATTGGTCTCTAGATGGTCTCTTGTTTGAATGGTCTGTTTGGATTTGGATAATTGGTCTCTAGATGGTCTCTTGTTTGAATGGTCTGTTTGGATTTGGATAGATGGTCTCTAGATGGTCTCTTGTTTGATTGGTCTGTTTGGATTTAGATAGATGCCCCAAAAAACTGACAAGCTATACCAGTGCTTCCCAAAGTGGTTGTCTGCAGACCATCGACAACCTGCTAACTGCACTTTGGTGTACATGAAAGTTTTAACACAACTGACCTGGAAGGTCACCTGACATTCACTGTGAATTTGATTCACTGTCAGAAAATTCAGGAGTAGTTTCCAGTTTATAACAACATCTTTAACAACATCTTTCAGCTACCAAGGTCATTGATGTCGACCTTGACTCTCCTATCAATTAGGCCCCTAATACCTAGTTAGTTAGTCACTGTGTCATAACAAAGATGATTAGGGTCGCCCTCCTCCTGTCTCCAGTCTTTTGACTGGCACTGTCTTTGTCTTAATACCTGAGCTTGACAGGTATTAATAGGTAGGACTTGCCTTGTGTGCTAGACACCAGTACCAAAACTTTATTATTATTGTTATAAATTGTTACGATTATTATTTAACTGGTTTGAATGTTCAGCTCTTTGTGCTAACCATAGTTCTCTTGTTTGCTGTTTAAACATTTCAAGCATGGTTTCGTTTTGCCTAAAATCATTAAAATATGAATTATGCTGGAGTTCAACTTTTGCTAACGTTCTTCAGTAGTAACTATTGTTACTTAGATTTCATATCTTGAATTATTATCCTGAACTTGTGATCTGGTGATTAATTTCACCTGTTGATTATTGTAGTGAGACTTGTATCTCTTTTATTTTCTATGACGGGGCATTCCACGTCAAATCAACACAGTCATCGTGCATCACATCTCAGATTTTGTTGAAATTTGGTGTGGTGATAAACCACCATGAAGAACTTTCAAAACCAGAATTTTAGATTTTTGGGTCGACCGGTGTCCGAGATATGGGTCAGTGAACTTGACCGAAAAGGGCCAATTTCTGCTGACCGGCCGATGTTCAAACTGCTGTATCTCAGCTTCTATTGCACCTAGAGACACAATTTAAATACCAAATTGAAGGTATTAAATAGCTCTATCTGAGCAAAGCACTCAGAAATGTTCATATTTAGTAACAAAAAAATTGTGAGTAATTGTAACCTAATGACCCTGACCTAGGTCATTTTGTCAATTTTGAAAAATATCAAATTTTTCCTATGCAAAGCTTTCATTGTTCTTAACAATTGGTGAAAATTTCAGAGTGGGCACTCTCATAGTTTTTTTACAGTGAATTTTTAAAGGTACAGTCATGGTCACGATTCGCAATCATCAATGTGTCGCCAGATAGATCTTTGATATCACTGCCAAAGCCTGCAGCACATCATTTTATTAAATTTAAATGACAAAGTAGTAAACAATGCAACAAATTTATGTCACATTAATTTAAGGTTAATGTTCTCTTGATAGGCTAGTTCAACTTATAGACCTAGTAGTTTTGGAACATCTGCTAGTCGTTTTGCATGGAAGTTTCTGAATCGAGTCTTCTCTGAACTGTTTTGGAGAGCCTGGTTTGCTATAATAGTTTCCTCAGATGTCAACAATTCAGTTCTCCCAGTGACAGTTGTTGGTCAACAGTTGTTAATATGTCCTGGCATGACATTACTAAGATGTCTTGCTAGATGCAGATATCAATGTGATCGAGCTGGCTCACGTGGGTGTAAAAAATTGATTTCCACATCATTTGTGTCCAGAAATATTTGAAGAATGCAACGAAGCCACCAATGTCTGTCATATTTTGCAGTGCTGTAGCCCTTCATATCTGAGAGTTTAATCATGGTCTTGCTGTCTATCTTTATGAACTGCAAGACACGTTCATTTCTAGGACTATCCAGGCTGCTGGAGAAGTGTTTAACTTACTGGGCGGATGCAGTGAAGCTTTTGTGTGCCTGCCACTGTACAAGCAGATTCAAATCTGCTTTTAACAGGATTGCCTCCTGTTTATAATCCTCAGTAGCATAATAGTGGAAGGTGACTGATGGAATTTCACTCTGTGCAAAAGCAAACAATTGATGGGGAGTCATGATTTGGTCATTGTATGGCCCAAGTTGCCAGTCTTAGACAGTTCCTCCGACTCCATCAAAAGACTGTGAAATCCAGAAATTAAACAAGATTTCATTTAAATCAGTAAATAAGTAAGCATGTGAGTAAGCCTAATTTTTGTTCTGCTTGCTGTGTGAGATAATGTTACAACATCAACTTGTGCAAAGATCATTGGTGTTAACAGCTGGGATTAATCAGTAAAACATTCATGGGTTTATCACCAGTCGCGAATTGCAACCAAAACTGTACCTTTAAAAATTCACTGTAAAAAAACTATGAGAGTGCCCACTCTGAAATTTTCACCAATTGTTAAGAACAATGAAAGCTTTGCATGGAAAAAATTTGATATTTTTCAAAATTGACAAAATGACCTAGGTCAGGGTCATTAGGTTACAATTAATCACAATTTTTTGTTACTAAATATGGACATTTCTGAGTGCTTTGCTCAGATAGAGCTATTTAATACCTTCAATTTGGTATCTAAATTGTGTCTCTAGGTGCAATAGAAGCTTAGATACAGCAGTTTGAACATCGGCCGGTCAGCAGAAATTGGCCCTTTTCGGTCAAGTTTACTGACCCATATCTCGGACACCGGTCAACCCAAAAATCTAAAATTCTGGGTTTGAAAGTTTTTCATGGTGGTTTACCACCATACCAAATTTAAACAAAATCGGTGACGATGATGTCCATTTTTTTATTAAAGTGTGTTGATTTGACGTGGAATGCCCCTGACACTATTATCTGTTGAACTCGATGAACTGTCTGAAGATGAGATATCGGTCGACAGTCTTCTGTTTCAATTCAGCGACATTTATAGTATCTTTTTGGGGAAAAATCTCCTAGGCTGTCTGGTCAATGGTGTAGGTCAGTGCTGTCCAGCCCGCGGGCCGCATGCGGCCCGCCGGCAGATTCTAAGTGGCCCGCCACAGCTCGCTAAATATTTGCAATTTCTGTTAAAATGAAGTAAACGACAGTCACTTGCATAGCTATTCGTTCGTAACTTGGCTTTTCATTTGACAATGTGTACACACAATCCAGTTCCCAAGACGCATTCATTATGATAATTCCATAATTAATTATAATACAGTTAATAATTTTAAATAAATTTTAGTCGCTGCTTTTGAGTTGACTGGTGCGGCCCTCGGCTTCAAAAATTACTTCTTCGGTGGCCCTCAGTGTCAAAAAGGTTGGACAGCACTGGTGTAGGTTGTTTTACATGACCTTTAACCTCCTGAGTGTTCTCGAGGTCCATTATTAACAGACGTATGTAGTAAATGAGTGATTGTTGTAATTTACCTTACTAACTTTCAAAATTTTATGATTACACCAATTATGTGATTTACCTTACCATAAATGGCCTTATCTTACATCTCATCTTTTAACTTACCTTTATTACATTACCTACTATTACATTACCTATTACTACATTACCTACTATTGCATTACACTCTATTACATTTCTGTTATAACATTACTTTCGATTACATTACCTTTTATTGCATTGCATTTGATTACTTACCTTTTATTACTGTTCCTCTTATTACATTACCTTTTATTACATTGCCTTCTATTACATTACCTTCTATTACATTACATTCTATTACATTACCTTCTATTACATTACCTTCTATTACATTACATTCTATTACATTACGTTCTATTACATTACTCTTCCATTTAGCTTCTATTACCACATCTTTTATTACCTTCCAAGACTTACATTACATTGTCTTACCATGAACGACCTTACATAACCTTGCCTATCATCTTGTTTGTGTAGAGGCGCAGTTCAGAGGTTCCGTGGCTCAGAGTCTTCAGGGGAGCTCTGGCATGCGTGACCTTCCCGATCAACGCTACAGCGTCTACGCAGAGGACGATGACGTCAGCCAACCCACCGACAAGACCGACGCAGCGGGCAGTTACCAAGGCAACAGCCGCGCTCCCAGTTACGACTACGCCGACTACGCGGTTCCGCGCCGCAACTTCTTCCCCGAGTTCGACGACCGGAGCGCAAGTTCGCACGGGACTCCGCCGCGTCGCGACTTCGTCAACCAGATGAGCTTCAGTGAGTTCGACAAACGCCCGAACGTCGCCCGGGTGCACAGTCGCAGCAAGACGCCCGGACCAGACCTTATGCGCAGCCGGGCCGTCCCGGAGGGCGACCTATCGTACGCGCACCGACCGGGTCAGGAACTGCGAAGCAAGACCCCGACTCACGAGATGATGTCGCGACTCGCAAAGCCGATCAGCGGAACGCCGGACTTCATTCCAGCATCGAGATATCAGACTCCGTCACCGTCGGGGCGGCTAGCGGGGAACGATTCTGCGCATCCGTATAAGGAGGTTTCCCCGGTCAGTAGTCGCTTGGGTGGTGGTAGTGGTGGTGGTGCGATGGTGCCCGGTGGGGGTTCCGGTCACATGTATGGTAACGCGCCCATTGGCGGTGTTGCCGCTACGCGCCCCATAACGCCGTCTCTGAAACAACTCACCCAGCAGACGGCCATGAAGCTGAGCACGTCGTTTGAGAACGTGGAACCGGTGTCCGGAGGAACGAATCTGAAAGACGGGTGGATGGATTCGCCCGGCGGATCGGTGGACAGTCGGAGTCCGATGCGGTCGAACGTCGAGGGGCAGGACTTCGAGATGACGGTGCAGCTCGTCCGACAGGAATCGGGATTCGGATTTCGAATCATCGGAGGAACGGAAGAAGGATCGCAGGTGAGATGATCGAACAATTTTTTGCCTTTGGAAATACACGAGAGACTCGTTTTAACACGAACCCTGTTATTTTTTCATCAATTCATTAATCTATCCATTCATTCATTCATTCGGAGCATTTATGTAGCCCCTCTACAAGATAACCACTCGGAGGCGATCCCCGTCCGACCCTGGCAGAAATGAACAGTTTTTGAGAGTTAAATAGAAAGCATGTGCAGAACCCCTACTTAAGACAAAGTGCAGATTCAAAGGGAGTCTTCCAGGTGGATGGCCCAACCACCAAAGGGAGTAAAGTTTAGGTAAGACCACTGTTTACATACCTCCCAGAAACTCCTCAGAAGGTGCTGTTAAGTATGGTATGACAAGGTACTGTACTGGACAGGAAGGTGCTTATGTACTTTACAGTGTTTATTTTGTTTATTTTCCAGCATCTATATCTTGGTGTTGGTTTCTGATTTTGTTTGCCTTCCAGTTTCAATTCCCAGTGTTAATTTATGGTACGACACCTGTTTACTTACCTTCCAGAAAGCCCATTCATCCATTCATTTCATTCATTCAGAACATTTTATATAGCTTCAGGAAATAAAACGCCGAGACTGGCTTGATGCTTACTAGCATTGATTTATTCCTTATGCATGAGATATCGGCACCACATAAATTCGAGAAACTAATGCGAGGGATTGTTTTGTCGTAGGTATCAGTTGGCCACATTGTGCCTGGAGGGGCGGCAGACGTTGATGGTCGGCTGCGACCGGGTGATGAGATCACCTACATAGACAACATTTGCGTCATTGGCTCATCGCATCTCAAAGTCGTTCAACTGATGGGCCAGTCATCGAATATCGGTCACGTCACGCTCAGAGTCCGTCGCAGGTCACAGTTTGGCACAGGTATGTGACATTTCTACAGTATGGGACATTTTGGTGCAGGTATGTGACACTTGGGCACAGGTATATGACATTTTGGAACAGGTATTATTTATTATTGTCATTATTACAGTTATTAAGCTCCCCTATCTAATGACTAACCACGGCCTGGTTAGTCATTAGATAGGGCATCGCGGCTCGGCTGTACAAGTCGAGTTCCTTGTCTCCCATGCACGGACATCTATCCGACAGTTCCATGCGTTCTGTGTATCTGGCCCTGCATTGTGGAATGGGCTCCTTGTGGCGTTAAACCCAATGCCTCTGGGTAACTCTTCTTTCTTTCTTTCTCTCTAGCCTGAAGACTGTACTGGGAACGCACCTGATTAAATAGTCTTGATGGGGCGCTATGCAAAATTGCTGTAATAATAATAATAACTGTTGAAGACTGCATACTTCCGTGTGGCCTGGGTCGGGAGCACCTCTGAGTAGGGATTTTGAAGGGGCGCTATATAAATATTGATTTTTGATTGATTGATTGATTGAATAACAATAATACCTGGTTGTGACGTTTAATATTGAAGATATGTCTGCATCCGCATTACGAAGCGGTAATCATTACGACGTAACGCTGATGAGGAGAGATGGAGAAGGTTTCGGATTCGTCATCATCTCATCCGTAGCACGCTCCGGATCCGTTATCGGCAAGTTTCATCTAGCATCATATAATCACCCAAGTGCTGTTAAGTTAATCTTTCATTACAAGTTATTTCTGAAGACGTTGTGTAAAGTCTGATTGGTACTTAACATAAATATACACTGGAAGTAAATAACTACTGGGAAGTAAACACTAGAAATAAATGCTAGCAACAAATAAATACTGGGTAGTAGGCACTAGCAATTATTTCTAGTGTTTACTGGAAGTAAACACTATAAATAGATAAATACTGGGAAATAAACACTTTAGATTATATTACCTGTCTGCTGGTAATTGTAATTGTAATTCTAACCGAACATTTATATAGCTCGCTTGGAAATCAGCAGCACTCTCGACCGGCATCATTGCCTGCGTCAGCGAACAAGAAAGTCTTAAGGCGTCTTTAAGTTTTAAGTCTTAAGGTACATCAGTATCATAACTGTATTACCTTTCTGTAGGGAAACTGGTGGAAGGCAGTCCTGCCGATCGCTGTGGTAAACTGCACATTGGTGACCAGATAATCGCTGTGAACCATGTCAACATCACCCACCTGCTGCACGAACAGATCGTTAGTCTAATCAAGGAATCGGGATACACGGTTACGCTCACGATCAGTGGACCTGGTAAGATTTGAGAGATTTATCAATCAGTCAATCAATCAATCAATTTATTTCCTGTAACCAACATATCACATTTATGGCAGTATAGTATACGTAGTAACTTACATTGATAGTGGTTACCAAGGGGGAGATCGAGATGTTTGTATCAGGATATGTAAAATAGCGCATTTTTAAGAACCTCGCATGAGCTCTGTACCTACAATAGCAACAACAACAATAATATTCGATTAATAATTCAAACTGACAAGCACGCAGTAAGATTACATGATATAGTAGTAACAGATGATAAAAGTTTAACAGAAGTAACCAGTGGCAGACTTCTGAACCATAGTTGTTTTCTTACTGTGCCCAGGGCTCACTGTTACTTTGCCCTGCCCCTCTGGTTTGGAAAGTGCTTGACCATATGGTATATACATATTGAAGATAGTGAAGAGATAAAACTAAATGATAATTCATATCTCGATCTGATTTTGTTTCAGATGACACGTCTAGCATGTCTTCTGCCACTCAGAGATCAGCCGTAAGTTACCACCAAAGCCTTGGGTTTTTGGACAAAAAATAAACATGTTTTGGATAGGTGGATGGTAGTAATGGTAGTTGGAAATTTGTATGGCACCACTTGAAGAGAGACTCATCAGAGGCACTCCCAACCTAACACCATGAAACCACGATCAAACAAAATGGTCTGCTAGTGTTTGCGGAAAAGAGGCAAAGAGAGGCTGAGAAGGTCGTGTCCCAGGTTCTCAAGTCGGCTTGCTCCAGAAGGATGGACTGACCACAGTGGATGGATGGATGGATCGATCGATCGGTGGATGGGTCGGTGGATGGATGGATGGATCGATGGATGGGTCGGTGGATGGGTCGGTGGATGGATGGATGGATGGATTTGAAAATTATTTGTAAAGTAATTATGTATATTCTTTATTATATCAACTGCCCGACCACATTCTGGTGTACATACATCTTAAATGGCAAAATGTGTCGATAAGAATACAGCATTGTAGTACATTTTTAGTAATGTTTAAGAGGGCTGTGAACATAGAATTTGTATCGTAAGAGGATAGAAGGAGAATATAATGTTTTTATAGCATGGAACCAATAAGTTAGCATTGTAAAGAGGTTCGTTTTGTAATGTTGTTTTTCTGTCAGAGCGTTCCGCCAGCAAGTCTTGGGTTCCAGACGCAGTCGGAAAGCGACATGTCCAGGCAGTCGGAATATTCTCCATATCACAACTCGAACCAGTCACGAGGGGTTCCTCTGAATCTGTACAGGTTGACTTCCATCAGAATTAAACATTACTTACTTTAGGTAGTGCTCAATGGTGTACTGGTTAGCATGCTGGACTGTCAATCGAGAGGCCGGGGTTCAAATCCGTGCTAGGGCAGAAATTTGGTTCAAGGTTTATGCTCCACCTGCGCCCCTAGCCGACTGCTATAATGAGTGCATTCATTCCAAGAATTTATATAGCGCCTCTTCAACAGACCTACTCAGAGGTGAAATGATCGATATGAGTGAATGAACTGATAAAGTTATTGATGAACCATTAATGTTATTGACGAACTGATTAAGTTGTTGACGAGCTGATAAATTTATTGACGAGCAAACCGATAGAGTTATTGTAGCTAATGGTCCGCTGATTCCAATGATCAGCAGCTACACTTCATTTTAGCTAATGGTCTCTTGAACTATAGTCAGAGAATGATGAGCCGTTGAATGAGAGGACAGAAATGGTTTCCGTCTTACAGATCATTGGGGCTAAGCTTAATTATTGCTTATATCAATTTACGTTCTGGCTGTAAGAGTAATCAGCAATGGTTGATTAACTGTTCCTATTTTCTGCTGGTTTTTAGTATGGATCCAGCGGCAAGAGAAATTCCATTCCAACACACACGTTTCAATCCGCAGGTATGAATACATTTTGCTCGCACTTCACTGCTGTGGAGGTAGTTTGTGTTTGATATGCCAGCCTAATTAGACTAAATTCAGTAATAATAATAGTTACAATAATAATGAAGATGTCGAAATGATGGCAATAACTACAAGAGCGTACAGCTGTTTTGTGAGGTATGTATATATATGTCTGCAGTACTAGCAGTAATGATACGAATAATGAGATTATTGAACATAATTATAAATATTAATGATAAGATAATATAAAAATAAGATTAATATTAATGAAGATACAATAAATAAAATTAGTATTGATGACAGCTGTTTTTACTATTGGTATTTGTGTGACTGTCTGTCTGCCTGTCTGTCTTGTCTGTCTGTCTGTCACTTGAATCAGGACACTTACATAACTGGCACATCATCTTTATACAGCACCTTCACTTCATGTTTTCATGCATTTGCCATATGTTTAGATATATTAACTTGCTCTTTTTAAATCTTAATATAAAAATAATAGGAACCATATATACCACTTTCAACTTACCGGTACTCTGCAAGGCTGTGGTTGTCTGCTTATGCATGCATATTTGTAAGCATGCGCATGAGTGTATTTATGGTGTTTATGGATTCAAACCCCCGCCATAAATAATTTATTGCTGAAAAAACACTCCCAACTTTTCAAAACTAACCCCTTACTCTGTGACCATGTCCAATGGAAACCCTCCCAAACCCTCCCTGCATTGCATGCATAAGGAAAGATCATTATGTAGTACTTCATTTATGTAGCTCCTCTATTTCATAATACACTGCTTTGTATGTAACTCGCATTGGCTATTTTACACCTTGGTAGCAATCGGCTCCCGACCTCGGCCAGGGTGACAAGTTCTACTCCATTGAGCTCCAGCGTGGATCTCGTGGATTTGGCTTTTCCATCCGGGGCGGAAAGGAATTCAACAACATGCCGCTCTTCATTCTAAAAATAGCCGAGGGTGGAGCCGCTCACGTCGACGGACGGCTTAAGGTAACCGACAATAATGTACTCATTCAGTCACCTGTACAGTAAACACATACACGTGCCTACATACATTCATACACACACTTGAATACCTGCATTGCATACATACATAAATACATACATTGCATACAAGTGTTGAATTGAATAGTTATTCTGCGAAAATTGCTTTATAATTATTAGATACGATATGATACATACGTATGTGCATGAATACATGCATGCTCTGTACACACACTTGAATACATACATACATAAATACATACATTGCCTACATACATACATAACATAAATACATACATGCACACTTTCATGCATAGAAGAAGAGCTGTGTCTTAAGCTAACCATTGAGTATGAAGTTTTAGCAACATCAGTTTATTAGCTTTGGCATATGAGAACCGGTTGCAAATCCTCTCCCTCATTATCTGATCTTCCTGCCGACAGGGTTCAATCAGTGTACTCGTGAAATACTTGCATAATAAATGCACAGGTACTTATATTATCGTACAAGCATAGTACATGTGTACTTGCAAACGAGCATGCATACATACATACACGTACCGTCCTACATACATGCATACATACAGTCATACATACATACAATATCATCATACATACCATCCTACATACATGCATACATAGATACCGTCATACATACCATCATACATACCATCATACATATATACACACGCATACATACACAGGCATACTTACTTGCATACTTACATGGTTTTTTTGATGATCGTCTGCGTTTTAGGTTGGTGATCAGATCATAGAGATCAATGGTTACAATACAAACAGCATGACTCATGCGAACGCAATCGATCTGATCCAGAGCTGCAATAATAGCATACGACTACTCGTCAAGAGATCCGGAAAACCCCTTCCCGGTTTCTGTAAGTGCGCGACGATCTTTCACTCATCCACTAGATATTTTCAAGCATAAGAAACAGTATGTCTTTATGCATTACCTATCTTCTATACAGCGGGTCAATGATATTTTGTCTGTTCTGTTAGATGTGGTTGTCTATCTTCATATACCATACCATTGAAGTTACTTCTGCTTGCGGAATGTGCAAATGATGTGGAATTATAACTAACTGGGTGCATATCAACATTTGATATCACAGAATGTGGTATCAATTATTTATTTAGGTTGGATTTTGGTTTCATTTATTTATTGTGTAATTTTGTTTTTCTATATTTATTTCAGTTACTACTTATTTATTTGCATCATTTCTTATTTTGTTGAATATTTATTTAATTTATTATTGTGAATCGCATTGTTTTTTCCTCCTGTGATGACTGAAGGATTTTGCAATGTTCCGTTTTCAGCTACCAGTCAATTGCCCGGCACATCACCGTACTTACACAACGGCGTCACCCCACAAGATCCATCACGATCGAATGATCTGAGAATTCCAAGCCATCAGTCAGATCGCAACTACCTGTACAGCCAGCCCATCTCGCAAAGATATCCAGCGTCATATCGATAGCAACGTTCCAATTTCTTGCGGACACGAAAAATCGTAGAGGAGCACGTGGATTGTTTTCTTCAGTTATCCCAACAGATAGTAATGACAGGCCTCCGATGGGAGCTCTTCGGATTTCTTATCCACATCGGCTAGGATTTGTACTGAGTGGAAAATAGACTTGTGCGTTCGTTATCAAAGAACAGTTCCAGTGAATTGATGGATTTGTGCATAAATTTCATGTAGGCTGCATGTGTTCCGTGCAATAAATTCCATGCACCGATATTTGAGGTGCGTCCAGTTCGAAGTTGTCGTCACTTAATTCCACTTGAGTTGAATGTTCCTTGAGTTGATCGTTGAGTTGATGATTATGCGAGTTGACTGTTGAGTTGACGATTGTTCGAGTCGACTCGTCGCTGAAATTATGTTACTGCATATGAGTTTATGTATTCATTGCTGATTCTGTTATTACGATTTGTTTGTACGCTATGTTACTCATTTATAGATAATTAAGTAAAATAAATATTCGTGCACGTGCAGGAAATGTTTATATGACGATAGCAAAATGTTGCATGTATTAGAATGTTGGTGTAAGAATTATTGTTAATTATTCGTTACACTGGAAACATCCTTGTCGCACAAAGCTGATACAACTCCTTATAAATAATCCAAACTTGTTGTAGTGTGGTGCTTGATAAGGTTTGGGATGTAGCACTGTAATGGGACTGCAGTGACATTTGTATATTGGGTTACACTTACTGAGGGTTATTCAGAATGAAATACTTTATTGAGCATCAACATTCAGACAGGATGTTACTGTTAATGATATTAATGTATACATGTCACAGGGTAAACCCAAAAGGAATTATAGTGGGCAGGTTGTCTTAGATTTATTTATTAGGGGAGGGATAATGTCCGCTATAAAAGAGTACCGCATCAGGCAGCAATGGAAGTATGATTTGAAGTCGGTAAACGTCTCTTGTGGTCAGAAATTATGACTTTACTTGTGGAGTATCCTGTATTTAAGAAGTTTGTTTCTTCATTAGATTATGACTTAAAGCAGATTGTAATTGTGATTGCAAATTAGAATTATAATTAATTAATTGAATTCAACCTGGGAAGGCTGGGATCTATATCCTTGATCTGTTATATCGAAATTTGTGTTTTAATGAATCGTGTCATTTCCAGTTTTGTGCATATCAAGTATTTTATATAAATATATATATATATAAAATTATATATATATATATATTTATAATGTATCATATATTATATATAAATAATTCAGATTGATTGGAAATTCCGGTTTGAATGCTGTACCAGCACATAATGTAATCATTTATTTGTGTTCAGAAAGTTATTTGCATAGTTAAAATGTGAACAATTGCCAAAGATTTCGTATAGTCTCTTATCTGCAGGTGCAACGTTGACTGTTTCTTTTGCAGGCCGATCTTCAGTGTTTACTTTAAAGAGGTTATGAGAGGCTGCTTTGTTTAGCTAGCAACATATCCTTACCCAAAATGATTTTTCATAATGCAGAGAAATCTTAGATCTAAATACACCGGACCTCCTTATATTGTCTATCTGGGTGATTTTTAACAAGGTTGGAGTATAATTGTATTGTATTTTTGTTTAATCAATCAATAGGAGCAGACGGAATGTTTCTCCTTTGCATGTAAAATAGGTTTAGTTATTTAAATTTTGAATTTGTTTAATTTCAGTTTACTTTAGTTTTTTATGAGAACATGGCTGAACTAACTGGGTTCCTGACCATGTTTTAACAGATTCTGTATTATGATGAGCATGTTATAAGGGGACTTTGGTGTATCAATTCTTTTTCTGCATAAGACGCTGTTGATTACAGCTTGGCTTAGAATTACTCACTGATGTGATATGAAATTTAATCCGAGCCGAGTGGTTGAATGCTGACCGTTTCATGTGTTTGTGGGTTTGCACCTCTACGGAGATCGTTACTTTGTTGGGACCATGATGGCTCAGTTGCTTAGGCATCGAGGGGCAGCTGGGACATATCCTTCCCTATGGCTGGGTTGAGGAGGGCACCAAGCAATTATGCTACCCTGATATTTTGGTATTTTGTGGCATCAGCCAGTGATTCTTCTAATTGGCATACATGTAATTAGTTTATAACATTAGTTTTTAATGTTAGTTAATATTATAATATTCATCATCAGTTCCTGACACCAGCCATTTGGTAGCGATGGGTACAAATAAATGAGCATCATTGTCCTTGGTCATTTGTCAAGTCCAGATAGAGGAAGGGGTTTCCAAAATGTAGGTCTAGCAACTAAAACAGCTTGTCGCCAAGAACAGTTCTAGTTTTGGGTGAACCCATTCTAGTGTTGGGGTAGAAAAGTTCTAGTTTTATGTTCCCAACTGCAGACTTTGTGCAATGAAGAGCATCAGGGTGCAGTCCAACTACAGCAATTGAAAATGGCTCGGTGTCTTGTGACCGGCAGTTGCGTAACGCAACTTTCCAGAAAACAGTTTCATTGATTTATTAAATATTAAAATGTCTTTTTTGCTTTCACACATACAGTATTTGATCAACTGCTTTTGGTCAGCACAGGAAAAAATATCATGAATTCTTTTGTTTTTATTACTTGCAAGGGATTATGTAATGATGTAATTATTTATATGTAATAGTGTAAGTCATGTGTAAACATTACATTATTTTACATTGATTTGTATTGCTACATCGATGCATGGTACTGCAATCATGTTACATACATAATTTCAATACTAGTTGTGTATTATTAATAATCAGTGTCACTCTTGATACTACTGCTGCCTACTACTAATGCATATTCATGTTCTCGCTGCATGCAATGTTTTGACTGGAGGAATTTATTTTTACTCTTGTTATTTTTTATTTGTTGTTTTCACTGTTATTATTATTATTAACAATTTTTTCTCATTATTTTACCCAAGCGATAAAATCCAGATAGAGTGAAAAACTATTGCTATTATTAAAGTATTATAAAAATAATTATTATTATTAGTTTTAGCCTTGTTGTTATTTCTATGCCCCAAGGTATATATGATCCCTTGGGGACTTATAAAATACATGATAATTAAAAGATAAACATCTGGAACGGCCCCGATTCATTCCAATTGTTTTTTATTGTTATTATTGTTTTATATAGTTTCATTATAATTATTAGATATATGTATCTTTTTAATTCCTGAAAGATCCATTTTGCCTCAAATTTAAAAAATAATAATAATGAAATCAAATATTTAAGTTTTTGTTTGAATTTGCCCTCTATTTTGAAACCCTAATATTATATTGATATTGCGTAAGGGGATGATTGTATCGTAATATTGCTGATATGAAATGGGTGTGATTTGTATTTGGCGGTATGGGGTTGGGTGAAGACTTGTGAGGAACAGTATATTTAGTGGTTGGGGAAAAATTTCCCCATTCATGGTCTTGAAGCAGGGAAGCAGTCTCCCACTGTTACAGATCGCACTCTGAGCTGTTGTTAGCAGTACTAGTGGCCTTGGATGTGAATTGTGATAGCTGCTTGTCAGTATAGGTTAAGCGTGAAAGCTTGTCTCGATCGATGGATTAAAATGCCTGTTGTAGCGTAGTTCGTGACCGATTCGTCAGGTGGCGATAGTGAGTAGGTGCCGAACAGTTTTATTGTTCTCTTGTCCAGTAGCAAAGTCAGTGTTGCCAGTTCCGCGGTTTTCCCGCCCAATTGGGCTGGTTTCAAAATTTAGTTGCGGGAAAAAATCGCTGTCCGCGGGTTGCGGTTTTTTGGGCTACTTTCATTCTTGTCCGCTATACGGAAAGCGGTATTGCAAAGACTGAAAAATTACATTCAGATGCTAACATGTGAAATGTTGGAGATGTTAAGGAAGAAATGACCCTGTTCAGATGCATTCAATTTTTGAACTTTACGATGAAACAAGTTACCAAAGTTCAATTAGAAGTAAATAATTGCATAAATTTTGATCATTCTCAGCTATTTTCATTTTCTTTACGCTATAATTTATATTGGGCTACTTTTGGGCGGATTTTTGGAAGCCTTTGGGCGGGATTTCAGGAAAGTACCTGGCAACACTGAGCAAAGTGTATAGAAGGAGTGGTCCAGTTTGTGTCGGCACTTATTTCATTTTGAGGTCCCTGTATAAAAAGCAGTCTTTAGTTCGACCTACGAAAACCGAAAACAAAATTTATTCGATTTTGTTTTGCCTGGCTCTGTAATTAGTTGCTCACTCGTCTCTCATCCAAAATGGAATTAAATGCAGTCGAGTAGAAAAACTGAGTTTTTCTCGTCAGTCTTGATTTTATATTTGTAATTTAGACTTGGTCGACGTTGCAATGTTTACTGTTCTCTTCTGTGTACAGTTTGAAAACTGATCGGTAATTAGTTCAATCAAAAGGATCCATAGCTCGACTTGTCTTTCTTTGATTATGACAATTTACATGGAACAATTTATGATTAAAACTAACAGATACGTTTAAAGCGTAAAATTTGCAGACATTTCAGATATAATAAATTAGGCCTATGTATCTACAGTCATGGCCAAAAGTTTGCGACCACCCATTTTAATTAACAAATTCATTGAAAAAGCAAGCTATTTTGACAAAATAAAGATTATTTATACTATCTGAAGTGTCTTTTCAATGTTTAATGTCATCATATACCACAAGAACCAAAAGTGAATACTTGCAATCGTATATTTTATCAGAAATGTCAATTATTTTGTGTTAAAGTATAGATTTTTGTGAGTTTTCTGCGTAATTGGAATAGAATGGCGTTACAAAGGCAGTGCTCAAAATCAGACATTATTTCCATTGTTTCGACATTTAGTGTCGTCACAGCTATCAATAGAGCTGAAAGTCAGTATTTGCAATGATATCCTTTGTTTTTTAAATGCCAGTTTGTATGCGCAGAGGCATCGATCGGGCCAGTTTTCTGTAGAAGTCAGGTGTTATCTTGCGCACCCATACGGCCTTCATTCAGTTGATCAAGTCTGCCTCAGAAGTTGGATTGTGCACAGAAACCTCCTGTTTTAACACCGTCCACACACTCTCAGTGATGTTCAAATCTGGACTGCTACCAGGCCACTAGCTGCAGCAGCGGAATGATCTTCTGCTTCAGCCAGGATTTGACAGCATTTAATGTACCATGACATGGTACTTCCTGTTGGAAGTGGCTGATGTCATGGAAGTTGCCGAAGTTTAGCAGGTTTTGTCTTAGGATGTTCCGATACATCTTTCAATTCATAGTGATGTTCTTTGGCATCATCCACAGACCAGCCAGTCCAGGACCAGACACTACTCCCCACACCGTGACATTCGATGTTTGCTTCACTGTCGGTATGACGTACTTGGGTTAGCCTTTGGTTAGGTTGTCCCCTCACATGACTGCAGAAACTGCACAATAGTGTGAAAGTGCTCTTATCCCAAAACTTTACGCTCTGCCACTGGTCAGAAGTCCACCGTTTGCACTTATGACCAAAGGTCAGCTGGTCCTTTACGTTCTTCGGTGAAAGGTTTGATTTCCTGTAGGACGATTCGACTGCAGACCAACATCGAATAGTCTTCTTTCAATTGTTCTGTTGCTTGGTTTCTTTCCTGGAGACCCAAGTAATCTGGATATGATCACACTTGCAATAAAATTTGTAAAACTGTTAAGATACTGATATACCAACTTTTGCCGAAGACGACAGTAAACAGGGATAAAATTATCAAAATATGAACTTTTACACTATTTTCCAAATATTTTCAACTATTTTCCAAATATCTAACATAGTAGCAATCTTTTATCACAATGTTAATAGTAATATAGGCGGAATAACATAGAAAAATAGCTCAGGAATAGCCAAAACACCTTCAGAACATTGGAAAAATGCCCAAAATTTGGTGGTCGCAAACTTTTGGCCATGACTGTATGGTTAGAACGGCTGATGTGATCGATAGTCGTAAAGCGAATTGGTACTCTGAGACATGCTTACTTACCAACCAATCTTCTTGATCTAATAAATGTCTCTCCCTAACCTACTCTTTATCATTCTCCGCCTCTCAAGATAAATGCAACCTAGCCATGGTGAGAATTGTCAGGGGGGTTGTCGGGTTCAACCCCCCCCCCGTCCTTAGGATCCCATAGTAAGTCTACATTTCACACATGAATCAAAGTCTAACCAACCTCCCCTTCCAGTTTTTTTTTACAATTCCCATACTGAACCTAGCATAACAGTTAGCCTATCATTCACTGCCTGTTCTCTCGGCAATCGGCTCTGGACAACACCAATGACTTAACGCAGCGTTAGCAAATGGCTGCAGTGCCCTTTGCGTACTTCTTATGGAGCGATTTAGAGTACGATTATATGTAAATCTCCGATTCCTCGACGCCACACAGAAGCTGCGGCAGGCAGACCAGCTGAAGGAGAGGCGCTATATAAAATGAAGTCCGCGAGAGCCAGATTACCAAGTCAGTTTCTGTGATAGGTCAGGATCTGGGAAGTCAAGCCGGAGAAGCAGCGCGATGTGAAGGAGGAAGCGATTGTGATGGCAATGACGGTCTGGACCAGCTGCAGTAGCCTACTCTATAGGCCTACTCCAGTGCCTGCTTTTGGTATTATAGGCCTATAGGCGATATAGGCGGCTGCCCACAGCGGCATTTTTCAAGGGGTGGCAGATTCCAGCAAAATACATGATGATCACTTCCGTAAAAAATGCCATTATGAGTTAGGAGCGGCATTTTTGTGCTTGCCTATATAGTACAAAAGTGCACGTGTCAATTTAAAGGCCTCCACTGCTGTAGGCTACTGTGAAGACTTTGAGAATTGAGAACAGCTAGATCTGTCATAAACGATAACTCGATTGCTAGGCCTATAAATCGTATTGTACGGCAACAGAGTGTTCGATATCTTCTTCTTTGACTAAAGTCTCGAACTCACCAGGCATAGCGTACGGTATACGGCCTATATATATATACCGGGGTGCAGAGCCTTCTATTATCGGTAATAGAAGGCTCTGCCGGGGTGGTCATCCTCAGGCCGTTGGGATCACGTGATTTTTGCTGAAGCCTCGGACTGTTTGGCTGGCGGCCATGTTGGTATCATTTTGACGAATGATTGCGCATCGATATCTATATTTAGACGCGGATACCATGTACTCCAAAGATTTTAACAGGGAGGAAGATGGCCTACTTAAAGAATATTGGCTTGCGCAGTGCGAATGAGGGCGCGCAAGGGCTTCTGGTCTAACCAGTGTGAAAAGTTCCTATCTCTACAATGTTAATATCCATAAGTTAATGAGGCCGTACGCCTGCTACTGAGGCCGTACGCGTACTGTAACAGTGTAGCTTCGCTTGGGAAACGGAAAAACGAAATTCCAGGATTTTTTCGCTGGTATTGCCACAGTTAAAGGCTGCACAATAGTGCGGCATGTTGCCTAACTTTCTACTCGGCTAAAATGCTTAATTTCTATTAAGGTCTTCGAATAAAACGACTTTTAACCGACGGATTTTAAGATCGGAACTTTTCGTCACACTGGTTGGACCAGAAGCGCTTGCGCGCCCTCATTAGCAGTTTTCTCATTAGTGGTTCATCTTCCTCCCTGTTAAAATCTTTGATGTACTCTCCGTTTTCTACTCTATTATCGGCTATTATCGGCTGCTTCGACGTCACTGGGCAGCTCAACACAGGAAGCTCTGTCTAGTTATATATAAGAGGTCGTTGGTCATCCTGGCCAACCCAGTTACTGTATCCTACCGTAACAATAGGCCTACATCTTTTAGCTTTGGACCTGACAAACCATGGGTAGTGTTGTTTTAGTTTTGCCTTGAGCTTTAGTTTTAGTTATTATTAGCTTCACATGGTAGCCTAGGTGTTTTAGTAATTATTAGTTTTAGTTATTTCGTCAAGTTTTAGTTTTAGTTATTATTAGTTTCACATTAGAGGGGTTTTAGTTATTAGCCTATTAGTTTTAGTTATTTCGCCGAGACTGGCAATATTTTTCATCATAGCCTACAGCTTTTGCACCAAAAAGGATTCACTCGCTACAACCTGTTTGTAATCGATACTTAAAATAGTCCCATAGCCTATACTCTACTATTTTTATGTATACGTCTACCACCTAAATTTAGTTCGGACACCTTATAAAATTACAAAGATCGACAGAGTAGGCCTAGGCCTACCGAACGAAGTGCATGCATGCTGATTAAGCTTATAAAACGCGTAGGCCTAGGCCCTATATCCAAAAACATTCAATATCCTAAGACGCTAGGTTTTCGTTATGTGTTTTCGATTTGGTTTTCGTTATTATTAGTTTCGAGTTTTCGACTGGTTTAGTTTTAGTTTTTATTTCGTTATCGTTTTTGCTCTAGTTTTCGTTTTAATTTTAGTTGTAGTTAACTAAAACCTTTTGTTTTCGTTAACGAAAACAACACTAACCATGCATGGGCAACCAAGACACTGAGAGCGTACATTGATTGTCTGGCCTAGATGACAATGTTGTGAACATGTAGGCCTAAGTCGAAACCAAGTTGTTCCGATAGCATGACCATGCATATATAGGCCTAATATTTTCATGTTTAATTTCCACTCTGATAAGTCCTGCAGCATGGTATGGCAATGGAGATCATTGCCCGTGGCAGCTTGCGATGCGAGTAACTCTTTTAATCTAAAAAATTGATCGAACGGTGGCTAAATTTGCGGGAATACACAATAGGCCTAAATAAGTTATTTGGGTCGGCCCGATAGCGCATTGGATAACATCTGGCGTAGAGAGCGAGAGGTACCGAGTTCGAGTCCCGTAGGGCGGATATGCTTTGTAGGCTGCTATTAGCGCCGTTGTATTGCAGGCTGTCTGTTCTGTTAGTAGGCCTATAGTTAAGATTTAAATTGCATAACATGTAAATGTACAGCGCAGTGCGTTTGTCAGGCGCTTAATAAAGAAAAGATTATTATGAGTTTTATGATCCGAAATAAGAAAATCTTTAAAACAAAAATCCAAAAAACCAAAAAAAACCCCCCAAAACTAACTTTTCATTTTGAAAAAGTTTGGTTTTTTGCACCTCTGGATGGCGGGGTGCTCTGCGCAACACGTTACCTCATGCGCCGATTGCTGCTCAATAGTTTCCCGCTCATTTCGTGCGGCGCAGATGGCAGCAGCGTAGCGCTGAAGAGAGACGAAAGACAAGATGGCGACCATCGGTGGGGAGGGAGATACGAGTGTCTCGTTGAAGGAAGCCCTCGTCGAGAGCCTAGCAGCAATTCTATCGCACGAACTTCACATACGAAATGCCGGCGAAGAGCATCTAAAGACCCTCGAGGTCACCGAAGGTAGCGATCTCCCGTGGGGGACTTTCGTTCCCCTCTCTCGTGTGCGGGGTCTGAGAATGTGGCAACGGCGCATGACTGCGATTTATATAGCGCCTCTTTTTTGCGTCTGTGTATTTTCTGTGATCGGACGGATCGTATGTGTATGGTCTCCGGTTGATTGCGCTGAGCGAAGGTTTCCCTGTAGGAACGACGCATATTGCAGTCTCACAGTTGTAAATGTGGACAGGCTGCATAGTGAAGCGAAAATGCTGCAATCTAAGTTACAATTTACATAGGATCGAGGTAATTGGCTACTTCTGTTTACTCAGTTTGAGTGTGGAAAGAATTAAACATAGTATTCTGCCTGGACAATGTAAGTGACCCAAAGCCCTGATTATTGATAGTGTTATATTAGAATTGTGGTTTGACCTACCGAGAGCCATCAAATATTGTGTGAGAATAGAGCGTGGTAAACTTGCGCTTTAGGGGTCCCGAATAATGACACCCATATTCGAGGGGAGTATGTATTATAATCAGCCTATTTCAATGGAAGAAGTTTAGCACTAATGGCGTCCTGAGGGTCGGTTAGGGTCAGGTTAAGCGTCGTGAGGGTCGGTTAGGGTCAGGGTTAGGGTTTGTGTTGTCATTAGAAAATCTTCAAAATCGGGATCCCTAAAGCGCAAGTTTACCATGAGCGCTGCCCTACTACAACACTTCACTCGTGGAACTCGTCTTGTATCCAATGGATGGATAGCTTGCTTTCACAGACTTGTTATACCCTGTTCATTACACATTGATTACTTATTTTTTGGGAATTGCTGTTTGTACCGTGCAGCGCTCTATTCTCTTGCAGTTGTTATCAGCTGGCAAGCCAAGCGCCAGTTCTACCAGTTTAGTCTCGAAGTTGGAGGCAAAGAGTTAACGCAGCGTTATCACTATATTCCTTGATTGTGAAACCAGTTATTAAACCCGAAAATGAATTTGTCGAAGATCCCGAAAATGAATTTGTCGAAGATGCCAAAATGTCTGGGACAATGCAACCCAAGCTTCTAACATTAAAGTTTAGTCCTGAATATGATTTAAACATGCATGTTTCAATGTACGCATTTATAGTTTAACTGTTGGATAAACCTATTATTCGTCAGATTTTTTCTTGTAGAGTTTG
This sequence comes from Aporrectodea caliginosa, assembly GCA_020284085.1. NCBI lineage: Eukaryota > Metazoa > Annelida > Clitellata > Crassiclitellata > Lumbricidae > Aporrectodea > Aporrectodea caliginosa. The sequence continues at coordinate 579,300 of JACEVL010000904.1, read as the reverse complement.
GTGTGCATTTGGCCGAGTTGACCCTCAATCCAGAGGGACCACTTGCCATTCGTCAACTTGCCTCGGTTCTTTTGAGGCAGTATGTCGAGGCACACTGGTCACCGCTATCGGAAAAGTTCCGACAGCCAGAAACCACAGAAGAGGTAGTAAAGCAGTTATCTTGGCATACTTTTATCTACCAATTCCAAGAACAGCACAAGCTCAGACATTCATGAAAGAATCTTGTAATCTAATCTAATCTGTCAATGATTAGATAATCTAAACTAATCTAATAAGGCAGTTCTCATGAGCAAGCTTGTGCCTTGCGCTTGGCTTTCAAGTGGCACTTTCGAAATTCTTAAGTTTACGATTACTCTAGCTTGGGGCCAGGAAATTTGCGCAAAACTAAATCTTAAATGGTGCATTTTTAGCATACAGTCAAATTAGTCAAATCCTACTTTTAGTCTTGATTATCAGTCAGTTGCTAGCACGGGAATTTGACTTCGCTTCGTACGCAGTGAAAATGACAAATTTGAACTTTTATTCTCAAATTGTTTAGTCTTTAGGCAAGGCTCCATAGACCAGAAAGACGTCGTTGGTGGGCCATAGTGACCTGGAGACCGACTTTTCACACCTCTGCTTTAGCTAATGTGCTGCCATTTTGATATTTCACAGGGTGTCATTCGATTGGTAGACGAACATCTAGGATAAATAAACAAACATGATTAATAATCGTCGATATGACGGCGTCGTTAAATAAACATTATAAACCGAATCAACTAAAGCAGATAGACAAACAAAGACCAGTTAATCAGTATGTGTGCAGCATTCTGTATGAGTTTTTCCCACGCTGTTGTCGGCCTGTGGTAAAGCCCTCTCATGGGATCTAGGTCTTACATGTGTACCAAGTTGTGGTTTGCTAACTTTTTTGGTCCTAATAAATGAATACATTGTTAATACATTGTTTATTGTGGGGCGCGGTGGTGTAGGGGTATGTTCGGTACCTTGCAGCCGGAGGGTTACGGGTTCGAATCCACCTCAAGCCGCCGCGTAGGGACCTTGGGCAAGTCCTTCACTCGCAATTGCTCATGTGCTTCGGCGTGAAACTCAGATTCAGTGTCCGCGCTGTAGTTGGGAGCGCCTCTGAGTAGAAATCTTGAAGGGGACTATAACAAGTGCTCATACATACATACATAATAATTTGTTTTATCGCAGGCCAAAGTCACCATTCGACAGATGTTGCCTCATGGCTTGAAGGAAACAATCAGCAAGGTTCGATCGAGCGTGGCGTATGCCATCTCGGCCATCGCCCACTGGGATTGGCCTGAGGCGTGGCCGGAACTCTTTCAGATTCTGATGCAGGCGCTGGCTGGCGGTAACCCCGATCTCATCCACGGTGCCATGAGGGTGCTTACAGGTCAGTAGTGTTCCACATAATGATTTATTATTATCTGTTTTTTGAGGGGATGCTCATTTGTATTGGCTCCTTTTGGAATTACACAAGTAGTAGTAGTGATAATAATATTTACGTGTGTTGATGATTACAGTGATCGTAATAATTGTAGATGTATTGTTATGCAAAAGCATTGGGAATTTATTTGTTTAACAGGTAACAATAGGGGTAATAACAACAATAGGTTAGCTAACGATGTAATTTGTTGTAAAATTGCAGAATTTTGCCGTGATGTTACTGACATACAGATGCCCCAGGTGGCTCCAGTTATTCTACCTGAGATGCTGAAGATATTTAGTCAACAGCAGGTAAGCTCAGGTGGATAATTATAATTGCAAATTTATATAGCGCCACTTCGACAGAGGCTCGTCAGAGGTGCTCCAATGCAGTTTACCATCTTTTTGTATATCTTGTCTTCTTGCTTTTGGTTTTTGGCCTATGAAGATAATAATCTAAAAATTTGACTGAATTTGCTAAGTTTTTCGTTGAGGATGTTGTTTGTGCCACTTTGTGAACTTCACTGATGAATGATTGCATCAGTTGTACACAGTTAGGTGGAGGATCAGGTTGCAAGGGAGAGGACTTGAAATGTTGTAGAGTACCAATTAAAAGTATTACAACTGATTACTGATTTACTACTGTTTAATGATAATAAGCTAATAACTGATTACTTATTACAACTTATTACAGATTACCCACTGATTACTGATTACAGTTGATTACTGATTACCCTAATTGCTGATTACAAATGATTCCTGTTTATTACTGATTACAACAGATTATAGCTGATTACTGATTATAGCTTTTTTTACTGATTATCTATAGCTTATTACTGGTTATAGCTGATTACTGATTATAGCTTTTTTTACTGATTATCTATAGCTTATTACTGGTTATAGCTTATTACTGATTATAGCTTATTACTGAGTACAAAATGTCTTTTTGTAAAATGTGTCAGTTGCTTTATTTGAAGCTGTGTTTTCTTTTCAAGGGTTTTGGCATACGAACGCGAGGCCGCGCCGTTAACATATTTGACACCTGTGCTGGAACCATTGCCGCTATGAATGATTACACTAAGGTAGTGTTTAAATAACCGAGGTAATGTTTAAGTTGTCAAGTTATTGTTTAAACGACCCGGGTACTGCTTAAATGATCGTATGTACTGTGACTTTGTAGTGTAATGTATTGTAAGAATCGTGTATGGATGGGGTGGGATATGGTTGAACGGTAACGTGCTGGCACGAAGGTCAGAAGGACGCGGGTTTGATTCCCTAAGCCCTTAAGGTTGACCAAGCCTTCCACTCCTAGGGGCGACTGTAAAATGAGCAGTAGAACAGATAGGCGCCTTGCAGGCTGCCATACAGTTAAATTTGACTCCTGCTAAACTAGTTTTCATCTGTTACTTGTGAGTTTGAATTAATAAACAAATATTATTATTATTGAAGCAAGCATTTTGAAGATCTGAATGAGCAGCCAAGTTATTTTTGACCAGACAAAGTTGATATTTTCAACTTGGCCTGGTCATACATAGTCCTTTATATATGGCAACAATCAGAAATTTGTATGCCAAGCCTTACCTGTTATGCCAAATTGCCGAGTAAATTCTCTGCAAGTTTTTCTTTCATTTGCTCTTATGATGATGACGATAAATTAGTTGTATATAATTGCAAATCCCTGCACTGTGAAATTTGCAACGTACTAATTATTCCTTTGTTGTTTTACAATAGGGTGTTGCTAAGCAACTGCTGTATCCATATTTGCCGCAGTTTCTGGAGGCCTTTTTAGCTGTTCTGCAGGTGCCTGATGGGCCAACGTCTGATAGCGGATTGAAAATGGAAATCCTGAAGGTGGTATACCTTTTCTTTCAACTCCAGCAATGTGTGATGCCTCCTGCTTTGTTGTATTTGCTTAAGCTTTGTAAGAGCATTACATCAATATGAGCTTTAATTAGAACATCTAACTGGTTGAGTAACTCTTTCTTAAGATATTTTTGTGTTTCATCCAAAGAATTTAACAGAAATTGTTTTCAATGGAATATATTACTCTTTTGTGACACAGTTGATTGTATGCACATTGTATGCGCCTCTGATTGGTGTTCACTGTGAGAGGCGCTTTATAAATACAATAAATACAATACAATCTAGACAATTAAAACTTTAACGATGAGCTGCAGTGATTACCCAATTGCTTTTAGTACACTCTCATCGGGAAAGTGTTAATCCGATGCATTTAAATATCAGGCAAAAAGCTTTCTTTTACTAGATAACTCTAGAGGAAAGCTCCCACTTGCACACACCAATGAATTCCCATCAGATTGGACAGTTATATTGTTTTCTGGTGATGGAATTTTACTTAAAATTCTGTGCACGCAGTTACAACATTAATATTGGTTTCAATAGAATTTACTTATCCTTTGCACAGGCGCTTACAACGTTAATAAAGAGCTTCCCAAATCAGATGTCACAGTTTCTACCATCAATTCTGGAGCCAGTCTGGCTCTGCTTGACTCAGAATGCCGACGTGTATCCTTTCTGAACTTTCTCATAGATTTTCGAACAGTTAAAAGATCCCCAAAGAAGTGAATGATCGCCAAAGTTGTTCTTGAATTAGAATTTTAGTGGAGTCTGTTCTGCCTATTGCTGAAAGTGTAATTAACGTGGTCTGTTTTGATGCAGGTTTGGCATTGATTACTTCTGGATTTTGTTTGTTTTCAATTGACCTAGTTTACAGTTCATCTCTGAGCAGTTCGATCTGTTTCTGTTTAAGCTGTTTTGTACGAGCTAATTAAAATCCTTAATTAGCGCTTAGTTATGTTCGGACAGTAGTAAATGGAGTCGAAGAACCTGATGACCCAGTCGACTCAGATGGTAAGAAATCCTTGTCTTCTATTGACATGTCTGGGGTTCAGACCTCATTGGCTTATGTGAAATTGGCAATATAGTGCTGAGGCACTCGTAAAATAATGTTCTACTGCTGGTAATAGGCAGTTGTCATGTGAGGGTGTAAGGTCGCCCAGCCTTTGGTATGATGTCAGAAATATCCTTGGAACAGTGTCATATATAATAAAAAAGATCCTTCCTGGAGTAACCTTCCTCTAGGTTGGAACGTCCTGATCAGGCAGGCTGTATGTACCTTTCGTCAACACTTGAAGGTAAATATGTAGCTGTGCGTCTGAGTAGGTACCTTGAAGGGATGCTAAATAAATGCTCTGCATTATTGAATGATTGACTGAATGACTAAATGAACGATTGAATGAATGATTGAATTAACGATCGAATGAATGATCAAAAGAATGATAGAATGAATGATTAAATGAATGATTGAACTATTGACTGAATGAATGACTGAACGAATGATTGAATAAACGAATGAATGATCGAGTGATTGATTCAGACCGTCATTAATAAGACAATTCATATGTATTTGACCATTTTGGATCAATAAATGGGGTTTCATTGCATTTTTCTAGGTGAGGTCCTAGGCTTCGAGAATCTAGTTCTGAGTGTCTTCGATTTCATTCACGCCATGATCGAGGCGCCAAAGTTTCGACAGATGGTCAGAAAGTCGGCCGATCAGCTCGTCTACTATATCATCCTCTACATGCAGATGACGGAAGACCAGGTCAGAGACGGATAAATTCAGTTTTGATTCTGTTTTCATCAAACCCAACGTAATCTTTATTTAACGAGTTAAATGTTGACCACTTTGACTTGGAATGATATTGGGTGGGAAGTGAAGCAAAATTGAATTAGGTTAATACTTGCATCGTTTGATCACCAACACGCTGCTGATTTTTGAGCGGCGCTATATAAATGTTTGATTACAATTACCAGGTCCTTTATTCATTACTAGTTAGTAACCGTAACTGGGACGTAGCTTGCTGCTGCTGAATTCTACAAAGAGTAACAATGCATTTTAGTATGCAGCTGCAAAATTGAGAAAGCTGTCTTGTTGATTGTTGCGGTAGTGTTTGCACATCAGCCAAATGATCTTTGACCTTGGGTCTGTACTTCTGTAGAGTTGCTGTAAATTTTATTATTATTATTAAAAATGTGAATTTGAGGCACAGTAAACAGGAGAGACTGAAAATTGTGATGAGAGGTGTTTTTGCAATTATTGCAAGTATGACTAAGGCTGAAACTTAGCAAAGCTATGCTCTTATATTTTGATTTATGATGAGTTGAAAATGAACGGCTTTTTCTGTCGGATAGATTCGACAGTGGACGGCTAATCCAGACCAGTTCGTAGAAGACGAAGATGATGATTCGTATTCCTACAGCGTTCGAATCTCTGCGTTAGACTTGCTTTTGGTGAGTGTCCGTTGCGTGATGGATGGGATAGTTGAGATGGATAGATGGATCATTGGATTGATGGTTGGAAAGAGGAAGGGAGTAAGAGATGGATGGATACGGTAGATGGAGCCATGAATAGATCGATAGCTGGATGGATGTATTTTCGTTTATTCGATCAAAGTTTTGTTGTCAGAACGCAACAAATGACAATAATTGTTCTAGATGTAGCAGTTATGAAACAGAATTTGCCTAGTAACGTCAGCTGTCTGTTATGACTAGTAGATGTTTTTAAACATCATACGAGACGAATCATACGAGATGAATCATTGGGTGGATGGATCTTTGATGGTAAGATGGAGGGAGGCAGAAATGGATGTATAAATAGATGGATCACTGGATAAGGAGATGTCGGGAGGACAAAATAGACGGATGGCTGGACGGAACAACGGATAGATGGATCATTGGATAAGGACATGTCGAGAGGACGGGATGGATGGATGGAACAATGTATGGATGGCTGGATGGAATAATGGATGGAAAATGAAATGAGGAATACATTTATGAATGGATGGAAGGAATGGAGAGATAGATGGACGCATGTTGAAAATTAAACTTGCTTCTCTTGCTTCAGGCAATTGCGGCCGAATTCCCGAAAGACGCTGCGCCGGCGCTGTGCAGTGCTGTCAACCGCCATCTTCAGGAAGCGCATGGCAGCCAAGGCAACTGGTAAGCCCAGATTGTTAGAGTTGCCTGGCAACCAGTCTGTTCTAAGCTACATTGTTTATAATCCGTTGTCAATGGTTGTCTTTTGTCTGCTTTAGAAAATTTTAGCTTTTGAGGGTTTTTGAAAAGGCCCTGCATAAAGTTCAAATGTATGTAGGTATGGATGCATGTATGTATGTTTGTACGTATATGGCTATCTGTAATGCACCTTTTAAGAACCTGACAAGGGCACTAACATGGGTTAGGATTATCTTTAGGGTTAAGGATAGATATATAAATCTCCAGAATGAATGAAGGATAGGCAACAGATGGATGCTTTGTATCATAGAGAGTACAGGTTTGAGCCTTCTGTGAAGTGGTTACTGTGTAGAGACCTTAAACTTTACTCACAATTACTCATCGATTGATGCTTGGTCATTACTTAGTGGTGGTGCTGAATAAATGCATAAGAATGATAACATGCATGCGCACATATGCAGATTCAGGATTTTTTTATGAAGAAAACTCGTATCATATATTAATGCGATGATGGATTGATATGTTTGTTAGGTGGAAGATTCACGAGGCCGTCATGTTGGCGATTGGTAGCCTGAGCAAGATGGTAATGAGCCAGTTGAATGGCGAGAAGCTTCCGTTTGACATCGATGCCTTTCTGCAGAACGTCGTCTTAGCCAATCTGAATCAGAATGGTTAGTAGACCAGTGCTAACAATTAATTAATAGTTAATTGTGATTAAATGTATTCCCAATAATTAATGACAAACACGAAATTAACGTTATTGATTATTTATCTGGTAGTAGTATTACGGTAGCAATATTTATTGCTAGTTAGTAGGGTAAATTTACATTGCATCAGTTGCGTCTAGGAGTGGTTTACTTGTTTTCAGTTTCACCGTTTCTCCTTGGACGATGTCTCTGGGTGTCAAGTCGATATGCGAAGGTTATGCATCCAGACCTGCTACAAAGGTATGGCTATGCCTAAGTTAAGTTATTGATTTCTTATGGATAGTGAAACAATCAGTCATTCAGTTGACCGATTTCCCTTGTGAGCATAGGTCATAGGTCAGAAATCACTTGTAAGCTTGTGCAGAGGTATGACAAGAGCCACTGCACATTACAGAAAGTGAATCCATCATTTGTTTTGTAGCTAGGACTTACTTGGGTATTATTATCCATTGCTGGCTTGCAGAATTTGTGTTTCCCCATCTTAATATGTATAATGGGAGACATGATCACTACCTGAGTTATACCTTTTATATCTGTTCTCTATCATTGTATAATTGCTTTTCTCAAGAGGTACCACAAATTGTGCTCTGTGAAATACCTGCTGGCCACTCTGTTTCATTTTTCACTACCCTTAAGACTGCCCTGTTGGACCGGGGTTTGGGCTGGGAGTGCTTCTTATTAGGCATCCTTGAAGGGGTGCTATATAAATTCTCTGATAATAATAATTAATAATAATAAAAAAAGTTATATGCTCAGATAAATGCATAATGCACAGTAGAGAAGATTTGTGTTGTTCATTTCAGGTGTCTACAGGCCACAGTGGCCGGAATAAACACAGCGCAGCCGGCCTGCGTGCGGATATCGGCCGTGCGAGCGGTTGCCGGGTTCTGCGAGCATCTGCGATCGACGGAGGCCATCCAGGTCCTCCAGCCGGTCATCGGCGAAATGATGGAAGGCCTGATGGCCATTGCCACGCAGTTCTCTTCTGATGTTCTTGGCCTCTGCCTCGAAACCATTTACGTTGTGCTCGAGGTACAACATCCGCTTCCTCCTAGAATGTTGATTTTTTTGCCATATTTCTTTAAATGACTGCCTCTATTTTGTAGTGCTTAAGAATCATTCCATTCGATTGTGGTTTCTTTCTCGTCAGTTTGAGGAGTTTCCCTTTGAAGTGGTGCTTATATGAATTTGTGATTATAATAGTGTTCGTTTCTTAATTTCATTTTTAAGTTCAAGTCAATCTTTTTGTGATGCACATCATTGTACTGTGGACAGCGTAATTTGAAATATTTTCCTGTTTAACATTCTTCTTACAGGAACGTTTTTAATGTGCATTTTAAACCCATTGAAGCGGGATGCAATCCTTTAGGAATTTAAGTGTTAGTGAGTCACAGAAGACGATTGTTATCTTTCAACAAAGTATTTCATTCTCAATTAATTATTTTATTAAACTATTTTTATATTTTTATTATGGCGAATTTATATAGCACCCCTTCAAGGATGCTTACTCAGAAGCGCTCCCAGCCCAACTCCGGTGAAACAGGACAGTCTTTTAAGGGTAGTGAAAAACGAAACAGAGTGGCCAGCAGGTTAACATCACTGTGAGACATAAGCAGCTGTGATTGTAAAAACCAGTTAAGTAAAATATGCACGAGTTGCTGTGACTTGACTGTTTTCACTTGAACAGGTGGACAGGCAGTTCACGGGCGCTGTCGAATCCAAGGTCTCACCACTTGTCGTAGCCATCTTCCTGAAATACAGCAGCGGTAAGCAACAGTTTTGGCAGTCATCAGTTTATTGGTAGAATTTCTCTTGCCTGACAGATGCTAGTGTCTCCTCGTTTGTTGTATGAGTAGCTTATATGTTATCTCCTACAGCCATCTGGAGAGAATTTGGAATGGGTGCTGTAGAAAATGCCCAGATACACACACACACACACACCAGTAGACATACACGCACCAGTAGACACTCACATACACACACCAGTAGACACACACCAGTAGACACACACACACACCGGTAGACACTCACACATACACCGGTAGACATACACACCAGTAGACACACACATAGACACCAGTAGACACTCACACATACACACCGGTAGACATACACACACCTGTAGACATACACACATACACCAGTAAACATACACACATCAGTATGCTCATAGATTTGCAATACAGTTACCCACACAACAGCATATGCATGCATTGCGGTGTGTATGCATGCCAGATGCATTTATCTGTATGCATGTGGATACATCTGTGTTCACCGATACGTCTTTACGTAGGCCTACTTGCAATGGATATCACTGTACATGCTTAGATACTCAGATCCTTACCGAATCCCATAGAGGGTGCCTAAAAGCACTTTAAATAAAAGTCCATTAACACATGCATACCTACGTACATAGATATACCTGTACATTCTTTGACACCTGGTCGTGAGTAGTTACACCTGTTCCTACATATGTATTGATTTCGTGTAGATCCTCTGATCGTCAGCCTCTCTCAAGATATTTTCACGGTCCTCGTTAAGAACGACCTATGCATCTGCCCTCTTCAACATCGACTCGTTCCAACAATGCTGACCATTCTCCAGTCGCCTGTCGACAAGCTACCACTCGGCATGCAGTCGGTAAGTCATCTTTTCTGTGGTCAGGTTGGCAGTGCTCGGTTTGTGTCGTCAGGTTGGCATAGCTTTGTTTGTGTTGTCAGGTTGACAGTGCTTGGTTTGTGTTGGCAGTGCTTGGTTTGTGTTGGCAGTGCTTGGTTTTGATTGTCAGTTCTTGGTTTGGGTTGTCAGGTTGGCAGTGCTTTAACAACTTTCTCTGCTTTCAGGTTGCTCTAGACATTCTTACAACATTGGTGCGGTGGAGTCCTGTTCCATTGTCCGAAATACTCATCACTCAAGCTTTCCCAGCTGTTGTACAATGTACCTTACAATCGGATGATAACTCTTGTTTACAGGTGAGTTTCGATATTACCATTCTGCGTCTTAACATTGACATAATTGTGGCGTGGTTTTGAGGCGCCATCAATTGTTGCCTGCTGCATTTGCGCAAAGCAGAATGGTGCGTAAACTGGGAGCATGTAAATTAATCCATTTACATTAATTAATTGTAATTATGATTACATTCTGTTGTGTTATCTTATCGTACCTTATCTTTTCCTGCATTCAAACGACTTTATGTGTGTTGTAATGTATTAAAGAATCTTCTGTGATATTGCAGAGCGGTGGAGAGTGCTTGAGAAGCTTCGTTTCTGTGGCTTTGGACCAGATCACCCAGTGGCATGATGCCCAAGGTATCGTACCAGTTACTGTTCCTCATATGTTTCTGACCCACGAAGAAAGCTTTGGCTTTCTAGTCCATGTTGCATATTTCGAAGTTGATATCAACGTACCTTACTTCTTACACCTCTGACGAGTTTTCCTGAAGAGGTCTATAAAAATAAGGACAAGCGATTGCTATTACTTTGGAGGGCTGTCGTTAGGTTGTAACTTTTTTGGGACATTTGTCATGATAAATGTTTCATTTGCATTCGTGGTTTTGTAGAAAATGTGAATTATGGCGCGTTAGGTTAAGTTTGGCTTATTAAATCGTAATTTTTATCTTCATTATAAGTCACGAACATCACATAAAACTCGTCAAGCCTTAAATACAAAATAATTTGAGCTTATATTCTCAAATTGTGCAGTCTTTAGGCAAGGCTTCGTGGGCAAGAAAAACGCCATCGTCCCGCAGGCTGGCTTTTTGAAACCCATGTTTTAAGCAGTTGAGTTTGAAGTTTTTCTTATATATGTGATTGTATGTGTGTATGAACGTGAGCATATATTCAGAACCCTTCAAAAACCTGTTTGTGTCGTCAGTAGATTTTGGAATGTGTTTGTAGGTTGTAACGGTGTCTTCTACATCGTTCAAGTGATATCTAAACTCTTAGACCCAAAGACGTCGGAATACACGGCGACGTACGTCGGTCGTCTCGTCTCCATTCTAATCACCAAAATGGGAAGCCAGCTCGGAGAAAACCTCGACCTCATGCTCCGTGCGGTGCTTAGTAAACTCCAGCAAGCAGAAACGCTGAGCGTAGTTCAGGTAAGAATTTGCCGTCATACGTTGTCTGAGGCACAGCATTTCTCCAGATGGGAATTCGTTGGTTGGGCTGTGTACTGGTGAATGTTAAGTTATCTGTAGGGCCAGTAGAAAATTAACGGCAAAAGTTCAAAAGTCAGGTAGGATTTTGTAAAAATGGCAAAAATCATGGCAAATTAAATAATGGCAAATTCTTGGCTTGAAATTGCGCTTTTATTTACTATACTAATATCCGACTAAAAATAACGCAAATAACAAAGAAACAACGCTGTCGCTATGTATAATGCCTAATGGCAAAAAAATGTCAATATAAACGGACTACAGTTAGAGCACTCAGGCGTAGAGCACTCGGGCGTAGAGTACGGGTTTGAGCTTCCCTGAGACGGTTTCTATGTGGAGACCTTGAGCAAGTCCTTCACTCAGCAACTGCTCTCAGTGCCATCGATTGATGCTTCGTCATTAGGTGGCAGTGCTTAGTAGACATGTAATAATAGCAATTGTTGTTTTCAGAGTCTAGTCTTAGTATTTGCGCATCTCCTTCACTCTCAAATGGAGGCCGTTCTTCAGTTTCTCTCGAACGTTCCCAGTCCAACGGGAAAGACGGCTCTTGAGTTCGTCCTGACCGAGTGGTGCGCCAAACAGCATCTCTTCTTCGGCGAATACGATCGAAGGATCAGGTACGTAGCTGAGCAGCTTGCTGGGGAACCTTCTCTGTGCAGTCTTATGGGGTATCCGGACATTTCCCCCGGACATTTCCCCCGGACATTTCCCCCGGACATTTCCCCCGGACATTTCCCCCCGAACAGTAAGTAGGTAACTCTACCATCGTCCATGATAACTGTTATTAATCCAACTTCTATTGAAGCAAAGACCTTCTTTCATCATTCCAACTTCTATTTAAGCAAAGAAATTTTTTCCTCAATCCAATTTCTATTTAAGCAAAGAATTTCTTTGATAAATCCAGCTTTTATTTAGGCATATAATTTTTCCTCAATCCAACTTCTATTTAAGCATAGAATTCGTTTCATCAATCCAGCTTCTACTTAAAGAAAATAATTTCTTTCATCAGTCCAACTTCTATTAAAGTAAAGAATTATTTTCATCAGTCCAACTTTGGGGGAAAACGTACGGGGGAAATGTCCTAGACCCCTCTTATGGGCCGACATCTTCTGGAACAGTTTTCCACTTAAGCTTAGAACGTTATCTAATTTATAATGACTTCTATAACACTCTGCCACTGTCCTTACTCTGGTAGTGCCAGTCCCATGTCTGGAGAAGGGAGGGGCGACACTAATCGTCTTTGTTATCACACAGTGTCGTTAACAGCAACTAACCAGCGAATGACAAAACATCGCATAGCATGGCTCTTTCGATAATGTCTGCAGAAACTCGGTTTACATAATACTCAAGTTGATTGTCACTCTGAGTGAAAGCATTAAACCGTTACAAAGGCTTTGCGAGGTTGAGTTGAGATGGGTTAGAGAATCCAGAAGGTTACGATGGTTATACAAGTTGAAAGAATCACACAGTGCCTTTGTTAGGTACTTGCAGTGCCTCCTTGAGGTACTGCAAAGCCTTTGCGAGGTACTAAAAATGTGCTATGTTATGTCTCTTGATACATAGCAGTACATACATGTATACAGATTTTGGGTTGTGGTTCATGTAAGCTGTAAATGACCTCAAGAATGACCTTAATACAGAGCTCTCTATCAGGTCCTTTGTTGTGTAAATTTGCTGTACAGTTGCCTCACAATGTATCATTTTCTTTGGCTTTGTGTCTGTCCAGTGCTGTGGCTCTATGTAAGTTGATACAACACACCCTCGCAACGAACGATCCCCGTCTTCAATCGATCGAAGTTCAAGGTGAAATGATTTGTCGCATTGGAGAAGGGGTGAAGACACGCTCAAAGGCTGCGATTGGTAATTATTATCATTATCATATTATTATTATTATGATCATCATCATTATTATTATAATTGTTTTATTAGTATTATTTGTATGCCCCAGTCTTCAGGTTCTGATACAGAGAAAGTGTTGCGGAAAGCAGCTGAGTTGAATTGTCAATACCAGGCATTGAAAAGGGTATGATGTCTCTCGTTACATCACCAGAGACGGTGCTGAAGCTCTGTTCCAGCACGGTGATCAAGGACAGCAGGATTTTAGATTCTGATTTAGGAAGTCTAGTTCTCATGACACTATTTGTTTCGTGACTGAGAGCAAGTGTCGGTGGCGCGTGTAAGCTGAAATATTGAGCATTTCTGTAACTGGGGGAAACGGATCGTGTTTTCAGCGCCAGACCATTGGACAACTGTTCCGTTACTCGTTAAGATCTACAAATTGCTGATCAACGAACTCTCCAATCAGATAGAAAACAACCTCTCTACTCGTGGCGCTGCCAGTGATAACAACGAAGTCAGTTGACTCTTTTACCTTTTCGAGTGATTTTTTCAGAATTCAGTTTGGCTGGTAAACATGTTACATATTGTTAATTGCCATGGGCTCAGAAAACTGATTCAGGTCCAGTTACCAGTCCAGATCAATATTCTATCAGTATTGTTCAATTTGTGCAATTTATTCATTCACAATTAGGTAAGAACCAGTTCGTTTGCTTGCTTCGATATTCAATTCGAAAACTAATCGGGCGGCAGTATTCGATTCGATTCGAAAATGACGTCATGATTTGAAAAATTAATAGCCCTTGATGAGCTTTGTTACAAACTAATTGTGAATTAATAAATGTGTGATTTAGTCAGTAAAATGTGTGACTAACTTTAATGCCATGTAGGACATTGTAATGAAGTCACTTTGTAACGATGGCACTTTGTAACGACCTCACTTTCTGATGAGGTTGCTGTTTAATGATATTACTGTAATGAGATAACATTTTAATGAGGTGACATTCTAACATAACACTGTGCTTGCTCCGACGCTGTTTAGGAAGTGGGTTCTAAACTAAATTTATGTATGTTTAAAATAATAGAAATGGTAAATTATCAGTACTTTATCAGTATGATGAATCAATACGAAATGGATAATGCAGATGTTTTAAATATGAATGATCTCGTTTAAGCAGGAAGAGGATGGCGAATGGGAAGATGAAGAAGATGAAATCGAAGATGACAACATGAATGGTGATGATTCACCCCCGGGCATCCTTTCCCAGATAGCAGCATCCGAACCCTATCAAGGTAAGCAGGACAAGAATAACGACAAGGGGATGGTGGGTAGGATTGGAATGTTGGGGCATTGAATAGTAGGAGGTTAAGGCTTCAAAGCTGAGAGAAATTCTATCAGCTGTATGTCACAAAGATCTACTGTACACAGCTCTGCCTGGAAATGCAAAAATAATGACTGGATCCAGCTGACTGCCTTGAAGTCTTATATCAGGTTTCCCGTCACTTTTAGTACACTCTCGTTGTTAACGTGTTAAGTTACTTTCCTTTACCGGTGGTAGTTCGAGCTTGCTAGATATTGCTAAATCAGAGGTTTTGCTGAAGCTGCCTCATTCCGTGTGGAAATGGTAATGGTATTTGCAAATTTATATTGCGCCACTTCAAGAAAGACTCATCAGAAATAAGTTAGTGTGCCCTTTCGGTCCATGAGGGGATGCGGTGGCTGTAGTTGGGTGGTAGCGTTACATCAGATCATGTTGATTTTTCTTTAAATTCAGAGTTTGAACTTGATGGGGAGGAGAAAGAAAACGACCCAGATGCACTCAACGACCCGATTTATCAAATCGACTTACAGGTGCGTTTCAACATCAGTAATGCCAGGTTTTTTTGCTTTCTGTGTTTTTTGTGTTGTTGGAAACTCTGTTTTCCCTTTATGTAATTACTAGCAGTTTTTACCCGGCGTTCGCCCGGGTTTTCCTCAGCACCCGTGTATTTGAATTTAACGACATCTTCGTCAGCGCCCGTGAATTTGAATTTAACGATGTGCAAATTTTTCGTGTATCCCTCTGGCGAATTTACGCGCTTGCTTGAAATTGTTTAATTCTACCTCTACGCAATATATACTCTGCATAGCTTTCAATGTCATTGAAACAGACTATGACCACATCGAAACGTAAAATGTCCAAATATCGGAATTTAGAGTAAATTTTGAGTTGATATAAAGTTGGGTTGAGATCTATAGAAATTCAAATGAAAACGTTCGTTAAAAATTTCGTATCCCTAATAAAAGTGTTGCATTAGCAAATTTTTAAGTCCGATGACCTAGAAATTCTGCCGTGGGCGTGACTTCTGATTTGAAATCAACGGTCATCGTGATTGGTTGCGAATCAGAGCGTTGACCGCGTGACGTAAGATTGCATATTAAGCATGCGTGACGTGGACAAATGGCTATAACTATGGCCGGTATTGACTATTGAGATATAGCCTCGATGAAAAAGTTGTAAATTTAAAATGGCCATATATCGGCGTTTAAATAAAATTGCGAGCTGAAAATAGTCGCGTTGACCTAGACTTTGCGTAATAATGTTTTGTAAATTTTTTCAACTGCCTAAACCGTTCCGTTTCGGAGCCTTTAGCCGGACAGACAAACATACGGAAGGACAGAAAAATCAGACTTTGGATTATATATATAGATGCATTGTTGTTTCACACTATTCCTTCATTATGCCTTATGGTTTGTCTTGGCTTCTTGTTTAATTTACAGAAATGTTGTTGTATATGGTGTAATAGAAGCATGACGTCTTTCTTTGCCATGCAGTTTCATTATGTTGGTAATATTTGACCTTAACCCTGATTGACAGAAGAAGAGCAATTCATTCTCCTATTTATTTATCCCCTTATTTATTTTCCTATTTATTCACGTATTTATTTATTCTCTTATTTATTTATTCTGTTATCCTCCAGTTTATTTATTCTGCTGTTTATTTGTTCTCTCATCCATTTATTCCCCTATTTATTTATTCTCCTATCTATATATATCCCTAATTATTTATTCTCCTATTTATTTATCTCCTATTTATTCTATTTATTAACTGTATACATGACAATTAATTGGTGTTCAGTACATCGGCCGTTACCTTTCATACCTTATCGCTTCTGTTGGCTGTTTCCAGGCATACCTCACCGAGTTTCTGCAGACATTATCGAAAGAGCCCTGCTATGCGATGTTTTGCCAGCACCACAACGACTCCGAACGCCACGTACTCCACATGGTTGGCATCCACGTCTGAGCGGTGTGGCTTTTACCTCGGACAACTTAGGATAAGAGCGTTCTACCAGTTTCTCGAGTTGCCCGTCTGTGATTCCACTGACGTCACTACCACTTTTCTCGCTTGAGATGCATACGCTTTCGTCAGGTCCAGCCGTAGTATCGTTAATTGTTGGACGCAAAGCTCTAATAGCGTTCTATTCCAGTGGCAATCTTATCGATCCGCGAAGCAATAGGGAGCGTTTGAAGACGCGGTTTGGCGCAGGGGGTTTGAGACGATAGTTTTCTTTTGGGAGAGCAAAGACTTCCAGGAATGTCTTGCGGACAGGCATTCGCTTTTTAAATTGAACGTTCTCTTTTATGTATAATTTGGTTACTTGTCAATAAAATGGAACCAGACTATTGATGATAAACAAAGTTCTTCCAACATTGTTGTCTTTTGTTAAGTATGCAGTCAGCCTCCAGATGGCTTTGTGCTGAAGCCAGTGGTTAAATTCAGACGGATTCCCTGGATCTGATCCAGCACTTTGGATTGGAGATCCGCCACCTGAACTATGAAATCCGCCACCAAAAAATAGTCGATCCGTCACCTGTATGTGTTTCTGTTACAGCAAACGGCCGTATTAGCCTGGTTTCACACATTGTATCCTTATCCGAATAGCAAATAGCGAATATGTCGGTTATAATGGATAGATTCGGCAGATAGGCTTAAGTTTTAGATTTACATGTATGCAGATTTGGAGATCCGGCACTTCTGGGTGAGCAATTTAACCACTGGCCAAAGCTTTTGTTGATTATTTACTGCTTAGTGACGCTTTGTCGTGACAAAGACGATTTGCGTTGCCCTCCTACTTTAGCCAGGCTTGGGATTTGCACCACCGGAAAACACAATGGCCGAGGTAAAAGCTTTTGTATTCCCTTTTCCCAGTTTTAAATACCACTAAACTACTTGAACCACTGGACATTAGCCCTTCCTTAAAAGACTCCTATTGTCATGACCATTGTAAGAGCCGTGAAACCACAATGTAATGTGCAAAAGAATTAGCAATTTTTCCTTGGTTTGGCTGTTGTGATGACTGGCATGGGCGTAGCCAGATAACAATTTCGGAGGGGGTTTTAAGATTTCGGGGGGGGGGGGTTTATTGAAAATCGTCGCAAAAGTCCAGGTTTTTTGTATTTTGCATGTAAAAGCATAAGAAAAAAATTTCGGAAACTTATTTTGGGGGTTTGAACCCGTAAAACCACCCCTAAATTCGCCCATGATGACTGGAGTCCGTAAATCTTCAATTTGTCAAATAGTGGGCAGCTTCAGTGTCAAAACTGCAAAGTGACCACATTTTGGAGTATAGGTTTCTAAATGTGTGGTCCAGTGTCGTATGCCTTGATTGGTATTTTAATCACTTATTAATAAAAGTACAGTAGCATTAATCACTTGTTAGGGTAATAGTATCAGCCTTAATTATTAGTGTTGTTGTTATTAGTTTCAACTACTTGTATACCGGGTACTCCAGGTTATTACAGCTTCAAAGGCAGGGTGGAAATCAGATAAAATACTTTCTAAAGCAGGGTGCAAAACCAGAAAAGACACTTTCCAAAGCAGGGTGGAAACCATAAAAGATACTTTCTAAAGCAGGGTGGAAACCATAAAAGATGCTTTCTAAAGCAGGGTGGAAACCATAAAAGATACTTTCTAAAGCAGGGTGGAAACCATAAAAGATGCTTTCTAAAGTAGGGTGGAACCATAAAAGATGCTTTCTAAAGCAGGGTGGAACCATAAAAGATGCTTTCTAAAGCAGGGTGGAACCATAAAAGATGCTTTCTAAAGCAGGGTGGAAACCATAAAAGACACTTTCTAAAGCAGGGTGGAAACCATAAAAGATACTTTCTAAAGCAGGGTGGAAACCATAACAGATACTTTCTAAAGCAGGGTGGAAACCATAAAAGATACTTTCTAAAGCAGGGTGGAACCATAAAAGATGCTTTCAAAAGCAGGGTGGAACCATAAAAGATGCTTTCTAAAGCAGGGTGGAAACCATAAAAGACACTTTCTAAAGCAGGGTGGAAACCATAAAAGATACTTTCTAAAGCAGGGTGGAAACCATAAAAGATGCTTTCTAAAGCAGGGTGGAACCATAAAAGATGCTTTCTAAAGCAGGGTGTAACCATAAAAGATACTTTCTAAAGCAGGGTGGAAACTATAAAAGATACTTTCTAAAGCAGGGTGGAAACCATAAAAGATACTCTCTAAAGTAGGGTGGAAACCAGAACAGGTACTTGCAAAGGCAGGTTACATGCATAAGTATTGTTGCTATTGTAATTTGTGTCGGTAGTACCATGATTATATATAGACATTCCACGGTGGCCCAGTGTGGCCACTGTTGATCCTTTGCGGTCCTAGTAAACCTGATCCCTCAAGACCGCTCACGCTCACCCGCACAATCGCGCCTCTATCTGGTGAGCCTAAACGGCCTAATCGTCTGCCTACCTGCATGGCCTATTCACCTCGACGCTCGCTTATGCTAATCCATACTGTCAACAAGCGCTGCAACCTGCGTTGTCATGACGACACGACACTACCTGCATGTGGAAGAACCGATGCATGTTTGTGTACATGTATGCGTGTGTGTGCTTGCCATTATTGAACCGAACGCTGCGGCTTGCGCCATTAATGTATGCCTTGCGGAGGTCTGGGCTTAGCATACCTTTACGCGTTCACGCGACGTAATTCGTATTTACAGCGTCAGATTTCTGGAAGAGGTCTTCAATTATTGTTCAGATTAAGGAAAGCCAGATTTTTGAAAGTTGTTAGTGTCAGATCAGGGAGAGCCAGTTTTTAACAAATTTGTTTCTACCAGATCAAGGAGCTTGGATTGGTGAGGCTGAATATTTAGTCTTTCGGAAATTGAGAAATACTGTCGGGGGAATTTCGGTTGGAGAGGTTTGGGTCTTGAGCGAAGTGAATTCGTTGAGGGTAGATTGGGATAGACCCCGAACAATGCATCGTTCTTACAGACCAATCCAGCCAGCGCAGAACAAACTACTGCAGCGGAGATGGGACGACAAGTATTACGAAGACCACAGAAGGAAGGTAAGCATGGGCGCATTTAGGGGTGGTTTTACGGGTTCAAACCCCGCCCCCAAATAAATGCACTGCTGTTATTGAAAACTAAAAATGTAGGAAAATACGACAATTTCCAATGGAAACCCCGAAATTTTTTCCTGGCTACGCCCACTGAAGGTAAGCAGATGATACTAGACCTACCACATTCTTTTAGAGATTTGTTCGAGAAGATAATCAATCATCTGATCTAATGATTTCTATAACGCCGTTATCATTATGCACAAGGCATAAGTGACACTTAGTCCAGGGTGAGAATTGTTCGGGGGAGGTTCAACCCCATAGACTTTCTTAGGACCCCATTTAAGTCTTCATTGCACACCCCATGGGGTCGTTTCCAACCCCTCAGTTTTGCTAATATGATTTAGCAATTCACTTTCCGGGTTACTAATAAAGTAATGCTCTGGTTTATTGTGACCAAGTGAATTGTATATTAATTAATTTGGTGATGTCATCACTTTAAGCTTTCCGTTGAATTTTTGAATTTTCTCAACATAGGTCTTGATTTTGATTCGAGTATGATTTGAAAACCTGCTAGCGTTGAAATCTGCCGCTTTCAACTATCGTTGACATCAGATTGCAAAATACAGATAAAATAGGCCTATTAAACTTCACATGGATCAAAGTCTGACCCCCCCCCCACCCCCACTGCCAACTCTTTTCTACAATTCTCACACTGTCCTAGTCAAAATGAGCAATCCGCTGGAGGTCAAAATACGATTGGTCAGATTAAACAAAAGCCAGACTCCGGTGAATAATTAGCAAGTTAAAACAGATGAATAGCCTACTTGTAATCGTAATCTCGACAGTTCTGAAGCGCTACGTAGGCTAAGCAAAGGGCACCAGCTTATCCACGAAATACCAAAGGTAGAAGAACCAACTCCAGTTGCCAGAAGAGTGAGAAGATGAGTAGCCTACTTGTAATGGAGTGGCGCTTTAGAAGTTTGGAGATTACGATTACGAAGACCAGGGAAAGAAGGAGGCGTAGAGACGGTGAAGAGCAACTAGATATCGAGATGATGGAAAGTCAGTGAGAAATACATGTAGTGAGCTTTGAGGCGTTTCTTCACAGAAGGAAAAGAGTTCGAACTTGGGAAAAACAGTGGTAGTCGATTCCATTCCCTGGGGGGAGCAACACGGAATGCACGGGAGCCATGACAATGCTACATTGTACCTCAACCGAAAAACCCATACCCGAAGATATAATTATGCACATATTTATGTATGTAGGCCTATCCAGCTACATGCATAGTAGCATACGTGGCCCTATAAGACTATTCCTGTGCGGTGCTAAGCTGATCTAGGTGACGGTGGCAGAATGGCTTCGAGCCTTCGACTAATTGATTGATTGATTGATTGATTGACTGACTGATTGAGTGATTGATTGACTGATTGATTGATCGATCGATCGATTGACTGGACACACGTGCGTTGATAATAATAATAATCAATTAATTAATTAATGTGGCATCCTTGTATCAGCTGCTGAGGGATATAATGGTCCGAAGTTCACAAACGTGGAATGCCAGTAGTCTAACTGTTTACCTGCTAATAGGTATTAATTGCGTTTATCTATATATAGCGTGCCAACATCAGCATAATAATTATATGCCCGGTCAGAGTTGTCTATATGCGCGTTCACGCTTCAAAGTTAGGTCTCGGCTATTAGGCTATGCACGCCTACTAGCTTTGTATTTTACCCATAATGTTGCTTAGAAATATGCTTAAATGTTGTCTAGTATACGTCTGCATATTGCCAGGTGTATGCCTACCTGTTGTTCAATATTAATCGTGGGCATATTATTGTAGTCTGGGTAACATGTAGCCTACGCATGCACCAGAGGATCGAGTAGCCTATGCCCCAATAATTTTCAAACCCCGTTCAACTGCGGCTTGAGCTCCTCAGCCTTTTTCTTCCTCTGCTTCGGAAACGCCGGAAGTGCATTCTATTTGCTAGTGATAGGCTTAGCACTGACTAGGGTCAGGAGCGCCTCTGGATTGTTGAGTGGCGCTTTATACATGTAAATGTTCAATTACAAATAGGCCTACAATTACGCACTAACCAGATTGGGAAAGGCAACTCAATGACTTGTACCCTAAATGAAATAGGGTATGGCTCCATTATCTCACCTGGATCTGGCCATGTCATCGCGATAGCTAGGCCCTTGGTAAGAAATCCTCGCGTGCGTGAGACGCGAAGACGTGTATTTGTCGGGTGATCGTGTTCTCGTGTTCATTATCGATTCCGTTAATATTTAATCACTAAATCGCCTCACTGCAATTTATGTTTACGCCGTGTTTATGCCAGGAACACCGAGGGCGAAAATGTTACAGTCGAGCAACTGATCAATGTAATCATAACATTGATTGAATGCAACGATCAATATCCGTACATTGATCATGCATTCGTTCATTCGTTCGTTCTTCCCTTCAAGCGTTCAATCGTTCATTCGCACTTTAGTTCGCTCAATATTTCTGTTGTTATTTGTTCGTTCATTCATTCATTCATTCATTCATTCATTCATTCATTCATTCATTCTTTCATTCTTTAATTCTTTCTTTCTTTCTTTCACTCATTCCTCTGCCGGCGTGTCCATAAACATTTTATGTGATCCATATAGGGTCCACGTGGGACAATAGGACCCATTATTATAGACGCCATTTAGGCTGATAGGATCAAAACAAGCTTAAGTCGCACCTTTACAGATGTCTTGCATAGGCTACGTGTTACATGTTTTAGCGCCTTCGGTAGTTTACTAAAGGCGGTAGATAAATAGCTCGATGCATACATACACATACATGTTCAGCCTGTTTACTGTTGGACACTAGTCGTTCCAATTCTAATTACGGTTTTGAATTTCTTTGATTGCGGTTTTGATTTTCTTTGATTGACAGGTGATCGAAGCAAGGCCGACGGTCGATTCAAGGCCACCTCAGACCTTCATGCACCTCCACCTTAAACTCAAGAAACTACAGGTAGAGACTTCCGCAGGACTAAGACGGTTACGATAAATAGTTGCGCTATAAATCACCAGGTTTACACAAGTCATGTCCATGCAAACAGATACGCCAAAATCAATCATGCATCGATATCAACTTGGATACATAGATACATACATACATACTTACTTACATACATATATATATACAAACAGAGATACATGCATGTATACATACATACACACATACAGGGCCGCTGAGAGGGGGGGTCAGGTGGGGTTGCTGCCCCGGGGCCCGGTTCTATGGCAGGGGCCCCTGGCAGGGGCCCGGAAATGTCTAAAACTTTTTTCAAACTGAAGAAACCTGTGGGTTTTGGCCTTATGCAGTCTAATTGCCTCAATTTAATAGCTATAGGTAATGAAGTAAATGAGGTACTGATCTTTTGAATTTCTTTACCAAAATGTAAGCCAATACCGAATGTGACAGTGGAAATGGGACTGAAAAGGTTAGTATTGTTGTTAACGAAAACGCTTTAATAACTGTGAAACTTAACAGTGTCAGTTGCTCAGTCAGAGGATTTAGGAGTGAGCACAGTAACAGAAGTTGGTCATCACTCATCAGAATGGTTTTGGACTGTAGCTGCTGATGCAAATTAAGTTAACTGATGCAGACAAATTTCGATTTCTGATTGAATTTTATACTCCACCAGAATCGTTTGCTTGGCCAAGAACTTTGCATTACGGGGTGTGTAATGCAAAGTTCTAGGCCACGTTATAGTTGAATAAGTTGAATTTGAAAAACACTGCTTATCAGTAGGCCTATTTTGAGATTTAGCAGCAGTCGGCCTAGAATTGATTATTCGTTTTCTGGGAGGCATAAAATTTGTACTGGATGTAAATTTCTGAATTGAAATTTGAGTTATTGTCAAAATAAATAAAACTTTTAGGCCTACTTACAGCTGGATGTAATTTATCACAATAAATAATTGATATCAAATTACCAATATTTGATATTATAATATAATTCCATTAAGTTCATAACGAATTAGAAGAAGAATTAGGGGCCTATACCATCAGAAATCTGGAGCTCAATAAAGGAAAGTAAGATTAGTGAAAGTCAGGAATGCAAACGCGAGACAGACAATCCTTCAAAGCCAATTGCATTTTCAATTTAATCAAAAGCGAATGATGCAGCAAATCAAGCTGACAATATCGTTGCCAGTATGATACTAGGCTACATGTAGGCCTACGTGGAGTTGATCATGGTAGGATATAACGAGTTGTTGACGCAGTCCATGTAGACAATGCAACGCAGCAATTGACGTATCCTCACCTCTTGAAATTGGATATCATAATGCGATTAATGTCATTTAAAAAATCAGTTATCAAATTTAAATTTTCATATTAAATTTCTGTAAATTTCTTTATAATTAGAGTCATAGATGGACCTTTTAAACCAGAAATTGATTTCACATTTACTTTTACTATTATTCAGGGCTTTAAAATGAATTTTTAGAACGGCAAAACCCCTTAAAAAGCCATAGTGAATTATTCCAAATCGGATGACAATGAACATTTTAAAACTAGTTTTAACTGCACAAAAATGCTTCAACAGCTGCGCAAATTCATTTATAACTGCCCTTTATGTGTAGAACTACACACTAAAAAGCCCTGTTATTATTATTATTACCCTTATTATTATTATTCGTTAAATGTAGTTTGATAGCCTTTTTCAGGCTTACAACAGACTTGGGCTTAATAATAAAAACGAGGGGCCCTGATGAATGTCTGCCCCGGGGCCCGGTTTGGCTCTCGACGCCCATGCACACATATGTACATAGATACATACATGATTGCATACGTACATGTTACGCTTCCATACGTACATACGTTTATATAGGCTATGTATAATATGTATACGCTATATATATATCATCAAACCGTTTATTGAATCAACAACAGCACAATTAATTAACAATCAGTCGTTTAAAAGAATAAATAAAAAATGTTAATCTGCTGATGCCGTCAACAGGACAGCCCTAAAGGATAAAATAATCCGCTATTGCAGGGCTGCCCCTTTTCCATATTACATTTACTGATGGCAAGACGATTTTTATGATCATATAGTTATAGAAAATTCAACTTAAATAACAATGTTAGGGCTAAATCATAGCCAAAACAACTAAATAACAAAACATTGCAGTACAAGATTTAAAACAAACAAACAAAATCAAAACAAAACAGATTATAATGTTCACAGTTGTACATTATAAACAATCTTAACTAAGGTACAATCTATCGAGTCATATTCTTTTTATGTGTTTAAGAGCATATACATATACAAGTTCATAATAATGCATATGTATTGCAATATATATACATACATATATATGTATATGTGGATGGTCTGAAGTTCAGAAACGTGTAAATATATATATATATATATATATATATATATATATATATATATATATATATATATATATATATATATATATATATATATATGCGTCATAATAATGCTGTCCATAGTATGCATGGAATTGTTCCAAATATTATGATGGTGCTGGCGGGTTATTGTGCGTTGCCATTGGCGACAGTGAATAGAATCGCAAACGCCCTATTTCTGCTGATGCCATTCTAGTCTGGCGTCGCTGCTTCTCTCGGTTGCTACTGCTGCTGCAAGAAGCATCAATGGCTAAAGCATACACGAACCCTTTAGGTCTATAACAGGTAGGCCGACAGTCGCCTATAAGGCCTAACTCCTCTCGATGGTTTGAGCTATAACATCACGCGTCTTCATCAATAGTGTGTGTGTGTGTGTGTGTGTGTGTGTGTGTGTGTGTGTGTGTGTGTGTGTGTGTGTGTGTGTGTGTGTGTGTGTGTGTGTACATATACATGCATACATGTGTGTGTGCAGTGTTAACATGCTGGTTTGTTTACTTAATTCGTTCAAGGAAGACATTTGAACTGAAAAACGTAAACAAGACCACTAATATGAACAAATAACTACTTAGGTAACTACTAGATAGCAATAAATATCAATAATACTATTAAAAGATATACAATGTATAATGTTAATTTTGTATTTGTCATTACTTATTGAGGAATACATTTAATTACAGTTAACTATTGATTAATCGTTAATTCTTAAATAGTTAACTCTTAAAACAATTTTAATCGTTAAAAGCCCTAATGTAGATACATGTATACATGTAGCCTACCTAGTACCTATACATTAATAACATTATTAGGAAAACTCGATTCACGTGAGCAAACGACTCATATTATATAAGGCTGACGTCGGCATATATTTACCAATGGTCCATAGCTGGCAGCCATGCTTGCCTTTGGGCTTGTAATGCTTACGATGTTCGCATGCAACACGAAGCAAACCAAGTGCATGTATACCTAGACTAAGGAGTGACTCGTGAGCATGTTTAGTTCGAAGGTGCAGTGTATTAGGGATCGATGTTGCTATTGTCATTTCGATATTGATCGTAAATATGCTTTTTATTTTGTACTAAGATTTGCGAATCTGAAAAGTGCACGCTCATCTCCAATCCAGTATATATATACATAATGGTTCACATGCACACGCATAATATGCACATGTGTCGGTACCATCACATGATGGATCTGTCTGTCTTTCTGTCTGTTGCTCTCTCTCTCTCTCTTTGTATCTGTCTCTGTCTCCGTCTCCGTCTGTCTCTCTCTCTGTCTCTCTCTCTGTCTTTCTCAATTTCACTCCCTCTCTGCTATTATCACTACCTCTCGCTTTCCATCTCTGTCTGCCTACATGTCTGCCTGCCTGTCTGTCTGTAGTCTGTGTTTTCCATTTCTTCACACTTAAACTACGAAATTTTACTAACAGTGACTGCATGGGAAGCCAATGCAGCTCGTCGGTAGAGTGTCGGAGAAACACTATGATAGTACGTTTAAGCCACAGTCTATCTGCCAACCTCTGGAGTCTTCAAATGCCTGCTTGTTGCTTATTTTCTGCCTATCACTGCTATTATCACTACCTCTCACTTTCCATCTCTGTCTGTATGTATGTATGCATGTATGTATGTATGTCTGCCTATCACTGTCACTATACCATCTTTGCTGTTGATTTCTTTCTGCTGTTATCAGCTGGAAGAGGACAGACTGTCAACGATAGAGAGGGACAATCGAATTCTGCTCGGAAAAATGTCGAACATCATGAAGGCAAAAGGCGGCATAGACAACCGAAACAGTTACGAATACAAGAGGTATTTGACACGGTTACATATCACCAGGAGAGGGCAATTGTAACTGTAAGAAGAGATTTATATAGCTCATGTTCAAGAGATACTCACCAGAGGCGCTTTTGACCTAATGATGGAAAATCATGCAGGATCGAACAGAATGATTTGGAAGCATTTCAGGAATAGAGCTCATCATGTAAGGCGTATTAATAGCAACTGACAAGGTAAAGTTGGACAAGCTATGGCAAGGTTAGGCAATTACCATCTTTATCGTTTATACCACTTGTTGGTGTATGTTGATGGTATCAATTAAAAACTTAAGCTAAGGTACGGTAAGACAAGGTGTTGTATAATAAGGTGAGATTTATAAGGTAAGAAACAGTTATTATTAATGTATCACCTGTTATTGTAGTATCTTTGGAATGAATGAATGAATGAATGAATCTATATCGTATGGGAAAGGCAAGGTAGAACTCCTAGCATGCCTTGCCTTGATCTAGTTATTAGACGCAGTCATGCGAATGTCTGTGTTC
The DNA here is from genome assembly GCA_020284085.1 of Aporrectodea caliginosa. NCBI lineage: Eukaryota > Metazoa > Annelida > Clitellata > Crassiclitellata > Lumbricidae > Aporrectodea > Aporrectodea caliginosa. The sequence continues at coordinate 552,052 of JACEVL010000904.1, read as the reverse complement.
ACTGTATACCGAATAGGCTACGTACACGTAAGACAGTTCGCTGATTATTTTTCTTGTACGTTAGTAAGTAAGTAAGTAAGTAAGTAAGTAAGTAAGTAAGTAAGTAAGTAAGTAAGTATATCCTTTATTGCACCGATTAATAACCGCATTCTGGTTTACTTTCTACTCTGGCATAATTATAACGTAATGAGGTGGCGGTATATAAATAATTATCTAATAGCAATTATACAGTGAACTGTTGCTGCTGTTGGTTATCATGTAGCCTGAATCGGGAGAAGAGGGTTCGTGAGCTGTTGCGAGTGGGAAACGAGAACCAGCAGATACTGAAGAGAATAACAACGAGGAAGCCACAGTACGACCACGCGGAGTGGGAGAAGGACTGGGAGACGAACCAACAATACATGGACCAGATCTCCGCTTATCCCAAGGACTGGTGGAAGAAAGGAGACGATGTACGCCTATGCCAGACAATCTAATCTAATCAGGGAACTTATATAGCGCAACTGTACTAATCTTCAAGACAACCTATATCAATTGGAGTGTCAGTTCCATCAGCATCGCTATCATCATCGTCGTCGTAATCATCGTCGTCGTCATCATCATCATCATCATCATCATCATCATCATCATCATCATCATCATCATCATCATCATCATCGTCGTCGTCGTCATCATCGTCGTCATCATCATCATAATCATCATCATAATCATCATCATCATCATCATCGCTATCACCATCATCGTCGTCGTCGTCGTCATCGTCGTCGTCGTCGTCGTCGTCGTCGTCGTCGTCGTCGTCATCATCATCATCATCATCATCATCATCATCATCATCATCATCATTCGAGTCAGGTTGCCATAGAGACCAAGATGGATCTTGTACTTATACTCATATATCCTGATTTCGGATATGCGAACATGTCTGACACAGTACAGCCGACTGGTTAAGCCGCTTGCATTGTAACGCCGAGAGTATACATATATATATATATATAGTGTTCTGCGCTTGGCTATCAAGTAACGCCTTACAAAATTGGATTTTGCGATTACAATTATGTTTGTTTTTTGGGTCTGAAGTACTCCGACGGAACACCGAGATCGGGCAGAGAAGGAGGAGGAACAACAAGACGCAGTTCGAAGACATACGACTCCTCAAGGGACAGCAGCCCCAGATCACAGGACAAGAGCAAGAAGAAGAAGAAGAAGAGAGAGGAAGATAGCGAGGACGATGATGGAAACGGATCCTACTCTGAGGACGAGGAAAACAAGAGGCAGGCGAGAAAACGGGAGGATAAAAAGAAGGGAAAGAAATGGGAAGAGGATGAAGTTCGGAAGAGGATGGAGGACAAGAAGGACAAATACGTTAAGGACGCTAAGAAGGAGGTATTGAAGAGCAAAGGATAGCAGGAGCAAAGGCCAAACAAAAGCCTATAAACAAAGGCTAAGAAGTAGTCTGCTTTCGATATTTTCTCACTGACTCGATATCGTCTGCTCCAAAGATATAGCGCTATAGAAAGTCTTTCTGTGTCAAGATATTGTGATCTTCTTGCTTTCGTCATCGTGATTTCATCGTAACGACGTCATAATTTCGTTTGGATGACGTAATCGTTTCACCAACATAGTGATGACGTAGGCCTATACGGTCTTCATCAAAGATTTAAAAATCTTTGGCCTTCATGTAATACGTTAATTTCGTCACCCAGATTTCGCCAACGTGATGTCATAATTTCGTCATCATTAACAAAATTATTACTAATTAATTGGCACGAACGTAATGGGGTATTAAACGAGGACATACTGACAATAACTTCAGTTTTATGATAAAGTTAATAGGCCTACTGTAATTAACATAAACCCATTGTGCCAAAAACCCAAAGTTTAACCAAACAGCCTTATTTTACTGAAAAAACGGCAAGTCACCTAACAGTCATTAAATTCATTAAGTAATAATGAATCTATAATTCCGGAGAATAAAACTGAGTCGTCATAACTATAAAAAAAGAACTTAGGACTATAATTTATAATTAGCTTATAAATAGGATTATTTATCAAAGATAGCCTAAATAGCAGTCATGATTCATCAAATATAAATAACGTGAACAACAAATAATTATTTATAAACTGCATAAATAGTCTAATCCAGAAAATAATAGAGAAAACAATCCTTTACACGTTCATGTTTGCCAAAATGCGGTTTGCAATTGGTCGTATACAATAAAGAATATTCTATTCTATTCTATTCTATTCTATTCTATTCTATTCTATTCTATTCTATTCTATTCTATTCTATTCTATTCTATTTATTCTTCCTTTCGACAGATGGCACCAGTATTACGCGATTTGGTAACTTAGCTACGGGCTCAATGGCAGACTATTGCTCAGCAGAGTCCGAGCGTTAGGCCTATGCAATGTGGATTTGTGAACACAGCTGCTCATTGGTGAGAGCGTTCGCCTTGTAACGTGGGGAGTACGAATTCGATCCTCCTCCTCTGAGGTAGTTCCAGTGCATATTTTAACTGGATAACTACTGGGACAAATGTCCCAGTACTTTTAGAATTTGCCCAGTAGTTTTACGATTTGTCCCAGTAGTTTGGTGATTTGTCCCAAGTGATACTCAACTTGCAATGTTAGTTTCCAATAGCACTGAAAGCAGAATAGCAGACTTTTTACCAGTAGTTCAAGTCCGTTAAAATATGCACTGGGTAGTTCCTAGGAATTTTAAGCAAGTCTTTCGCCCACAATATTATTGTTCAGCGCCATCGACTGACGCTTGATTAACAGAAAATAAAGTGTCAGCCAAACAATGGGTATTGAGCCTATTGAGGCTAACATTGGAAGTTGAGTCCAACATTAATTGTTGAAACTATAACCATTCCTCTCCACTTTATTTTAGAGTGTAAAATTCTATATCTTAGATTTTCTATCATTATTATCATTTACATAATTTATCATATAATTTTTACCATTATTAGGCCTATATCATTTATATCCTTAGACATTTATATAATAGAATTTTATATAGTTAAATCGCTCGTCACCAGCCCCCCTCCAACCCCACCCCATCTTCACACCGGATTGACGCCACTGATCTCAAGACTAATTAATGACTGGTCATCTGTTAAAACCCGACTGACCACTGACCACTTCCCTTTTGAACTGACCGCCTGCATAGCCTGCGTGGCGAAGAGAGCGTGGGGTGGTGACGGCAGACATTCTCGACTGCATATTCTCCCTCTCTCCTCGTAAGGGAATGGTGGGCCAGGGACCCTAGCCGCCGCATCTCAAGAGACCCTTACGGTCAGTGGAATAGATGACCAGTGGGGCGGTGGCCCTGATCAACTGACCGGAAGCGGAGCCTTTGAACCGCCGAACTTTGAACTCGGAAGCACTCGAGTACGAAAGGAAGTAGTCGGCGATTATGTGGGAATCGAGTACTCGAGTTTAAAACGAGTTCGTCACACCATAATGGAATTCATTTATCATCATCACCATCATCCATCATCGTCGTCGTCATCATTATCATCGCCATCGTCATTGTCGTCATCCTCGTCGCCGTTGTCATCATTATTGTCATATCATCATCGTCGTCGTCGGCGTCGTCATCATAATTTTCATTATCCTCGTCGTCGTCATCATCGTCGTCGTCGTCATCGTCATCATCATCGCATCACCTTCATCTGCTTTGTCGTCGTCCGCGTTATCAGCAAGAGCAGCAGCAGCAACAACAATAACAATAGGATAATCATCATCATCACTATCATCATCATCGTCATCTTTGTCGGCGCCCGCGTTAGCAACATTAGCAGAAGCAACAACGATAGGATACTCATAACCATTACCGTGCACCATCATCATTCGATCATCGTCGTCGTCGTCATCATCATAACCATAACCATCATCATCATCATCATCATCATCATCATCATCATCATCATCATCATCATCATCATCATCATCATCATCATCATCATCATCATCATCATCATCATCATCATCATCATCATCATCATCATCATCATCATCACTTTCCGTATATTATATCATTGTCGTCGTCTTTGTCTAAGTGTTTCTTCTGCTATCTGTTTCTCTTGCGCCGCCCATCTGTTACTCTGAGTTCTTCTCTGTGTCTGCTTGTGTACCACTCCTTCTAACCGTGCGTACATCCGGTGTCTGTCATTTATGGATGCCCCTCGATCGGTAGTCTTACCGTTTCATGGCTTATGAGTGATAATTGAACGGAGGGTCGAGGCAGAGGACGTGTCCCCCTAGTACCCCCCCAACCATCCACTCCCAGAGACCATCTCTCCCTTTCGCTCCCATTTCGACGACGCCATATTATCTACACCGACCGACCAGAATTCCCATCGTTTCCGCTCGATTGCCGACAGATTGCTCAGTCCCTCTGTGCCTCTCCTTGTCTGTCTCTTTCTATCTGTGTGTGTGTCTCTCTGTCTGTGCGTGTGCTCGCCTCTCTCTGTGTATGTCTGCCTCTGCGTCCTGTATCAATGAATCTGTCTGTCTGCCTGTCTGTCTGCCTGTCTGTCTGCCTGTCTGTCTGTCTGTCTTATGCGTCTCTGCAGCTGTGTGCGTCTGTTCCTTTCTATCTGTGTCTGTGCGCCCCTTCTATGTGTGTATGTGTGTTTGACTGTCTTTGTATTTCTGTCTCTGCTTTCTGTGTATCAGTGCGTCTGGCTCTCTGACTGTCTCTGTCTATCTGTGTGTATGTAACTGTATGCCTGTCTGTAAATCTGTCTCTGCGTCTTGGCATCTGCCTGCCTTTGTCTGTGTCCATGCATCTTTCTCTGTGTATCTGTCTGTTTGTCTCTGTTTCTTCGTCCTGTATCAGTGTGTTTGCCTCTGTCTGCAGTATAGATTTCGATGTCCACTTGCGTATATTATAAGGACAACAGACAATCGCTATTTAATTCCTTCGTTCTTTCTTTCATTCTCTCGTTCGCCCATGGCCGGAACAAGATAGCCTGTTGTGGGATAGAGTCTGAGTAGAACCCTTAAAGAGGCGCTATATAAATCTTATGATTGATTGATTGATTGATTGATTGATATGGTAGCTGATTGCGGGGTATACGGTAGCAGATTGGCTGGATCGCTCGCCTTGTGACACGGAGAATACGGGTTCAAACTTCCTCCTCTGAGACTGTTACTGTATGTGACCTTGGACAAGTCCTTCACTCGCAATTGCTCAGCGCCATCGATCAGTGTTTTGGCCATTAAATAGTGGCGCTTAACAAATGCATAATAATAATTATAATTTGTTAGTCAGTTGGTCGGTTGGTCAGAGAGTGGTATCGTATAATTGTCGGCCTATCTATAAATATGCAAAACGCCTTTCGCAGTATGATAGGCCTACAGCTATTCAGACTTAGAGTCTATAGCTGTTGATTTCAGTCGGTCAATCATTCTTTATTTCTTCTTCGTCTTTCTTTCTTTCTTTCTTTCTTTCTTTCTTTCTTTCTTTCTTTCTTTCTTTCTTTCTTTCTTTCTTCCCTCCTTTCTTTCTTTCTTTCTTTCTTTCGACTTCTCCCATTAAGCTAGGTTGAAAACGTTCCTTGCATGTAGTCTTTACCCAGCCAGACAAAATTGGACGTTCCCTAATTCAATTCAATTCAATTCAATTCAATTTGTTTATTGGTCCCAATAACAAAAACCAAAACAAGTAATATTTAACAGTAGTTAGGCACAAAGCATAATCATTTAATATACAATTATCACAGCATAAACAAGGGAGCAATAGGCTCACCCGAAGGGAATAATCCCGCTGAATGGGGGCCTAATTACAAAATAATATCAACAAATCTTAGTAGTGACAAGTACTTAACACAGTGGCAGTAGCTTGGGAGCCCAGAAATAATTGCGTTGAGGTATACCTTCCCTCCGCCTTCAGGTAAAACAAAAGACAATAAACCCCCAAAAAACTGAATAATTGCAATGTTATTTAACATTTTTTATTTAACATTTCTTATTGTGTGTGCACGGATTTGAATTTTAAATGAGGCTAGACTCATGGCTGCGCGAACACATTCTGGTATGCTATTCCATATGAGGGGACCCTGGTATTTTATGGAAAACATTCGGGTATTTGTTCTGGCAAATATGCTTATGTAGACTCTATTATTTCTAATGGCCTTGTCGAGTAAGTTTGGTTTGAAGTAGGCTGAGAAAGCTTGTGGGAATAGGTTATTCTCATATTGGTACATAAATATACTAGTTTGAACAAATTTAATCTGAGATATTTTCAGGAGGTTAAGTTGCAAATACAGTGAGTCAGTGTGGGTGTTGATAGGAGATTTGGTAATGATTCTTATGGCTTTTTCTGTAGTATGTTTAGTTTTAGTAAGTGAGTGTCATATGTAGAAGTCCAGACAAAATTGCAATAGTTTAAATAAGGATGTATAAGTGTAAAATATAGATTTTTGAGTATGTGTGTTGGAAGCAGATAGGATAACCTGCGAATTATTCCAGTGTTTTTAGAGATTTTTTTAGCAATTTCGGCAATATGTATACGTCCCACTTTAAGTGTTGGTCAATGTAAACCCCTAGGAATTTAGATGAAGAGACTTGAGGAATTAACTTATTATCAATTGTCAGAGCATTGTCAGGAGTTGGAACAGGTTTTTTGTTAGACCTAAAGATTATGTAATTTGTTTTAGATAGGTTAAGCGAGAGTTTGTTGGCTTTAAACCAGTCATTAGCTAGTTCTAGATCATTATTTGCTAATGACTGTACGCATAAGAAGTAATCGCCTTTTAGCATAACTAGATTTCCGTGATCTCCACACGATGTTCTATTCAACGGAATCTATTGTATCCATGGTATTTAGTCTTACTAAGAAAGAACCATCGACTAATGTACTGTAAATGTAAATGTAAGTCTTACACCTTAATGTAAATGTAAATGTATACGGTTTCTATAATAGCGACCGTGTGGTCTCGACCCTGTTAATTTTTTAATGATTTGATTGGGTGAGATTCTTCACCATGCACGCTGTCAGTTTGAATAGGCGCCACGCCATTTATGGTCTCCGTGCAACGGTGCAAGTACCGTGGTAGCCCAAGAATCAACTCTTTTAAAAGCGTCAGCGTCGGGAAGCGAACCGCGGTATACGCACGCTGTCTTATACACAGTTACATGTACTTTTAGTGGCTAGGATAATTGCTAGATTCAATTAACTGCTATTATTAGATTAAATTAGATTGAAGTCTAACTCTTGATTTAAGCATGCAAGCTTAGAAAATGTTGCAATTAATTCTGACGAGCAAACCTAATAAGTTGCCATGCAGACAATTAACCTACTGCTAAAGTTGAATTTCTATACAATGGATCAATTGCACAGACAACAATCATCTTGGATTGAAGATAATAATTGTAATTGTATTCACGAATTAACGTAGCGCAAGGAGTTTCTCTTAGGAGTTTTTCCACCGGAGAAACTCCTCAGAAGCGCTCCAACGGCCTATGCAGTATGCAGTAGGCCTATGTAATGAAACAAGATAAAGGCCTAAGGGCTTTTTCCTAGGGTCAATATCTCCCTGGGCCGCTGTGCGACGAAGTTTCGGACCTATTACCTCGGTCGTCTGAAACGATAATGTATAGGAATTCACCCCAAGGCATGGATCATGCGGCTCAAACCTCGCCATGAAACAATAAATCAGTCGATTCCATTGTTCCTAAATGTAATAATAATCCAGAAAAACTGCCACGCCCACTCGACCCTGACTCCGCCCCATCGACTTTGACCACGCCCACTCGTCTTCAGCACCTCCCACCGTCCTCTGTGACATGTGACAAGGCTCTCAATCGTGCGTCTTGGTGACACCGAACGGCCGAGAGGGCAAGCGGGCGAGGAGGCGGAGAAAAGGAGCATGAGAAGCGGCGGGCGCTAGGGTGCATGCTCATGCGGGCGACGGCATTGTATTGGAAGGCGGCTTGAATAGAGAAGGCTATTAGACCGCGTTGCGCTACGGTCTGCCGCTATTCTCCAACAGGTAGGCTAGAGAGCGTGCTTTGCGAACACAATGCCATTTCGATTTCAGATGAGACAGCCATAAATCTTCGCCAGAATATTCGCTCTTGAATAGACGACGTTCGACGGTGTGCGATAAAAGGAAACCTTCGGAACCAGCGATGTGCGATACAGTCGGGGACGCGAGACCAGCCCCAGGACTAGGCTGGACGGACGGACTCGGGTACCACGCCGGTGGACTCGACTACCATGGCGGCCGGCTCCACCAACAACCGGCCCAGGCCTCGTCGCCACCTCAGGGGCTTGGTCCCCCGTCAACGCAGAACCATTCGCCTCCGCTCCAATCGGCCCATGCCGCTGGTGGTGGTGGCCGCGGTCCAAGCGGGGGCCCCCAGTCCGGACCGATGGCTTCGACGGCGACCGGGTGTAGTTCGAAGGGGAAGCTGCCGGACGACAAGGTGAAGCGCCCGATGAACGCCTTCATGGTCTGGTCGAGGGGACAGAGGAGAAAGATGGCGCAGGAAAACCCGAAGATGCACAACTCGGAGATCTCGAAGCGACTCGGCGTCGAGTGGAAGCTGTTGACGGAGGCCGAGAAGCGGCCGTTCATCGATGAGGCGAAGCGACTGCGGGCCGTCCACATGAAGGAGCATCCCGACTACAAGTACCGCCCGCGACGGAAGAAGCCGATCCCCGTCAAGAAGGACAAGTACAGTCTCCCGTCGGTGAACGGCTTCCACCAGGCACTCGGGGTCGTGTCCCCCGGCGGCCTTCCATCCCATCTCCAGGCAGGGTACATGTTCGCAGAGCAGTCGTCCCAGCTGCAGGGCTACCACCAGCCGATGTTCGCAGCTGGGCGTCAGCTGTCCCCGTTCGCAGGGGCCTCTGGGGTCCAATACGGCTACAACTTCCCGATGTCAGGCGCCCAGCAACAACAGCAACAGAGCAACAAGCAGCAACAACAGCAACAACAACAGCAACAAGTGACGTCGTTCATAGGGTCCAGTCCCTACTCCTTCCTCGGCTATTCCTCGTTTTCCCCCAGCGGGATCAAACAGGACTCGCCCGGCTCCGACGGTGGATCCGCACACGCCGTGAACCTCACGGGCCAGGGTGGCGGTCAGGCCGCGTCGATGCAGGACCCCGGCGGCACGCGGTCCTCCTACCAGGGCGACCTACGTGACATGATCAGCATGTACCTGCCAGCGTCTGCCCTTAGCAACGAACTCGGCCACACGAGGATTGACGTCACATCCGACGGACAATATGGCGGAATGATGACGAGCCAATATGGCGGCGGAGTGCCTCTTCCCAACGGGAACCAGTACGGTGGACCGGAGACTGGTTCCCCGCCGTCCGCCGGCAATACGTTACCGCTGACTCACATATGACGTAGCCGTGACGTCGTCGAAATTTCCATTTTGTGACATCACCAACATAAACCTAACTATGACGCCACCGAAGCGCAACTGCGACGTCATCAACACTAGACTGTGACGTCAACGAAGCGCAACGGTGACGTCATCCGAAGCGCTGTTTGAAATCCTCCGTAACGCTGGCAATAATACGAACGTACGGACGCACACGCACACTTGTAGAATTCGCGAACGACTTGCATGCGGAATTCTACATTTCCGGTTAGACCAAAGTTTTCGTGGACAGAAATGAATTGTTAAGTAGCTGTCGCCTAACTGTTAAAACGACTCGTGGCATAATAATACTCTCAACTCTTACCATATTCTGTGCACATGTGCTTGTATGTACTTGCGCCACTTCGCGGTTCAGTGATAGATTTGCACCAGGTTAAGTTTATTCTGTGTTCACGGTTGACCGACCGCGATGACGCAAGTAACTGTGAGAAGAGAGGGGCAGTTATCCATCAAGCAACCCAATATAGGCAGGCTGTGTATATATATAGCTATACGAAGTGCTTGCGACTTCGTTTTTTCAACCTCGGCATCTGAGATCGTTTGGTCAGTCCCATTTTCCACGCCGACACAACATTGTATAATGTATACTGATGGTGTACGCAGAAAGTTGGCTCGTTCTGCTAGCTCACGAGAGGGTGCAAGCGGGGTAGAAATCTTTAAATGTCTTTCTGCGCTGATGGGGTTTGAATTCCAGACTGCTGGGTTGAAGTTTCGGCAAGCTAACCACTGTAGACAACAGAGATTGTAAAATGACGAAGCTTACTTTTGTATCAGATGCTGCAGGCTATGGTACAGATATGTAAGGTTCTATATATTGCCTATGTAAACGACTGTTGATGTAATTATTAGAGGGTTTGTTTTAGAGAAGGGTCATTTCATTTTTATTATGTGTCTGAGGTTAAGTTCGTCTCATATTTTCTTTTGTGATTTTCTTTCTTTTTCGCTCATTTCGCTGTTGAGCTTTTTGTAACCATGCAGCGCGGTGCAATACGTGTTGGCGTGTGCTAGTCGGTGTGCAATTCTCCAACGCACTCAGACTGCGCCCCCAGCCAAACGCATATGTAATGCGCTGATGCCATGGCTCATAATCTCATCTCGGAACTTCTATTGCGCCGGTATCGTAGAGCACAAGGCATCAACCGATGTCGCTTCTAAACACCAAGAAGAAGAACAGGCTCTTACAATATACGCTTATAACTCAGAGAGGCAGCCATGGGATGAAGTTTTAGCGACTTCACTTTTCTTTGTTTCGACATATCAGAGCGAGCGGTCGGCTCTCTTCTTATCCGTCTCATCTTCCCACTGACACTGTCAGTGGAAAAATGTCAGTCTGACAGTGTGCGGTCAGTGTACTCATTACACATGCGTTTGGCTATATATAGGAGCGCAGGTGGAGTATAGGCATCCCGAAAGAAATCTCCGTTCTGGCGGGATTTGAACCCCCGACCTCTCCATTGACAGTCCAGCACGCTGACCACTGAACCATCGAGCACCTACAGAAACAGGCAGCGAATTCCAAAATCTTAAGAATCTCACCAAGAGCCGTAGAGGCGCTATACAAAGTTTGCATTTAATATGTAGATAGATATGTTTAATGCAGCGATTGTTCTATACGCTGCATGTTAGTATTCCAACGGTGGATTTTTAGAGTGTAATTATATTGACTATATCATCTCTAATAAATATGAGTTTTTGCTTTGAATTTTGTCACGCATTTAGTATAGCCTATGTTCATTAACAAGAGGGGTTGTACTTTTAGAAATACATGGTGCACGCTATTCGGTTTTCTCGCATGTTTTCTAAAAGTTGGTTTTTAGTAGGCCTATCTTTTGTGGTTTCTACATATTTGTTGCTCAATTGACTGATCCTTTACATTCCTTTTGTCTATAATAATGTGTTGTCTTCCCAGTGCATGTGGTACATGTCTTCCCGTATATTTGTCTGATAATCTTTTCTGTGTTTGCATTGCGCTGTGCACATGTGTACACCTCTCGGGGTATTCAATAAATAACCCATCAAAGAGGGCCATGCATGCAAGAAGGCCATGGATTTGGCGGGGATTTGACCACAGTATATTTTTGTTTGGTTATTTGCTGTTAAACGACTCTGTGTCATAACAAAGATGATTATCGTCCCCCCTACTAATCTCGGCTTAGGACTGCCACCATCAGAAAACAGATGTGGTAGAGTTCCAAAGTAGGGCTTAGAGTTTTTACCTTTTATTTGTGCCCATGAAAAGAGTTTATAACTAGTGGCCCCCAGTTAACGAGATAGAGAATGCATGTTGCAGTCTCTATATATGACCTGTGGAACATCACAGTGGTCGATTGATTAGAGCGCTCGCCCTGTAACGTGGAGAGCACGGGTTCAATCCTCCTCTTCTGAGACGGTTACTGTGTATAGGGACCTCTGAGCATGTCCTTCATTCACAATTGCTCAGCGCCATCGATTGATGTTTGGCCATTAGATAGTGCATGATGCCTGTTAAATGCATAATAATTATGACAATAAGATTAGCAATAATAAGTGGCCAATTATTGAACAATTGTGTGTATTATTAGAATGAATTCATGGTAGGAAGGTAGAACTTTTCCATCAATCCTTTTTTCGTTAGCCATGTTTTGGCACCTTCTTGAAGCTCTCGAGTCTCGACAGGAGCTATATAAATTATTGAACATTCCAATTTCATTTACGACAAGTTTTGACTACTTAAAAGTCATTTTTTCCAATTGTTTGTTATTCGCGGGTCATTTATGCCAAATGCTGATCATTACAAGGTCGTTTATTGAGATGATACGCGCGTTTGCATGCAATTCAGAAACGAAATCCTGTATGCGTAACGAGTGCAACCAAGTTCATTTCAACTCCATGTGTATATTTTTTTCAATGCCATTGTATACTTCGATATGACGACTCTGATGAATTTCTGTTGAAGTGGCGCTATATAAATGTTTAATTACAATAACAATTGCGCATTCAAAGTCATTGTGAATTTCATTATAAATTAGTTACATGTCGAAAGTCATATCTCGCTCGAGGTCACCACCATTGTCTCATTTTATTATATCGCTTTGTGTTACGAAACGCACCATGACGTCAATGCAGATTTTTTAATTCTAGCTAATTGTTTATTCGAATTAACGATGTCAATGGTATATAGAAACCGAGTCGAACAGCTTAGGGGTACATTCTAATTAAAAAGATGCTAATTATACACATGCTGTTGTTATTTTGATAGTATACCTTTCTTTTAAAAGTAGACGTTTTCATATGCCCAAATTCATTGCTTTTTACTCAACTCTTTTTTTACTCAGATATTGATTAAATCCAATGTCTAATTTTTACCAAATGTTGATTATTCGCAGGTCATTTACCCTAGCGATATATTATTCGCAGGTCATAATACCAACTTTTGATTAGTCCAGGGCAGTCATGATCATTCCAGGGTCATTTAATACCAAATTATTAGTATATCCAAGTCATTTATGCCGCATGCTGATTATTCCAATATCATTTATGACAAGTTTTGATCATTCCAAAGTCATTTTTACCAATTGTTCGTTATTCCCAGGTCATTTATGCCAAATGTTGGTCATTCCAAGGTCATTTATGTTTATGTTAACTGTTTTAGATGCCATTTTTGCCAACTGTTAATTAGTCCAAGGCCTTTTAACCAAACATTGATTAATCCAAGGTCATTCGTTTAACGCCTTAATCGACCGAGTCTAAGCAAAAGACGGCGTGGGGAATAGGGTAGGCTTTAAGCAGCCGTATATTAGGTCCTTAATTAAGGCAATTAACAGCAGCATATAACATAAAAGATATGTCTAATTTCTTACGTATTTTAGTAAAACAACTATTATATATATAGGCTCAATTCTTGTTTACCAAATTCAAAGAATTTTTGTTTATTTCATGTCTCTGTGGAATTTCTAATTGTATGAAACTTTGTGTTTACGCAAGACTGAAAGTTTTGATATCTCGCCTACAGTTGTTGTTGTCGTGTTTTTGTTGTTGATGATGTTGCTACAGTGTTGTTGTTGCTGCTGTTGTTTTTTTCATTTATATGGCGCCTTTCAACCTGTCCAAATACGCTGCAGTCCTTTTTTTGCAGAGTTTCATATCTAGCGGATGGATGGATGGATGGATGGATGGATGGATGGATGGATGGATGGATGGATGGATGGATGGATGGATGGATGGATGGATGGATGGATGGATGGATGGATGGATGGATGGATGGATGGATGGATGGATGGATGGATGGATGGATGGATGGATGGATGGATGGATGGATGGATGGATGGATGGATGGATGGATGGATGGATGGATGGATGGATGGATGGATGGATGGATGGATGGATGGATGGATGGATGGATGGATGGATGGATAGATGGATAGATGGATAGATGGATAGATGGATAGATGGATCGACATATAGACAGACAGACGAACAGCCTAACAGCCAAACAAAAATGTATATATAGATAGATATATAGATTGTCAGTCAGTCAGTCAGTCACTCAGTCAGTTTAAACTGCACCACGAACAAATCAAATTATGTCAGTGACATAATTTATATATAGGCTAGCATTCCGTTAAAGAGACCAAGGATAGGAGTAAGTTCCTGTGTATTGAGAATTCCAAAGCCTTGAGCCGGAGCATCTTACTGAGAACTGCACGACGACTTTCGTACGACCTGCATGACAGCAGTAGTGCCGCGCGAAGTGTAAACATTCCTTGAGAGAAGCAGTTATCAAATGCCAATATTTTTAATACACGAATAAACCAATTTGATATATCTAGTAATCATTCCCTCTGCAAACCTTGTCATCTGCTGAGCGCGGTGACTCGGAAAGACATGGGCAACAATTTTTCATTTTAACGATGACCGCGTCATGCAGATGAATGTAGGCTACTTCATTTGCAATGTGACTATGCCGCTATGCCACTTAAATTGCACTTAAATTTGAACTTAAAAAAATGAGCAACGTTTTCCTGATGCTAAGGCATTAAAAATAATTCCCACCTGTGACGTTCAGTGAGCGGGCGTCAGAGGTGCTTGCGCGGGCGTACGACTGCCGCTGCAAGGCCGCGCACCCGTCCAGCTTAGAGGGAACATTGTAAATTCCGTGGCCTTCCTTAAAATACGTATACCTTACTTTACCTGGTCTTACCATATCTTTATTACCTTATCCTTGGTTAGATAGTTGGAAGATACTCTTAATTGCTATAATTCACCTCGTCCTTAACTTATACTTAATCGGACCTCACCAGACCTGTATCCCATATGTTAACTGTCGTTGGAATGGCTTAAGTTCCTTACCTGGCCTAATTTGACCTGACCTGACCTTCGACCTGACCTCAGTTCAACCATTTCAGGGTATAAACCCTTCGCGCGCACTGCTGAAAACTATCTCCGACTGAAGATACATTTTAAAGGAAAGACTATGTGTCAATTGGACATCTGCTTTGTCACCACACAGGTCGTCAGTTGCACGTGTCTGCACAGCAGGATATGCGCTGAATAAATCTATGCATAATAATGCACTATATATGTATATATATCAGTGTATGTAGCCTCTGTTGGTTAGTCAGTCAGCCAGCCAGACAGGCAGCCAGTCAGTGACTCAGTCAGTCAGTCAGTCAGTCAGTCACAGTCAGTCAGTCACTCAGTCACTCAGTCAGTCAGTAACGCAGTCAGTCAGTCAGCCAGTCAGTCAGTCAGTAAGTGTTATTTATCTAGCCTTGTATATTACGGTCCCTATAGCAAATGCTTTGCCTATATATATATATATATATATATATATATATATATATATATATATATATATATATATGAAATATAGATGGTGTTAAAGTAATTCAGAAGAAAAATTTCATCGGCAAGCAAATATTGCTCAGATGGTCAGAATCTCTTGTGCCCTAGCCTGTAACTGCATTGCGTTGAACCTCATAGCTGCCACTGAAGCTCATTGATTCTACAAAACCTAACCGAATCAAGAAACAAAAATCTCTGATCATAAATCAGTCATAATCTCACGGATTCTATAGTATGCAAAGCCTTGCTGATTAAAACACTATCTGATTCCACAAATTATGACTGATACAACAAATTATCACTGATTCAACAAAACCTCCCGGGTTGAAAAATCTCTCAAGGATTCCACAAAATCTTACTGATTCAACAAATTCTCATTCATTCAATGAATTCAACAAACCTCTTTTTGAATTTTCTTAATCTCTGTTGCTAAAATATTAAATATCTCAGATTAAAGAAAATCTCAAGCATTTCACAAAATCTTACGGATTTAATAAAATCTCTCACATTCAACAAAAGCTCACAGATTCAACAGAATCTTACAGATTTAATCAACTCTGCCATATTCAACAAAATCTCACATATTCAACAAAATCTCACAGGTTCAACAAAATCTAACATATTCAACAAAATCTCACGAATTTAATCAAATATCCCACAGTGAACAAAATCTCACCGATTCCACACAATCTACTACTTTCCATCAACCCTCAGATCAGCAACCGGTGACTCCGTCACATAAAACCATCCTCGCAGTATCTGTCGGGAGAATCTTAGTCTCGCTTTTCCACGGTCGATTGGCGCGTTCCGCTCCATCGGTCTTCGGATATCGTCCAATGATCGCGACAATATCCCGCCGAAATTGATTGGGGCATTGTGCGCCGATTAATAGTCGCTTTCCCTCCATTATCGCTCAGCACTTCCGCCTTCCGTCGCTGACCGGAAGTCCCCTGGGCGTCCGCGCCGACAGGGGTCGCTGGCCCGACGAACGGTGCGCTAATACGATACGGGGTCCGGGATTAGGCCCAGCGGCGGGCGGCCTGCAGGTTATTATTGCGACGACGGTCGGGGGGTGGGATGAAAAATGACGGGGAAGTAATTACACGACACCCGGACCGAAGAGTCCAACAGGAGAGAGGAGATGATAGACGCAGAGGCGCGCGTCACATTTACCCCAGTGGGGGTGGGATGGGGATGGGTGGGCGGTGAGGTGGGGTGTGGGTGGGGAAGGGGTGAGATGGATGGCTGGATGGGGCGGGTAAAGGATGTTGGGCAGATTAGCAAACAATAATTGCGAAGTGAAAAGATTCCGAAGACGAATATGATTATTGATGGACGGATGGAAGGAAGGAAGGAAAGAAGGAAGGAAGAAAGGAAGGAAGGAAGGAAGGAAGGAAGGAAGGAAGAAAGGAAGGAAAGAAGGAAAGAAGGAAGGAAGGAAGGAAGGAAAGAAGGAAGGAAGAAAGGAAGAAAGGAAGGAATAAAGGAAGGAAGGAATAAAGGAAGGAAAGAAGGAAGGAAGGAAGGAAGGAAGGAAGGAAGGAAGGAAGGAAGGAAGAAAGGAAGGAAGGAAGGAAGGAAGGGAGGGAGGGAGGGAGAATAAAAAAACCGTTAAAATACAGTAGAAATATATTGCATTGTTAGCAATAAAAAGCAGGTATTGAGTTTTAAGTGCGTGACAAATATCTATATCTGCATAAACATGTATGTTTGCATACTGTCTCTGTATGCGCCTTTGTCTGTGCATATGTACGCGTCTATATCTTTATATGTGACTAGGCGATTTTTTTCATGGCATAGACCTATATGCGTGCTCATGTAAGTCTATGTTCGTAATAAAATCTGAACTTGTTAACCAGAGGATCTACATGATTACAGGTATAGGTATATGTATATGTACGCAAGCGAGTAAATTATATTATAGCCCTGTGTACTGCAACCTTGACTGAGCATGTCCAAGTGCAAATTTCTTATATTCAGGCCAATATGCAGTAAATAAGAGCTGGCCTTCCATGGCTAACGTTCTTATAATAGTTAAATCCATTGTTATAACAAATATATAACAGATATATAATATATATACAGACCTAGGCCTATTTATATATCCTACATTAGCAGTAAAATATGTACCTGCGCTATTTGAGCCCTATATACATAAATTAAATTTATATCGTGGAAATTTTCAATTTATATGATATATATATCTACATATATAGGTATAATATCTACATAAAGTGAATATATATATATATATACATATATATTTATACACATAAGGTTGTGTGTGTGTGTACGTGTGTGTGTATACGTGTGCGTTGCGAATGTCACTGTGTATGCGTTTTTGTATCTGCAAATGTGTTTCTGTGTGCATGTGTCAGTGTCTGTTTGTGTGGTGTATCTCTGCGTGTCTGTCTGTGTGTGCTTGCATGTACGTGTGTGTGTCCGTGTAGAGTGAGGTGTGCTGGTAAGGTGGATCCTATATACGTCATACGTAAAAACACCTGACAAACAAAATGCGGTCGAGAGACTAAATTGTCGAGCCCCAGCCAATGACCGTCCATCTATGACGCTCT
Source organism: Aporrectodea caliginosa (assembly GCA_020284085.1). Lineage (NCBI taxonomy): Eukaryota > Metazoa > Annelida > Clitellata > Crassiclitellata > Lumbricidae > Aporrectodea > Aporrectodea caliginosa. Next base: position 534,245 of record JACEVL010000904.1, on the reverse strand, counting down.
TGCGCACTGCAGGCCACGGCTCAGCCAAGCCGACGACTTCTTGCCTAAGACATAATTATATAGGCCCATTTATAGGCCTGCGATAGACCTACTAATACGATAAATTCATATATACATACAGCTTAGTGTGGCCATGGTGGCAATATACCGCTGCTTTCCACCTTAGCATCACTTTGTCTCTGCAGCTTGATCCCACCCAGGATTCTGACCTGGCGCCTAAACTGACCCAACGACCTGGCAAACTATGGCATAGCGCCAGTGAATATATACACTGGTATTTGAAGCAACTTCTGTGCACCGCTCAGAAATTTCGGAGCTTTGCATCACATTCGTCGAAAAACGATCAGAGTAGCTATAGAAATATATGCATTTTCATCCTACATTTACAGTTTACATTTACATTTAACAGTTACATTTTACATTTACATTTTACATGCGCATTTTACGTTTACTTTTACTTTAGCATTTTACATTTACATTTTACATTTACATTTTGCATGTACATTTTACATGTCACACGTTACATTTTACATTTACAGTTTACATTTTACATTTACATTTTACACTTACACTTACATTTACATTTAACATTACTTTTACAGCTTACGTTTACATTTTACATTTGCAGTACAATTTTTATTTACAAGTGCATTTTTTAAAGTTTAGAGTATTCCTTGCTGAAGATCTGAAGCAGTGACGCTCACGGGGTAGAAAACTGTTGAACTTTCCCATCGCACCTTTGAATACATGCAAGATCCATTGGACGTTTCACGAACAATGTAATGTAATTTACCGACCTTTTTCAGCGCTTCACAAATGCTGAGCATGCAAGCGCATGCATACATACATACATACATACATTACATACATACATACATACATACATACATACATACATGCATGCATAAATCCTACATGCCTATGTACATACATACATACATGCATACATGCATACATACATACATACATACATACACACACATACATACATACATACATACATACATGCATACATACATACATACATATACATACATACATGCATACATACATACATACGTACATAAGTGCCTGATGCTGACGGACTTATAAGTCCTGAAGGAGGTGAGCACGGGCGCAGACGGTTCATGGTTGACCGGAGAGAGCGAGGGGCATTCACCCTACCTTCTCCCCTACCCAAATCTCACGCACCCCTCTCCTTGTCAAGGGTAGGGGAGGCTAAGCTGTGACGGCTGAGTCATTCCTGTCCTAAATCATGCCACACCCGAGCACGAAAACCAGTACGTTGATCGAGGTTACGGCTCAGAGGAAGGAAGGGGTAATGGAATTGGACAGACAGACAGACAGACAGACAGGCAGGCAGTCAGAAAGACAGACAGGTAGGGAGATAGACAGATAGACATGCATACAGACAGAGAGGCAGGCAGACATACATTGCAGATAGAATATAGATAGACAAACGGACAGACAGACATATACAGATAGACATACAGATGGACATAGAGTGACAGACAAACGGACAGACAGACAGATAGACAGATAAACAGACAGGAAGGCAGATGGACAGGTAAGCAGATTGACAACCTAGCCTGACAGATAGACAGACAGAAAGATAGACATGCAGACAGGCAGACAGACATACAGGCAGACAGGCAGGCGGACCAACAGACAGAATAACTGATATGCAAACAGACAGTCACGCACACACACAGAGAGACACGAGGAGACAACTCCTTATTGGCTGAACGCAGTTGTAGTTTTCAGTGTTTAATAATATTTTATGGCTTCCATGGCCGTTGAGTCGCCCTCCTTCTTTATCCAGGCTTGGGACTAGCACTACCAGAGTAGAAAAAGCGGTGGAGTTTCTAATGTAACGTGAAGAAAACAATTTTACATTGTGCATCCATTATTGTAGCGCAATAACCAGATGAAGCGCTCTTTGCACAGTGGCTGAAACTCTGACGGAATTACGGAGACAAAGGCAAAGACAAAGACAGAGACAATGACCAAGACAATGAGAGAGAGAGAGAGAGAGAGAGAGAGAGAGAGAGAGAGAGAGAGAGAGAGAGAGAGAGAGAGAGAGAAAGAGAAGCTTATGAGAGAAAGAGAAAGAGAAAGAGAAAGAGAGGCAAAGACCGAGCCTGAGGCACAGACACACACAGAGACACCGAGAGACAGAGTTATAGGCACGAGGTGCATGATCCGAAAGGGATGTTGAACGCTCTACCCCATGCCTGACCCTGATTAATCTGGGCTGGGGCGGAGGGTAGACACTAGACAAACGGACAGACAGACACACACACAGACAGCAGGGGCCTGAGGGGGAGTATCTAGGGTTGTGCGTATTTCACCCTCGGCCCTCTCCCACGCCCCCATGGTCCGTCGCTCGTCTGAGCCGTTATGCATCACGGAGCGCCGGAGTGATACTTCCAAAGGGTGTCGTTCCAGTCGGCTGAATACGTGGTCCGTCTTCTACCCCATCGTCGGCCGTCGTTTGGGGTATGCACCCCGGCAGCCGACGGCGGCTCATACCCCTGCACGTACCCTCCAGCTCCCTTCGCCCGCGGTGCAGGCAGAGGGGATGAAATCTCTATAATCGCGTGACTGACCAGCCATGTGTGACCGGCTATGCATGGAGGAACGCGTACCTACGTCTATGCGAGAATCTAACTCACATATATTTATATGTGATAATTATATATATATATGATGTATATATATCTATATATGAGTTGCGTTAATACGTATATATATATATATATATATATATATATATTTGATATCTATGAATTTATAGTTATATATATAAATATAAGATGAGATTGCAGTTATCATATCGCTTATAGATTACATCTATCGACTTATAAATAATATATATACATATATACGAATTCAACGAATTTATACGTATACATAATAATTATATATATATATATATATATATATCTGACATAGATATGACATAAATATATATATATATATTAATATATATTTTTAGACATATATTTACGGTATGGCTTATGCGTGGAGTAGGGTATGTTAGGTTAGGTATGTACGCATTTTGGTACATTAAATTGATTGACATGTAGTATAAAGCGTGTTAAGTACCTTAAAAAAGTGCTGGGAGGTGTAGCAGTAGCAGTGGCAGTAGCAGAACCAATAGCATTAAGAGCAAAAGTAGCAGTATTAGTATCAGCAATAGTAGCCGTATTAGTATCAGCAATAGTAGCAGTATTAGTATCAGCAATAGTAGCAGTATTAATATCAGCAATAGTAGCAGTATTAGTATCAGCAATAGTAGCAGTATTAATATCAGCAATAGTAGCAGTATTAGTATAAGCAATAGTAGCAGTGGCAGTTGTAGTTGCTTTTCCCTAATCTACATTCTACATGCATGCTATACATGTACATGTACATGTGGGAAGCGGTTGTGTAGCGGTATGTTCTGTGCCTTTTGACAGGAGGGTCGCAGGTTCGAATCTACCTCAAGCAACTGCGTAGCGACCCTGGACAAGTTACTCACCGACAATTAATTGTCTGCGAGGAGGGCAACGGGAAACCACCTCACTCATCTCATCCCCGGGTGGCATAAAAGACAATGGACCTGCCCTCAGGTAGAGAATTCGTCATGATCGAGCCATACATATAGCACCACGTCACACTACGAAGACAAAGCTGAATACGCACACAGACACACACACACACACACACACACACACACACACACACACACACACACACACACACACACACACACACACACACACACACACAGACACACACACACAAACACACACACACAAACACACACACACAGATAGACAGATAGACAGACAGACAAACACACACACAGATAGTTGCACTCACAAGCACACACACACACACACACACTCACATACAATGTCATACATATATATCGAACACGACGTTTTGTCACAGTTGAGTAGCACTAAACAACAAAGAAACACTAATAATACAGAAAAAAACAGTTAAAAAATATAAGACAAATACATGGAACAAAAATTTAGCAGTTCAACTAACAGAGAAGTAACAGCCTCATAAAAGCAACTGAACAAAACTTGCAACCGCCTTCCATGAGCAACTGGACGAAAGTCGACAAATGCTACAATTCTATAGCAGTCCATGGCTTTCATACAACGTTCATACATCATACACCATTGGCTTTCTTATAACTTTCGTACAACAGCCTTTCATTCAACTTTAATGCAACAGTCTTTCATACAACTTTAGTACAACTGGCTTTCATACAACTGGCTTTCATGCAACTTTCATGCTACTGGCTTTCATGCAACTTTCGTGCAACTGGCCTTAATTCAACTGGCTTTCATGCAACTTTCATACAACTGGCTTTCATTCAACTGGCTTTCATACAACTTTCATAAACTGGCTTTCATACAACTTTCATATAACTGGCTTTCATGAAACTTTCATACAACTGCGTTATCATAAAGTTTTTCTACTGCTACTTAACTTGTCCAAAAACTAACGCTGTCTCCCTCTTCAATGTCAGCATTGACGACGTGCACATCCTGCATAAATAAAAATTCCCTCAAGCATTTAATGTCATACACTATTAATAAGTTTAAGAAAAATTCTGTTCTAGCATAACATAACATGACAAGGGTTTTAACTGGTTCAGAAGACGTTTAGTCTGTGTTAGAACCACTGCAAATATGTTATTTGCTTGAATATGTCATTTGCAAATGACAGCGGAATGTTAAACCTTTCAGGATTGCAATTAATCTCCATCATTGTTGATAGGCCTAGGTCGTCATTTACACAATTAATTACAGACTTTACAACCTGACGAGTCACAGTAAATCACATTCAAATCAAACTGTCACCGGGCCTAGGTTGTCATGGATACGGGCAGTCACAGGTGCCCCTCGTCACGTGACGGGTCGGAAGTCACCGCGTAGATGGCGCTGTAAGACGCCATCTGTCGGATAGAGGGGCAGCGTCGAGATCGCCACCTATGGAAAGGCGTGGCAACTAAGGGTCAAGGAATGACGACGGTCGATGATTAGATGATTGCAGACGACGACAGTGATACGAATGAAAGCAAGACAACGGTGGACAGATGAAAGGGAAGGAGGGAGGGAGGGAGGGAGGGAGAGAGAGGGAGGGAGGGAGGAATGGGGCAGGGAAAGAGAGATAGGTAGGAAGAGAAATAAGCACGGACGCAGAGAAGAACAGAGAGACACAGACAGACGGAGAGACAGATAGACAGACAGACAGGCAGATAGAAAGACAGAGAGACAGAGACAGAGAGAGGAAGGCTGACAAAGGTACGGAGAACGAAAAGGAAGAAAGGGAGGTAGTAGGTTAAGGAGATAGAGAAGAAGAGAACAACGGAGGCAGGAAAGTAGGCAGGTAAGCATATAGTGAGGGAGGCACAGACAGACAAAAGGGAGGCAGATAGGAAGGAGAGAGAGAATACGAGGAAAGAGAGAACGGATGGGAAGAACGAGGGGTAACGAGTTCTAACGGCAAAAGACAATTAAGGAGGTCATAATGTGTGGAGACAAGGAGAGAAGAGGAAGGAGGCAGAGAGGTACGAAGGGAAGGCGGCATGAAGAGAGGTAAAGAGAGCCAGAGAGACAGAGAGGGAGGAACGAACAGCGAGAAGAAGCCAGACAAAAGCGGAAGAGACGAAGAAACAGACGGGGAAGAAGATTGGCAAGAGACGAGGAAGGGCTTGGAGGTAGGTTGGGAAGGACCCAGGTACGGAGAATAGAGCCACGGAGGAAGATGATAGGGAAGCATTGCAGAGGAAGGGGTGTAGCCTGTAGGAAGGTATGACGGAGCCATGAAGGGCAAGGGTAAGATAAACCTAGTATGAAAGGGTATAGAACTATAGAAAGGGATGACGGAGGGAGGGGGCAAGGAAGATCCTGGGATAATGGAGGTAGGAAGGTATGACGGAGCCGCTGAGAGAGGGAGGTAGGGACGAATGTTTGAAGCAAGTGAAGGAGCGAGGAAGGCAGAGAATCGGAGGGAGAATGAGTAACAGAGGCAGACGAAAATGAGCATAGTGCACGAACGAGCGACAGTATACGTGGACAGAGACAGAGACAGAAACATGAAGATCTGCAGAAGCATTAGAGATACAAGGACGAGAACAAGACCGTTGGCATAGACCGAGCTGGTACGAGGGAGGGTTAGGAAGGCAGGGAAGTTGAAGGGAGAAGGGTAGGCGGAGAGGGAGGGAAGAAATGCTAGTTGGGAAAGGGAAGCCGACAAGGAGTTATGAATGAGTAGGATCTGGAGGGAGGGAAGGGAGGGGCAACCGGGAAGGGAAGAGTAAGGAGAAGAGGCAGAGAGGCGAAAGAGGGAGGGCCCGGACGGCCAACGGTGACCTCGGCGATAGGATTATTAGGGGAAATTTCTTAATAAAGGAAATTAGATTACAATTCCGAGGGGCAGGGGGGAGGTACGACGGACGGACGGACTGAACACCGTTCATCTAAAAATTAATAAAATTTTCAAGCGATTTCTGTTTGTGCCTGCGCACGCGCACTGGAGGTCGCCGAGTGAGTTCGCGTTAAGCGGAAGTGGAGTGTCTAAGAATCATGTCTGGCCGTTGAAGACGCTTTAGTGTGGCCAGGACGTCCATAGCGGAATTTTTCCAGTATGTCTGGATTATGGTACGCGTGTATATGTTGCAATGTGGGACATCCACACCCACATACTCAGGCACCCACATGCACACGCAAACACACACAGACACACACGCACACACACGCATGCACACATGGGCGTCGAGAGCCAAGGCGGGCCCCAGGGCGCACACTTTTCACGGTGCATCAGTGCCCCTCGTTTTTTCAATTTCATCATTAAGCCCAAGTCTGATGTAAGCCTATAAAAAAGCTATCAAACTACATTTGATGAATAATAATAAGTGCAATAATAATAATAACAATAATAATAATAATAATAATAATAATAATTAATAATAATAATAATAAAAGTAAATGTGAAAATCAATTTCTGGTTTAAAAGGTCCATCTCTGACTCTAATTATAAAGAAATTACAGAATTATGAAAATGTGATAATGTGAATGTGATAAATTATTTTTAAATGACAGTTATCGCATTATGATATCCAATTGCAAGAGAATGAGTTGCTGCATTGTCTACATGGACTACATCAACAACTCGCTCTGTATCATGATCATCAACTTCACTTCTACTACTACTTAGGCCTACTAGTAATGATACTGTCAGCTTGATTTGCTGCATCATTCGCTTTTTATGAAATTGAAAATGCAAGACTTTGAAGGAGCGTCTGTCTCTCGTTTGTAATTCTGACTTTCATTCATCTTTCTTTCCTTAATTGAGCTCCAGATTTCTGATGATAATTTATCCTCTAATTCATCATCAACTTAATGGAATATAATATCTAATATTGGTAATTTGGTATCAATTATTTATTATGATGACTTCCATCCAGCAGCAAGTTAAAGTATTATTTATTTGAATAATAACTCAAATTTCAATTATTAAATTTTAAAAGATTTTATGCTTGCCAGAAAATCAATAATCAATTATAGGCTGACTGCTGATGAAACTCCAAATACTGATAAGCAGTGTTTTTACAAATTCAAATGATTCAACTATAATATGACCACAAAAGTTGTGACTTAATTAAATAAGTGGCTTAGCTAGGATTTACCACAGGGGTTGTGTAATGCGAAGTGCTAGGCCACGCATACGATTCTGGTGGAGCATATGTAGGTCTGTATAGGCCTATAGAATTCAATCAGAAATCGAAATTTGTCTGCATCAGTTAACTTTGCACCAACAGCTAGTCCAAAATCATTCTGATGAGCGATGACCAAAGCCTGTTACTGTGCTCACTCCTAAATCCTCTGACTGAGCAGCTGAGTCTGCTGAGACTGTGTTCAGTTTAACAGCTATTAAATCGTTTTCGTTAACAACATTGCTAATAGAATTATTTGCAATGCTAACCTCTTCAGTCCCATTACTACCGTCACATTCGTTATTGTCTTGCTTTTTGGTAAAGAAATTCATTAGATCGGTTCCTCTATAACGCTTCATTACATAGTTAGTAAATTGAAGCAAGTAAACTAGAAAATTTAATTTAAACCGTTTTTATTTAAAAGTAAACGAATGGATTAGCGACTGTATTCTGAACTTGAAGATCTACTTTCACAATAGGCCGCTTAACCCTCAATGGGTCCTTGGGGTGCAATTGCACCCCATGGCCGATTCTATGGCTACTCACGTGTTATTATTAAAATTTCAGCAGTTATCTTCTAGGACATTGTAAGTGAACCATTTTTTCATATACTCATGCATAAAACGATAAAAAAAAGTTGACGTCAATTTTTGCCAGCACAGATTCATCGGGGGTGCAAATGCACCCCAAAATTATAACGTTGATATTATGAACAAATTCAGGTAATTGGTGCTAATTAGGCCTACTGCAATAATTTGTTATGTTATTATCAATTATGTTAGAACATTCCTGATATTAGTTGGACCTTTTTAGAAGTCAGACATTTTTTTTGCTTACATTTTCAGTATTTCAGTGGCAGAAGAATTGCTTACTCAGGGTATGACCTATGTAGGAACGATGCGCAAGAACAAACGAGACATTCCTCCAAGCATGATAGCAAAAAACAGAGACGAATTTTCTTCGATCTTTGCATTTGATGGCAACAAAACGTTGGTATCATATGTCCCAAAAAAGGGAAAGTCGGTCATTCTTTTGTCGACAATGCATCACGACAAGGTTGTCGATGGTCTGAAACAAAAACCAGAGATCATCCTTCATTACAATGCAACTAAGAGCGGAGTAGATAACATGGATCATTTGGCTTGCATCTACTCATGTAAACGAAAGATCAACAGGTGGCCAATGGTCCTATTCTTTGACATGCTTGACACAGCTGCCATTGCCAGTTTCGTGATCTGGATGTGCAATAACCCTGACTGGAATAAGTCGTCCAAAGCGATACGTCGTCGCCAATTCATCATCAGTCTCGGGGAGTCTCTTGCCGAGCCACTTATAAGAAGACGTTTGGACAAGCCAGCCCTGCTCAGAGGACCGATCATGGACGCAATCCAACTTATAGAACTGGACTCTGGAGAATTTGAAGCAGGAACTGAGATACCAGCTAAAGTGAAGAGGACACAGGGACGTTGTCATCTGTGCCCGCGCGAGTGTGACAGGAAGACGCGCAAATTCTGCGATAAGTGCTCTAGGCCTGCTTGTCCGGCACACTCTGTCAATAATTTACTGTGTGACAAATGTACGATTTAGATAATTATGTCATTTGTTAACTGGTGTAATATGTTGGCCGTATGGCATATCTTACCATCGACTAGTCCAGCGCAGAGAGCGCCTCTGAGTCGGTTTATTTCCTGAAGGGGCGCTATATAAATGTGTTGAATAAATAAATAAATAAATAAAACATTGAACAGTATGTTTATATAAAATACATGGTATTCGATTACCGGTAGACAGAGCGTATCGTTGATTTATATTCTCAAACACTTAGGGGGTGCATTTGAACCCCAAGGACCTGGAACGTAACTTTCTGACAAGGACCCATTGAGGGTTAAAACGAACACTGCAGGCTGCAGAGAGATATTGAAAGAGACCGACTGCAAGAGAAAAAACGCGCGCGAGAGAGACAATGCAGATATTATTTCAAACATTCCTCAGCGCAGGAGCTCAGTATAGGCAAGGCAAATGGTAAAAAAGCAGTGGTTGTGACCTAGATAGGCACAACGGATACACACGTCCGTGGCCCTGTGTAGATATCATGTATCATGAAGCATTCGTCATATAGGGCCTATACCCCGCAGCCGATCGAGTCGATCGATCGAGTCGATCGTAAACTCGGCCAAGTCGAGTCGATCGAAAAATCGTCGACTCGATCGACTCGCCGATCGAGTCGATCGTAAACTCGGCCAAGTCGAGTCGATCGTTGTTTCCTCGACTCAACTCGACTCTGAAATATTTTATTTACTATTTTATCACAAAATGACAGACCTTATGATAAAATGAGGTAATTCTGTGTAGGCCTAAACACACAACTACCATGATATGAACTCAACATGAAGTTCAGTGCAAATAATGAACCTCTTGACGCTTTCTTATTAGTGGAAGTTATAGAGATACTTTTTTCACAGTTTTACGGTGAAAATTGGAGCAATTAAGATGAGTTAAGAATGCAATAGTTTCAAAAACTTTTAGCTCTGTAGTCAGCAACGATGATCACAAAACGTTCGAAAGTCTAGCTGTACGTTAGAACACGACTGAATGCGTCGACTTCTCACTCAGATGTGTGGCAACAGTTTGGTCCACTCTACACTGAGTAGGGCCTACTAATGGGAGCCGCAGCTGCCGCCCACGATTCATATATTTGCCCTAGTCTTTGAAAATAATCTTTGAAAAACGAAAAATGCTTACATGGTTGCCTTCCGGATTGGAAATGTCATAAAATGAAATCTAATTAGTGTCATGTGGATTCGTGGAAAAATACTTGCAAATTTAACAGGCGATTTGGAGCATATGTATGTCTATGATCTGGAGCATATGCTGAACTGTGACGGAACCCTCCAAGACGTTATAAGTTTTCAATTTTGGCCAAGAGACTATAGTCCAAGTCGACGAAGTCGATCGAGTCGATCGTCGTCCGAGCCAAGTCGATCGAGTCGTCGAAGGTCGGCGAGTCGACGAAGTCGATCGAGTCGATCGTCGGCCGAGCCAAGTCGATCGTATGCACTCGACTCGATCGACTGCGGGGTATAATAGGGCCTACAGACTGCATTAGGCCAAAACCCACAGATTTCTTCAGTTTGAACAAAATTTTAGACATTTCTGGGCCCCTGCCAAGGGCCCCCTCCATGGAACCGGGCCCCGGGGCAGCAACCCCCCTGACCCCCTCTCATCGGCCCTGCATGCACACACTAACATACAGACATAGTGCCATTAATGGACAAACAATGAATACTGTTAATTTTGTAATTATCATTGCTTATTGAGAAAACATTTAATCTAACGTTGCGGAAGTTCACGATTAATTAATCGTTAATTCTCAAATAGTTATAACTATTAAAAAAATTAATCGTTAAGAGCCCTAAATTATAACTCTATTAATAATGATAATAATGATGACACTAATAATAGAGATCTGAGTGCGTAATTCCCAGGCAGTCGATAACTCGAGGCAACAATTCAGAAGCATACAGCAGCAATCTTTGTTAAGTCGAATCTATCCATTGTTAGTTGGCTTTGTATTTTGTAGCTTGCCAGTTGCCACGCGGCCAATAAAAAGTTTTAGAAGGTAAATGCATGGTCGTTGAAGTCGCGACACCTTTCGAATAAGACAGCAATTACGCATGATAAGACAACTGTCTGCTGGCGTCACCTAGCGAATGGCGTTTAAACTCACCTTGTTCAACAGCTTTTAACGGCATCTTATGGCTGCCAACTGATAACTTTTTATTTCCAGAAGCACAATGCATATAACAATTAACAATAATTATAACTTGACTATTACACATCGGTGCATTGGCTAGGGAACAGGGGAGACCCAAAAGGGGCTTTGATGTCGCCATCCTCCTTCTCCAGGCTTGGGACCGACGAGTAATCCTGTCTAGGATTAACAGCACTATTGCATGGTAGTTGCGAAGTTGTTTGATTTTGAATGATCGCTTCTTGTATAGTTTTGGGAAGCGATACGATTGAGGCTTTGGCACACATAGACTGTTCAAATCTCGTGAGCGGTAGCGGTCTTTGATAGCCTTTGACACTTCCGTGCTATAGGCAAGGACAAAAATTCAGCCTCTGTTTAAGTTTTTATAGGCTAGCCTAGTAAACATAGGCTATTGCGTTCATGCCAGTTTACACCATGGTTTGAACCAACGACCTCTTATATATAAGGGGTTTGTAATTGTATTGTATTGTATTTTATCATTTATAAAGCGCTTCTCGCAGCATAAGCCTTTCAGAAGCGCTCCCAGTGCGAGGTACTCCGAGAAAAAAGGAAGGTTTGAATCAATAAAAGAAGATTATTATTATTTTCTATGATCTAGCACAACGACCTCTTATATATATAACGGATCTAGCATCTAGATACTGGGTGTCATCCTTCAAGATAATCTAAAACTCACAGCCCATATAGACCACCTCACAGCAACTTGCTCCTCCTCTTTTTATGCTATCAGAAAACTAAAAACCCATGGCCTTTCTTCCTCATCCATCCATAATGTAACCAAAGCCACTACTGTTGCTAAACTGCTATATGTCTCCCCATCCTGGTGGGGTCTCACCCTGGCTTCCGATAAAGAACGTCTGGAAAAACTCCTAAAAAGAGCCAAACGCCTAGGCTACCTAGAGCAATCCTTTCCAACAGTCTCTGAACTTGCCAATATAGCCGATGCGAAACTCCTTTTCTCCATATTACACAACCCCAAGCACATTGTACTTCACCAACTCCTACCTCCACTCCGACCCCTCTCATCTCACCAATTAAGACCTAGAGCACACAACCATACTCTCCCACCCAAGGACAACTCTCAATTTATTCCCAGATCATTATATAAAAATATTTACTAGATTATTCTAAAATATTCTAATGAACTTTAATTATTCTTTATCACTCATGTTAGCATTTCTGCGTTTTTGTCAGATTGTTTTCTCAATTAAACGAATATATATTATATCCATGGAGTATGGATGACGTCATTTTTCGTAGTTTTTAAATTCTTATATTTTATAACTTTTATTAGTGCTTTAGTAATAATTAGGCCTATTATTATTGCTTCATTTATGTGCTTTTTACTTCTAACATTATGCTTTTGGCGAAGTAATTTATGTAGAAGACGTACAGTACTGTATTTCATTAGTAATTTGAACTAATTTCCATGTATTTCTTAAAATAACATCAGATTCTGTCTGTTTTCAATACAATCAATCATTTATTTCTGTAACCATCAGAAGAGAAAAAACGAACAATGAAACAGTAAGGCAACGGCTTGACATTATACTGGCTACAAGGAGGCCCAGAAGGGATCATGGATCCCGCTAAATAGGAACACCTAAACATGCAAAAATACAGATAGGGAAAGAAAGACAGTCAATGATACACAGAGTAGAGTAAGCCTTGGGCTCAAAAATCAAACATTAAATACAACTTGTATTTATAACGCGCCTTAATAAAACAAAGTCTTACTCAAAGGAGCGTTACAATGTAGTTACTAATCATATTACTTAGAGAAGAGATAAATTTTAAGTTTAGATTAAAAATATTAATTGAGATCGATGATCTTCGTATTGGTTCTGGTAAAGAGTTCCATTCAGCTGGACCAGCAACTTAAAACATTATGTTTCAAAATTGTAGATTTGTTCTTTTGATTACAATTTACAAAGTCTCTTGCTGAAGCTGCTCGCAATCCACGTCTTGACTGAAGACTGGCAGCAGTGGACCTTGTAGCGAATACAGAGAGGCAATTTTCTAACCATTGGACATAGGCCTAATTGAAACAGTCATCATTATAAAATAATTACAAAGTCGGAAAGACTCAAAGGGTCGATTTTCCAATTTCTAGGCTAGTTGCTTCATTTTGTTTTAGGTTGACGCCATTTTGTTCAGCTTGACGAAAGGAAGATTCGCTTTTGTTATTATTAATTTATTATACTGATTCAAGTAAGTTATTCTTTTCTGTCATTAATTTACCATCACCTTTTAAGCATATGTTATTCTATAGTTTGTATTTTGATAGTTACAGGATCATAATAGTAATTATTTCCAATTCACTATTACACATGCTGAGGAATTCATCACTCTTGCAAACATTTTCTGGTCAGCTTTTCAGAAGCGTAGTGGCGAACATTGATCTATTCCAATAAGCTCCATTGCTAATGTGCCTCTAACTCTGTGATGACCACTGGCACCAATAAGATCTCTTAAACTTAGATTTTCTATAACATTTCATAAATTTATCTTTCCTTAAGACTGCCTTCAGAATGTTGCTTCCGATAGTAGCCCTTATGACATGCAGTAGAATGAGGTTGATATTAATAAATTTAAGAATTTATCATCTTTTTATTTCTACCAATTTCAACTCCTAACAGAAACCACAGTAATGTAGATAAGCCAGAACAGACAAGTTTCATTTTGTCTTTAATACTGTGTTGAAGATGTCGATATGCCACCAGGAACCCATAACGAAGAAAAACAATTCAAATGTGAATTTTGTGATCGAACATTTGCACAGAGTTGTAATCTCAAAATCCATTTAAGAACTCACACTGGAGAAAAACCATACAAGTGCAGTTTTTGCCACAAAGGATTTTCACATACAGGTTCTCTGAAATACCACATAAGAACCCACACTGGAGAGAAACCACACAAGTGCAATTTATGTCAAAAAGCATATGCACACACGGATTCTCTTAAATACCATATAAAAACTCACATGGGAGAAAAGCCCTACAAGTGCAATTTATGTCACAAAGAATTTGCACACACGGTTTCTCTGAAATGCCATATAAAAACCCACACAGGGCAGAAGCCATACTGGTGTAATTTGTGTCAAAAAGCATTTGCAGCGAAGGGTCAACTGGATAATCACACTAGAACCCACACTGGAGAAAAACGATACAAGTGCAATTTATGTCACAGAGGATTTGCTCAGACAGGTTCTCTGAAATGCCACATAAAAACCCACACCGGAGAGAAACCATACAAGTGCAATTTATGTCAAAAAGCATTTGCAACCACAGAAGCTCTTAAATGCCATTTAAGAACCCACACTGGAGAAAAGCCCTACAATTGCAATTTATGTCACAAAGCATTTGCACAGAAGAGTCAATTGGATTCCCACATAAAAACCCACACTGGAGAAAAACCATACAAGTGCAAATTTTGTCACACAGCAGTTGCATGGAAGAGTCAACTGGATTCCCACATAAGAACCCACACTGGAGAAAAACCATACATGTGCAAATTTTGTCACAATGCATTTGCAAGGAAGAGTCAACTGGATTCCCACATAAGAACCCACACTGGACAAAAATCATACATTTGTAACTTATGTCACAAAGCATTTGCACACAAGGGTTCTTTGAAATACCATATAAGGACCCACACTGGAGAGAAACCATACATGTGTAATTTATGTCTAAAAGCATTTGCACACACAGAATCTCTGAAATGCCATATGAAAACCCACACCGGAGAAAAGCCCTACAATTGCAATTTCTGTCAAAATGCATTTGCGATGAAGAGTCAACTGGATTCCCACATAAAAACCCACACTGGAGAAAAACCATATATTTGTAAGTTATGTCACAAAGAAGTTGCAAGGAAAAGTCAACTAGATTCCCACATAAAAACCCACACTGGAGGAAAACCATACAAGTGCAATGTTTGTCACAAAGTATTTGCACATAGAGGTTCTCTGAAATACCATAATTATAAGAATACACACCGATAAGAAACCATATATATGTCGTTTGTGTCAGAAAGTCTTTATGTTCAAGGCTTATCTGAATTTCCATGCAAGAACCCACACTGGAGAAAAACTGTGCAATTGTAGTTTATTTAAGAAAGCCCTTGCTTCAAAGACTCGTCTGAATTACCATTCAAGAAGCCACACTGGAGAAAAACAATACAACTTCAATTTATATCACAAAATATTTACACAAAGAGCTAATCTCTTAAAACATATGAAGACACATGTTGGGGGAGAACCATACAAGTGTGAATTATGTGAGAAAAGTTTCACACATACGGCTGATCTTTATAATCATGTGAAAACTCATTCTGGAGAAAAATTGTGCGGGAGTGAATTATGTCAAAGCATCGAGTCTAGCACGACACAGAAAATGCTTGGGAGTACTTCAAAGGAGACATTCAACTTATGAGCAGACAATCACAATGATTGTGATGGTAGAGTCTTGCAAGCAGCAGAAATTATGGAAAACTTTTCATCTAGGCAGAGTATGGAGTCAAGTCAAGATGTAGGGCAACATTATGGAGGTCATTCAACATTTTATGCTGACATAAATTGTTTCGTTATGAGACCTTAGTCACCTTACGGTTGTGGAATGTGTGATGAAATGTTTGAAAGTGAATTTTTTTTCTGCAACATTGTTATAATCACTACTGTGAGGATCCACAGAAAGATACATTTCATGAACTATTTGAAAAGCTCCTTTTAAGTTACTCTACTAGATTAGAGAAAAAAGATTTGTTAAAAGTTCCTAGTTTCAATTTGTTAATTTTACAACAAGTATGCTATTGAAAACTGTTGCGTGGTTACTACCATGTGACATGAGTTTCTTGTTCAGCAGGTACATCTATGTTGATTTTTGTTGTGCTTTTTCCTGTATCTAAGGTTTTTCGTCAACTTAAAGATTTTAAGGTTTCAGGTTTGTTGTTGCATCTGCCAAAAATTTGTCTAGTCTTTAATTTTTCTGATTACTGCCACAGATGTGACAGAATTCGATTTTATTCCAATACTGCCACAGATTTGACTGGATTTTGATTTATTCGATTACAGCCACAGATTTGACGATTTTATTTTTCAGAATACTTAATTCAAAATGACTTGTGATGAAAAATTTGACGTAGTTGAATACGGTACCAAACTGTGGCTAGAATTAGTCCGTTCGTTTCTTTCTTCAGTTGATATAAGGCTTGTTTTTGAACTGTCTGTGTAACTTTGTTTGCAAAATTTTAAACATTGATTATATCGTATGCAATGAAACGTTGAGCACAGAAAGTCACAGGAAAAGACAATATTCAAATTTCTTAGAATGAAAAACATTTTATCACGAGCACTCTATAAGTAGCCTACTAAGGAAGGACCGATTCTTGAATCGGAAACCGATTAGCGTCGATTTTTGCCGAATACCAATTAATCGGAATCGCCGCATCCCAGGACTATTGATCCGATTACTAAAAGATGTAATATTTTTGACCAAAAACAATTCCTTTCTTTATTAATACAAAACTAGTAACTTGTTTTGGCGACCTGCTACGGTAATATTTAATCTTAAATATTGAACGATTGTAAAATAATAAAATTGTGAGTTGATGCATCATCGAAATGGCGGAGAGTCGGACGTTTTAGTAACAAACAGAGCCTAGAAACAAATGAAAGTTAATATTGCCGATTAATCGGATCGGAATCAGGCGAAAACAGGCCAACTAATGTTGTTTATTGTTGTGCTTTTTGGTGTATATAAAGTTTACCGTTTGTTTAAAGGTTTTTTAGGTTTCAGGTTTGTTCTTGAGTCTGCCAGAGATTTTACCGAATTTTAAGTTTTCCGATTACTTTGTTCAAAATGACATGATGGAAAAATTGACGTTGCTTGATCTCAAAAGCTAGCTTGAAGAATTAGTTCTTAAATCAGTTGATATGTGGCTTGTTTTTCAACTGTCTGTGTAACCATGTGTTTGGAAAATTTTAAATATTGACAAAAATATATTGTATAAGCTACAGAAAACTTTTAGGCCTAAGCACAGAAAGTCATTGGGAAAATGCAATATTCACATTTCTTAGTTTTGAACAAACACTTTATAATGACCACTATCTTATTACTCGAATATGTTATGTTAAAAGAAGACATTTTTAAGTTACATAGGTAATAATTATTGCTTTTCTGTTGCTTTTCTTCCTAACTCGATGATGATGATGAATGATGATGATGATGATAATCATAATAATAATAACTAAGTAAGTAAGTAAGTAAGTAAGTAAGTATATCCTTTATTATACCAATTGCTAACCGCATTTTGGTTTACAAGAGAATCACATTTATGTGTTGGGCTAACCTAACATGTCATAAAAGTTTTGGTGTGCTATCTATCCTCGGCATTAAACGCATTATTATTATTATTATTATTATTATTATTATTATTATTATTATTATTATTATTATTATTATTATTATTATTATTATTATTACTTCAACACAGCGCTGTCCATAATCGATGTTGAGCCAACAACCAGGCCTCCACAAAGCTTCTTTGCCTCAGAGTCAGCTTCTTCATTTCCACGGAAAATATGCATGGGGCTCGGGATCCAGATCGCCTGACGTTGTCCGGGCCAAGTCTGTTGATTTTTTGAGCACCTCCAGCATCGCTGTCGGCCTCGAGTCAGACCGCTGTTCCTTCACCGACTCCGCAGCCCTGACAAATTAAGTGATGGCGAATCTGTCCCTCGCGAACGTTCGGTTCTTGTAGATCCGGTCGATAGTGTATGATGTATCGCCATCAATTTGGTTGCATATAGGGCCTAGGCCTGCCCTATACACTGGATGAGTCCGCCAGTCTCCGTATTCGTAAATATCCGATCTAAGAAGTCATGACTGCTGCTGCAGCTGTGTCTTCGTACTTGGACCTGTCCGTGTAACCTATATATGCGGGTGTGGTCTCGTTACCTGTCGATGAGCTCTAAGGAGAGCGTCTTCGGGATTTCAGGTGATACGGTCTTCTTGTCGATGGACTTCGTCAGCGACAGGTCGACCCGGATGTGTTCGTTCTTCCAAGGCGGCGAGTTCTTGTACACCGGGCCCGTGAACTGTTGGTATTTCGTGTTGAAGAAGTTCTTGGTGCGTTGAAACAACGCGGTTCCTTTCCTTCTTGGAATTTATCCATGTGTCTTCTTACTTGCTTCCCACTTGTTGCCAACACAGATCGCAGGAGTCAGAGTCTCTTCCTGCATTTCGTTATGACGTATACACGATGTGATGGCTCCACGTCAGTCTACACTCTACACTCAATAATACAATAACCAAGAATTTGGCAGTTGTGCTTAGGCCTACCTCAATCTTTTTCTAAGTAGGCCTAAGCTTACATTCAGTTCCAAAACTATACCTGTCGTCTGATCCTTTACTGAGTCTAGGGTTGCCAACCGTCCAGATTTTTTCTGGATCGTCCAGAAATTGCAGCCAGTGTACAGAAAAAAGAGAAGGGTCGTTCTGCACTCTACACTCAATAATACAATAACCAAGAATTTGGCAGTTGTGCTTAGGCCTACCTCAATCTTTTTCTAAGTAGGCCTAAGCTTACATTCAGTTCCAAAACTATACCTGTCGTCTGATCCTTTACTGAGTGACTCCTGACCAATGCAGTCGTCTTCGTGGTTGACATTTTGAATCCGTCGGAAATGAATATAGGCCTATAGGCTAGCCTACGCATTTTTACATAGCGACCATATGACCTCGACCCTGTTCATTTTTCGATGAATTGATCGAGTGAGATCTTTTACCACCCCTGCCCGTGTGAATGGGTGCCACGCCATTTAAAAGGTCCCTGTGTACAGTGTGTAGGCCTACGGACCGTGCTAGCCCGAAATTTAAATCGGAAATAAGCCAGCATCACAACGCACTCTCTAAATGGGACAGTGATAGGCTAATTAATTACTTACACTTTTATCATTTCTACTAATTAACTTCACCACTTTTATTACAACAGCAACAACTACTACTACTACCACCACCACCACTACTACTTCCACTGCTACTACCACTAGCCTACTAGGCCTACTATGACTACAGTCTACAGCCACTAGGCCTACTGCTGCTGCTGCTACTACTACTACTGCTGCTACCACTATTAGCCTACTACTATATTACTCTTACTACTAGCCTACTTCTGCTACTACTACAAAGCATATTAGGCCTACATAAAATAAGGTAGTTTGATACCACGGAGGAAAAGCAGATAGCGGAAATATAAGTTATTGACGCTAGGCCTACTTGTAGTTTAAAAAAAATTGGAAATATTTTTATAACCTTTGCGAAATATAAATCACATTCGATTTCGCATTTAAACTGAATCGAAATCTCCAATTAAGCGTCGTCTATACTGTGCTTAATCATAATGACAGTCATGTTATCATGGATTAATTGCGTTTGGAAAGAAAACGAATTGTGATCTAGCGCCAGACTCGGAAGGTGGATCATCCAATTTCTATTATTGCATTTCCTTTTAATTTAACGCCATTTTGTTCAGCTTGCGAGAGGAAGATTCATATCATTCATTTTTCTTATCATTATGCTGATTTAAGTGAGTTATTCTTATCAGACATTATATTCACAATTGTCTCTAAGCATTTATTTTTCTGTTTGTATTTTGATAATAATCTATTTATATTTTCTGTTTGATTTTTGATTTGCAAATTGCGCGCCAATACTAAACCATTCCTTATTTTTTTATTTGCACAGTGGAACTAGACTGCGTCTTTCCAGTCCTTGGGTATATGTCTAGTCTAGTGCACACACACGCATTGATAATCTGTCTGTGCCTGTCTTATAAAAATCCTGCTTTCTCTTTGTGCAATTATGAACTTGTCAACTCTTTTCACTTTTGATACTTAACAATTTTTTTTCTAAAGAACTTTGTTCCATTCCATTAAGTTCCGTTGCTAATTGGCTTCTAACTCAGTGATAATCACTAGCACCAGTATTATTTCTTAACCTTAGATTGTCTAGCATATTCATATTAGTTTCTTTCTGACTGACTCCTGAATGTTGTTTCTTATAGCAGCTACCATGCTATACAGTTGAGTGAGGTTGATATTAATAAAATATAAAGAAGTACTCATCTGTTTATTTCTGTCTATCCCTTGAAGCAGTTCAGTATGGCAGTTGAAGTCATCCATAATAATTTTCAATTTTACACCTTTCTAAAAGTTTACAAAGCCTCTTTCCAGCATTTTTATCCTGATAGGACACTCCATAGCAAAGTCCAATCAAATTATATTCCTAACCATTTCAACTTGTAACCATATGACAGCAATGCAGATAAGTCAGAAAAGACTAGTTTCATTATGTCTTGTACTCTGTTGAAGATATGGACAAGCCAGCAAGATCCCATCACAAAGAAAAACAATTCAAATGTGAATTTTGTGACAGAACATTTGCAAAAAGTTATACTCTCAAAATCCACTTAAGAACTCACACTGGAGAAAAACCATACAAGTGCAATTTTTGTTGTAAGGCTCTTGCAACGAAGACTCATCTGAATTACCATGTAAAAACTCATACTGGAGAAAAACCATACAAGTGCAATTTTTGCTACAAAGCATTTGCAACGAAGAGTCAGCTGGAAATTCACAGAAGATTCCACACTGGAGAAAAGCCATACAAATGCAATCTTTGCAATAAAACATTTGCAATAAAGTGTCACCTGGAATACCATGGAAGTATCCACACTGGAGAAAAACCATACAAGTGTAGTTCATGTCAGAAAGCCTTTGCACTGAAGGCTCATCTGAATTATCATGTGAAATCTCAAACTGGAGAAAACCCATACAAGTGCAATTTTTGCCATAAAACATTTGCAACAAAGAGTCCGCTGGAATACCACAGAAGAATCCATACTGGAGAAAAACCATACAAGTGTAGTTTATGTCACAAAGGATTTGCGTTAAAAGATCCACTGAAATGCCATGCAAGAACCCACACTGGAGAAAAGCCTTACAAGTGCAGTCTATGTCACAAAGCATTTGCACAGTGGAGTCAACTAGATTCTCACACAAAAACCCACACTGGAGAAAAACCATATCTGTGCAATTTATGCCACAAAGCCTTTGCAAGGAAGAGTCATCTAGATTCCCACATAAGAACCCATACTGGGGAAAAACCATACAAGTGCAATTTATGTCACAAAACATTTGCCAGAAAGTCTTGTCTGAAAGATCATGAAAACTGCCACACTGGAGAAAAACCATACATATGTTGTTTATGTCAGAAAGTCTTTAGAGCAAAGAGTAATCTAAATCGCCATTCAAAAACACACACTAGAGAAAACCTATGCAAATGTAGTCTATGTCAGAAAACTTTTGCATCAAAGGCTAATCTGAACTGCCATGCAAAAAGCCACACCGGAGAAAAACCATACAAGTGCAATTTATGTCTCAAAGTATTTACACAAAGAGCTAATCTCAAACTCCACATGAAGACACATGTTGGGGGAGAGCCACACAAGTATGAATTATGTGGCAAAACTTTCACACGTAGGGCTGATCTTCATTATCATGTGAAAAAACATTCTGGAGAAATATTATATGGGAGTGAATTATGTCAAAACACGGAGTCAAGCATGACACAGAGATGGCTTGGAAGTACTTCACATGAGAGATTCAGCAAATTATGTGCAGACAAATGCAGTGATAGTGATGAAAGAGTCTTACCAAGAACAGAAATTGTGCAAAACCTTTCATCTAAGCAGATTGTGGAGTTAAGTCAAGGTGAAAAGCAACATTATGGAGGTCATTCAACATTTAATGCTGACATAAATTGTTGCGTTATGAGACCTTACGGTTGTGGAATGTGTGATGAATTGTTTGAAATTGAAAAAGGATTTGTGCAACATTGTTATAATCACTACTGTGAGGATCCACAGAAAGATACATTTCTTGAACTATTTGAAATGCTCCTTTTAAGTTACCCTACTAGAATACAGAAGAAGATTAGTTAAAGGTTCATTGTTTCTATTTGTTAATTTTAGAACAACTATGCCATTGAAAGTTGTAACTTGGTTACTACCAAGTGACTTGGGTGTCCTGCTCGACATCTGTTGATGTTTGTTGTGTGCTTTCTTTTATCTAAAGTTTTTCTTTATGTAAGTTTTTTTAAATCTAAAGTTATTAGTTTAACCAAAGTTTTTCTTTTTTGAAGTTTTCTGATTTGTTCTATTCTGGTTTCTGGCTTCTGGTTTGTTCTTGCGTCTGTCACAAAATAGATTGGATTTTATTTTTTTCGATTACTGCCACAGATTTGACTTCAGTTTAATGTGTCCCATTACTGCCAGAGATTTTACTGGATTTTAATTTTTCCGATCACTGCCACAGATTTGACTGGATTTCAGTTTTTTATAACTACCACCGATTTGACTGGATTCTAGCCTAATTTGTCCGATTACTACTACGGATTTGACTAGGTTTTAATTTGTCAGATTACTTCATTAAAATGACTTATGAAAATTTTTACTTTGTTGAATACCCAAAGGTAGCTAGAAGAATTAGTCAGTCCTGTTCTTTCTTCTGTAGATATGAGGCCTGTTTTTCAACAGTCTGTGTAACTATGTGTTTGGAAATTTTAAACTTTGAGTTATAGTAAGGCGTATGCAGTAAAAATGTTATGCACAGGGAAAATGCAATATTAAAATTGCTTAGAATTGAACAAAAATATTTATCACGAGCACTGTCTTATTATTCAAATATGTTACATTGGCATCTTAAGTTACATCCTTGATCTTCTATTGCTTTTCTTCCTAACTCATAATGATAATTAATAATAATAATAACAATAATAATAATAATAATAATAATAATAATAATAATAATAATAATAATAGTATTATTATTTTAATTATTAACATATCTATTTTGATTTTCTTCATCATCATCACTACTATTATCATTATTGTTTTTCATCCTGTAAACGTCTCTATTGCTTTTTGGGAATCGTAATCGTAAACTCCAAATTTATACAACTCTAGGCCTACTAGAAAGACAAGCGCTTAAGTTATCCAAGATCGCGTAAAATGAATATACAAGTTTTTGCATAGCGACCGTATGGCCTCGCCGTGTTCAATTTCCAATGTATTGATAGGGTGAGAGCCTTCGCTACCGTTTGAAGCCACTAACGGGATGCGATCCGCTATGACCACACTCACTCTCGCACAGAAGTGCATAGGACGAACGCTCCAAGCAATGTAGCTAACTGGGACAGTGAAATTAAAACCACGTTCTCTATAAATTAACTTTACCACTACTACAACTACTACTGCTTCTAATACTGGGGCTGCTGCTACTACTAATGAAACACCTACTGTTGCTACTACTGCTAGCAGCAGCAGCAGCAGCAGTAGTAGTAGTAGTAGTAGTAGTAGTAGTAGTAGTAGTAGTAGTAGTAGTAGTAGCAGCAGCAGCAGCAGCAGGAGCAGCAGCAGCAGCAGTAGTAGTAGTAGTAGTAGTTGTAGTAGTACGGTAGTAGTAGTAGTATTGATGTCATTATTTATTATTCCATTATGTATTTATTAAGCGCCACTATTTATCAGTTATCAATCAAGCATCAGTCGATGAGCATCTGTGAGTGATGGAATCGCTAGTGGTCCTTACGCAGTATCCGTTTCAGGGAAAGAGTCTCGAACTCATTCCCCTCGCATTTTAAGACAAGCGCTGCAATTATAGTCTGTGCCGATCGTGGAAAAATCTAAACAGCAATCGTCGAATTGAGTTGCCACAGTTTTTCGCTGCGGCAGATTACGAGCATTAAGAGCATTTATATAGCGCCTATTGAGATATCTACTTAGAGGAGCTCCTAGGTGATCGCAGGCGAAAAGAGATGCGCAACCGGAGACTACATTAAACCGGAAGTCTGTTCGGCGAATC
This sequence comes from Aporrectodea caliginosa, assembly GCA_020284085.1. Lineage (NCBI taxonomy): Eukaryota > Metazoa > Annelida > Clitellata > Crassiclitellata > Lumbricidae > Aporrectodea > Aporrectodea caliginosa. The sequence continues at coordinate 509,831 of JACEVL010000904.1, read as the reverse complement.
GCTGAGCCTCTCGGACTTGCAGCGTAATCGACTTCAAGTGACTTCCGGTTGGCCCAACCGGATGCGACGATTCGGCGTGGTTGCGCAGTTCCAGTTGGCTGGCAAAGGTGAGCGAACATTCGGGACAGGTGTGTAGATTAGGAACGAGTCGGGTTCGACGCCCGGTCTCAACTACGCCATGACACTGCGATTGACTGTTCCGCCGCTCGGACCCGGATGAAACCCTGAGGTCACGTGGCTCGTCCGCGCATGACGGAAGTCCCAACGCCGGCGACTTCCGGTGGTCTTGAACGACGCCACCTGTCGAATGATCGTTGGTCGTTTCCGGTTGATCGTGGCGGAAACGGTATTCATTGTCCCTGGAAAACTTCAAATTCAGAGGCCACTCCTCATTCGGTCTGGAGGACGGGTGAAGGCTGGAATGAAACAGGCGTCCAGAGTCGTTGGCATAGTTGTCCGTTACCATGGCAACCATCTCGTCCCAGCTGTCGGCGTATCCATGGCGACGTGAGGCAAGGCTGCTGAGGAAGCTGCTCCAACCGACGGCGAGACTTGGAAAATTGAAGAACTTCAACATGGCGCGTTGACGTAGCAACGAGTAGTCACCGACGAGGGGCGGCAGGTTCCCGTAGGGGAACGGGATCCCGCCGTCCACTGGGTAACCATGACGACGTAGAATCCCTACCTGCGATGCGGAGGAGGAGGAGGAAGTGGAAGATGTGAGGGAGGTCGGCCGGAAGAGAGCCGCGTCTCGGATTCGACTCTTCTCCCTCTCCCTGCCATTGGTCGAAGACGGACCGAGAAGGAGGGCACTGTCGTCGTCTTCAGGGCAGGCCGCTTGGGGTCGCTGCTGGTGCCGGCGGATGTGTCGGTCGAGGTTGCTCTTGTGACTCGTGGCGTAGTCGCACAGGGTACACGAGTGCTCCCTCTGTCCGCTGTGTACGGCTGAGTGTCTCTTCATCAGAGCCTTTCGACTGAACCGCCGCCCGCAGACGCCACACCCATATCCGGCCCCGGCGTGACGTTCGGTCACATGCTGACGCAGCGCCGACTTGTTGGGAAAGATGGCGTCGCAGCACTCGAGGAGCTTAGCGCATTTCTCGTGCATCGTCAACAGGTGGCGCTTTAGGTTGTTCTTCCGGTCCGTGACGTACTTGCAGTTCGGGCATGCGTACTGCTTGTATTTGCTGCCGACGCCGACACCGGAAGTGAGCGACGACGTCGCCGCGTCGTGACCGGATGTGAGGCGGAAGTCACGTGACGCGTTGAACGGAAAGAACAGTTCGTCCTTTGAACTCGTCTCGACGTCTGTGTCATCTCTTTTGTCTGTCGATGTCATTTTCGTGCGGTCATCTAATCATCCGAATAGGAAGATGGCGTTGAAGGACAGCGAGCGCGTAAAAACAATTCGGCGAAATAGAAGCGATTTAAAAAGCGATCTCTGGTAAGGTTTTTCTCGGAAAGGAACGTGGGTCTGTTAAGTAGATTTAGCCGGAATTCAGTCGCCGAGGCAGAGAAAATGAAGTCGCTAGCACTTCATGTCCATATCTGCCTTTCAAACTAACTTAATTAAGGGACTGCTCTTCTTCTGCTTCAGTTCCATGAATGATGTATGTCGAAAATGTGAGCAACAGGAGTGCGATTTGAACACACCAAGTTCTCTTTACTGTACTACTTGATTACTGTATTTCAAAATTGCTACATCTTTCTGAAAACGTATTTCTCGTTGATATTTAATTCTAATGATATTTATCTCTACTTATTTCTATCAATCAATTTTTGAACTTAAACTTAGTCGATTTATTGAGTAACAGTTGGCACTTAACGATGTTATCAATATCTGCGCTCTGTCGATTTGTTGAAGACACCGTTCACGTTGCTTGGTCCATCAGTATTTTAACTTTGTCGATTTTCTCGAGATGCAGTTCAATTGATAATATTGTATAGTAAAATTTCTCGATTCTGAAGACGTAGTTCACATTGATTGATAGCTGTCAATCAATACTTTAACCTTACCTAAATCTCCGAAGAGGCAGTTCGCACTGACTTGTAATTGTAAATCAAAGCGATTGATTGATTTTTTCGGTCTCTGCAATTTACCGACAATGCAGGAGTGTCACTTTCCACAGATTTCTCCTCAACACTTCGTTAAATTCGTGTTTTTGTAATCGCTAAAAAATCTCTTGCTGTTCAAATTTTTACCAGTTTAATCGAGTTTAATTTACTTTACAACGGATTAGGTCTAGCAACAACAGACAACGCTCACGGAGACAACAGAGGACAACAGGTGCAACAACCGATTTCCGTCGTCTGCTTAGCGTCGTTTCTCTCTCCTGCCGTCAGATGTCGCGATTAGTGGCGCCAGAATGACCGTCGCACGAACGCGGCGACTGCTCCTACCCTGTTACCGAATGCCGTCAACCCGAGCCCGTCTTAAATACGGACAGCCACGCCTTTATCTCCGGCCACGACGACGACACGGGAAAGGAAGGAAGGGTCACAGCTGAGCCCGCCCGCCCGTCCGTCCGCCCCGTCCTCCCTTACTTACCTTGATTGTCCTTTTCCTACCTGTGCACATGCATTAAGCCGAAGACGAGTCGTAGTTTTTCCCCGGACTGTAATTATAGCCGTGGCGTCAAAGGCGACGGTAACAAGTTGTCTGCGGCGCTGGGCGGGGGGGAGGTTGTGGCGGAAAAGGCCGGGCGCGCGGATCCCCGATGGTACCGAGCACCGAAGGCGGGCGAAAATAAATCGCGGCTTGATGGCCGTTTGTCACGCGACCTACGAGGCAGACGACCACGATGACGGCGGCAGAGGATGAGGTCGAAGCGGCGCAGGGAGTTGGGAGCGAGACACGGAAGGAAGGCTGTGTACCAGGTCGAGAGAGACAGACAGCAGCAGCATCATGGGAGGATGCTGGGAGAAAGATGGAGAAGAGCGTTGTTGAAGATGGAGGCGATGATATCGTCGAGAGATGATGTGCTCGTTCGGAGTTGTGTGTGTGTTTCCTTTTTAACGACTAGCTGTGTGGTGGTAACAAAGACCATTGGCGTCGCCCTCCTCCTTTTTCCAGGCTTGGGACTGGCATTGTCAGAAAGCGAATAGTGGCGGAGTTGGAACAGCATAAAAACACTATGGGACAGGGTAGCCGATTGGTTAGAGCGATTGCCTTGTAACGCGGAGTGTACGGGTTCGATCCTCCTCTCCTGAGACGATTGGTGTCTTGAGCAAGTCTTTCACTCGCAGTTGCTCATCGATATTGATGATTAGTCATTAGATCGTGACGCTTAATAAATGTATAACGACGGCAACAACAACACCAATAATAATAATAATAATAATAATAATAATAATAATAATAATAATAATAATAATAATAATAATAATAATAATAATAATAATAATAATAATAATAATAATAATAATAATAATAATAATAATAATAATAATAATACTAACAATAACAATAATAATAATAATAATAATTTATAATTTATAATAATAATATCAAACAACATCTGTTGTCTTTCGAAGGATTGTCTTAAATCATTGCGTCGCGACATCCAACGTGAATTTTGCGCAAGCGAATGGGGCGACTTGAAATGAGCAGTAGGACAGATGGGCGCCTTGCAGGCTGGCATATAGTTAAATTTGACTTCTGTTAAACATGTTATCATCTGTTACTACTATATCATATAATCATACCGCGTACTTGTCAGTTTGAATTAATTAACGAACATCATTAGTATTATTGTTAAGCGCCACTGTCTAATAACCAAGTATCAATTGATGGCGCTGAGCAATTGTGAATGAAAGACCTGCTCAAGGTCCCTACACAGTAACCGTTTCCGGGGAGGAGGCTCGAACATGTACTCTCCGCATCGTCAAATCGGATTTTAGATTTCAATTACTGTTACACTGTTGACTACCCTGAAGTGTTTCTCTTAAATGTCGCTATACAAATTTGCAATTTCGCTTACCATTACTATATGATCTAATAACTTCTATAGCGGCGTCAGTCAGCATAGAGCATGAACAGATGGTCACTTCAGGCGAAACACCAGTCAAAGTCATTGTCCATTAGTGAAACCAGGTCGACTTCCGGATATGTCAGAGAAATCGGAAGTAAAGTTACGGAGGAGGGTGAGCCAGCGGAAACAGAGAACGTTTTAGTTTGGTTCATTTCCAATTCAGCTATAGTGAGTACACTGACCGTGCATACCTGGTGGGAAGATGAGACGGCGAGGGAGAAGACTAGCCATCCGCCCTCATATGTCGAGGTTAAGAAAATGAAGTCGCTAACCTAGGACTGCCTTAAGTGACTGATCTTCTTCTCCTGTTTCGAATGACATTAGGGGATCTGATCAATCAGTGAACACTAGGTTTTCATAGCATAGGTTCCAAACGGCTCGACCTAACTGCAGCTAAGGGTGTGCTTGCATAATACACACAATCGTATCACCCAATATACTCGCCTGTAAAATTTATGTCGCCTTAGACAGTGGTTACATGGTTAATCCTGGATTTTCAAATCTATGACCCTAATCGTAGTTGGAGGATCTATCGTAGATACTAACTATTCGCTATTTGAAAAAAAACAGAATACGTGAAATACGATGCATGCAATCGATTTCTATTGTTAAAAAAACAATTAGGAGACGGGTCTACTCTGTTAGGTGGCTGGTGTTAAATCCGAGGTGCCAGATCTCAGACCCTGCGGGATCAGGCTGAATTTAACCGATACTAGTGTGGCGTTTGAACGCTTACAGCCACAGACAAGAATGGCCATTAGTAACATTCACCGTCCCCTACTACCGGTATAGCATACAATTATTGTTTTCAAATTGCAGTGTAATGTGATGCAACATAACACTGGCATGCGCATGTCACCAACCATTTCGTATCGTCGTAATCGTAATCGTAATTTTAGTTGTAATCGTAATTTTAGTTGTAATCATAAGTTTACTTGTAATTTTAATTGCAATCGTAATCGTAATTTTAGTTGTAATCGTAATCGTAATTTTAGTTGTATACTCTGAAGCTAAGTGCAAAGCACCACGAGCGCTTATTTCAGTTGTTGCTCGACTTCTGCGTTGGAATTCAGCGAATTATTTTGTGCAGAATGCCTTAGACTCAAAATTTGCTCAAGGCTTTCGAGTTTAATTTTTGCTAAGTTTCGTTTCTTCTACGAATTGTGCACACTCAGATCAGACGGTAGGACCTATTTAGTTCGCAAGTCGTCTTGGTCTTCGTGACTGCATTACAAAGGTTCTAGGCATTAGGCGTAGAGCCACTGCAGAGAACCCATTCCAGATTAAAACGTTCGCTTTTACACTTACAATTACAATGACCAGACTCCAGACTGGGGCACAACTGTGTCGAGTGGCCAAACCGATTGCTCTTTATTAAACAGACAATCGATTCCTTGAATCGTTCAGACTACCGTGCTCTGTCCGCCATTGAAGCGAACGCAGGCATTAATTCTAAAGTTTGACAACGTAATTAGAGGGTGCGCGATACGACGTCTGGGCACACGGACTATTTTATGTCGGCGGATGAATGTCAGCTGTTGCTGGGGCAAATGGTAATTATGTCTGTGGATCGATGTTCGTGTTTGAGTTGAAAAGAAAAGACGGTAATAACGGTTGCATCATGAAAGCGATATAAAAGAGCACATCTGGAGCAACACCGTTGACGCCACTACCTTCGTTTTCGAAGGTAGGCCTAATGGTAACCGGTATACGACGGAAAAAGTCAAGGTAACAGTTGGTTACCAGACTTCGCGGAAAATCAAAAAATCTTTCTCTGTTAAGGTATATTATCTATCCTGAAACGAAAGCAGCAATTGTAATATTTGGTAAATATAATTATAGTAGTTGTAGTTTCAGTTTAACGACACTGTGTGATAACAGAGATCGTTAGCGTCGCCCTCCTCCTTCATTGACTTGGGACTGGCACTGTCAGAGTACGAACAGTAGCGAAGTTTCGTAAATATACGCATACACATACATACGTACAGTGGTGAGCATAAATTTTACAGCACCAAAGTTTTTTTTAACGTTTTTTGAACTTCTTTTGCTGTTAGCTCTATTCTGCCTTATATAGAGCTAATACAATTAATTCCAGTTAGTGTTACAGAGGTTGTATTTGACTTTGAAAGTGAACATCTTGAGATAACATTAGCTATGGTACGATAACGTGAATCTCCTACAGTAACTGTAATTGGATGTACTGTACATGTATATACATACACATATACACATATGCATACATGTATACACAAGTACAGACACGTACATACAGATATGCATCCATACATACATATACGTACATAGATACATAAATAAATGAATACATACACACATAGATACATACATAAATACACATACATACATACATACATACATACATACATACATACATACATACATACATACATACATACATACATACATACATACATACATACATACATACATACATACATACATACATACATACATACATACATACATGCACACATACATACTTACAGACATTCACCTGGGTCTGATGAGTTTTCCATCAACCATAACACTGCAAAAGGTAATGCTGATGTCCGAACGCATGTTCGAATATACGTCCGCATAAATATATATAAATGGCACATTTCAATACATGACTCCATCGTTAATGAAAATATTAATACCAGTGTTATAATTAGGGCGTTAATCGATGGCGCTGGATGAGAGGCGGTGAGGAACAAAGGGATCTTTATGAGAGACTAAATGTTCAATTAGGAACCCTCGACAATGTATAAGGATCTGTTGGCAGGACATGTCGAAGATCAGCTACCTCGGGTCATTCGCGAAACAAATCAGAAGAGAGAGAAAGAGAGAGAGAGAGAGATAGACAGACAGACAGACAGACAGACAGAGCCATACAGAGACAGACAGACAGACAGACAGAGATAAAGACAGACAGTCAGAGATAGAAAGACGGAGAGACAGAGATAGACTGAGACAGACAGAGACAAACAGAGACAGACAGACAGACATAGATGGAAAAACAGAGAGAGACAGACAAAGACAAACAGAGACAGACAGAGACAGACAGACACAAACAGAGACAGACGGTGCGAGACAGAAACAAACAGAGACACAAACAGAGACAAACAGACAGAGACAAAGACAGACAGACAAGCAGAGATAGAAAGACGTAGAGAGACACAAAGAGACAGAGATGAACTGAGACAAAGAGAGGTAGAGACAGAAACGAAAGAAAAGGAGGGACACAGAACAGAAAAGAACAAGCACAAGAAGAACAAAACAAGCAGGTAAAGAACAAAAATAAGAACAATAAAAAGAAGATGATTAATAACAACAGAAAGCACAGAAGAAGAAAAAGAGATGAAGAAGAAGAATAAAGAATAAGGAAAGTAGTCTTATAACAACAACAAGAAGAGACGAAGAGAAAGACAGAGATAGAGACAGCGAGACAGAAACAGAGAGAGACAGAGAGAGACAGAAAGACATACACAGACAGACAGAGAGACAGACAGACAGACAGAGACAGAAACAGAGAGAGACAGAGAGAGCCAGAGAGAGAGACAGACATACCCAGAGAGAGAGAGAGAGAGAGAGAGAGAGAGAGAGAGAGAGAGAGAGAGAGAGAGAGAGAGAGAGAGAGAGAGAGAGAGAGAGAGAGAGAGAGAGAGAGAGAGAGAGAGAGAGAGAGAGAGAGAGAGAGAGAGGGAGACAGACAGACAGACAGACAGACAGACAGAGACAGAGACAGACAGACAGAGGGACATATGTACAGAAGGACAGAGAGACAGAGCGACCTAGGCTCTTGGTGTGTCTATTCGCGTGTCCTAAACGACTTACATAGACAGGAATCTGAAACTTGACAAGACATGGAAGTATCCGGCGCTCATCTTCCCAATGATATATTACCGATTTAGACACATTAATAGTATATGCAATTATATCTATAATTTTTATATATGATGAGTGTACAACTGTACATGTATGTCATTATTATTATTATGGCTATATTTAGTTTTCCTGGTCTCATTAAATCTGATGTGATAGACTTAAATATATGTTTCTATAATCTAATCTAATCTTTTCTGTTCTATCTGATCTGAGTGAGTGAGTGAGTGACTGTCTGACTGATGACTGACTGACTGACTGACTGACTGACTGACTGACTGACTGACTGACTGACTGACTGACTGACTGACTGACTGACTGACTGACTGACTGACTGACCGATGGACTAAGTGCCTGACCGACCAACTTACTGACTGGCTGAGGTACCGCGGGATTAACTGACTGACTGACTGACTAGAGCTTGTTGTTCGTGTTGTTGCTGGCTTTCGTTTGGCTAATATGTTGTTCGTCTTGCTCCTATAGATAACTGGGGAGATGCCTTCTGCTGCAGTTGACTCATTCATTTCGTCCGGTCGTCATTGGCTCTCGTAATTATGTCGCATCGGAAACAGGTGCTCTCTGGCGCCCACCATCTCTGTCCAGTGATCGGATTAAAAGGGCGTTATCAATTAATGCTGTCCCTCGGTCCCCGCCTCTCGGTCCCCTTATCTCCCCATGCACGTGCGACCGAGTATTATGTGTTTTACAAGACTTTAGCGTGACTCGGACCGACTCTAATCAAGACGCGGACTGCGAAAGCCGCGCGCGCATCGATCTCCGCGGTCGGCGTGGCAGGCAAGCGACGCCGGCGCTTGCCCGGTCTTACCTGCTGGAAATGAGCTCCGCTCACGGAACTATCCACCTTGCTCAGGTGTCTCGCCTTATTAATTGATGACGTCGCCTCTACCGGGGAGCATCCCGACTCGCTTTCATCAGCGCCTTAACGGTCTCGAGTTTAATGCGTCGGATTTTTACGGTTGTTTGCGGGATGGGAGGAGTGGGGAGTTTTCGGTTGGTGGGGTGGTGGGAGGTTGATTGGGGTGGGGAAGCTGGGAAGTGGGTGGGAGGTTTGGTTTACGGTGGGGAAGCTGCAGGGAGGGGATTGTTGGAATGATCCATCGATGGAGGGTAGGAATGGGGAGTTTTCGGAGGGTGGGGTGTTTGGTGGGAGGTTGGTTGGGGTGGAGAAGCTGGGAAGTGGGATCGGAGGAATGGGGAGTTTTAGGTGAGTGGGGTGGTAGGAGGTTGATTGGGGTGCGGAAGCTAGGAAGGGAAGTGGGATGGGCGGAATGGGGAGTTTTCGGCGAGTGGGGTGGTAGGATGTTGATTGGGGTGGGAAACTGGAAAGTTGGTGGGGAATGGGGAATTTTTGGTGGGTGGGAGGTTGATTGGGGTGGGGAAGCTGGGAAGTGGGTGGGGAATGGGGAGTTTCCGGTGGGTGGGAGGTTAATTGGGGTGGGGAAGGCTGAAGCTGGGTGGGAGGTTGGCGGTGGGGAACCTGCAGGAAGGGATTGTTGGAATGATGCATCGATAGAGGGGAGGGTACAGCGACCGAAAACTACCGAATGGTAGACCGAGGATGGAATGATGCTTATTGGTCGGCCATGGATGAAGATTGAAGATGCTGACGAGTGCGCGTGCGAGAGCCTTCGTGCACTGAGTATAGGACAAGCGAGCACCTGCTCTCACTTACTTACTTACTCGCAGGCAATCCGATGAATTCGCAATGATGACTTCTTAGAGGAGCAGAAATCAATGGCAGAGCATACAGGTAGAAACTCGAACGTAGATGGAGACATATGGAGAGGGATTGAGAATAAGATAGCGATCGATGCAGAGATGTATTATAGAGATAAACAATGAACTAGATAGAGATAGATAGAGATAGGCAGAGGTTAGCTATAGAGAGATAGAGATAGAGTCAGATAGATAGTTCAATGAAGAGAGAGAGAGAGAGAGAGACAGACAGACAGACAGACAGACAGACAGACACAGAGCACAGAGAGAGACAGATACAGATACAGAGACAGACAGACAGACACACAGACAGACACACAGACACACAGACAGACAGAGACAGATACAGAGAGAGACAGACAGACAGACAGACACACAGACAGACAGACAGGCAGAGAAGCAATCCATTATGAATTCGATCGTAAACGTCTTAGGTATTCAGCTGCCGTCGACTGTTTCGATGTGAGACCGAACGAAGTGTCTGTTAGAATCCTCTTTTGACTTCTCGCTGCGATGCTCTCAGACTCTCCGGTTGCAGTAAATCCAGGACACAGCGTAATGTAAAGTAAAATGATGCGACCGACTTCCGGACACGATCGATGTGAATGGACACATACATCTCACCCCGAAGAGTGACCTGAGGAAGAGAAACGATAGGAAAAGCAGGAAGAGGAGGAGGAAGGAAAGGAGGAAGAATAGGAGGAGGAAGGGAAGGAGAAGCCGGAGGAGGAGAAAGGAAAAGGAGGAAAAGGAGGCGGAAGACGAAAAAGGGCAATGAAGAAGGAAAAGGTGGAGAGAGAAGGAGAAGAAAGGTGGGAGAGAGATATGAGGAGACGGAGGGAGTGGAATAGGAGGAGAAGTAGGAAAGACTGAGGAGGGGAAAGGCGGAGGAGAAATGGGAGTAGGGAGAAGAGGAAAGAAAAGAGAAGACGGTGGAGGAGAAACAAAAGGAAGAACAGGAACAGTGAGATCAGAAAAAGTAGGAAGAGGAAAAGCGAAAAGGGAGGAGGAAATAGAAGGTAAGAGGAAAAGGAGAAAGGAGGAAAGGAGAAGGAGGTAAAGGAGAAGGCAGAAGTATAAGAAGTAGGAGTAGTAGTTATTAAGAAGAAAAGAAGAATGAGGAGGATCAGAAAGAGGAATAGGAGGAAAAGGAGGAATGGAGGAGGAGGACGAGGACGAGGAAGAGGAGGAGGAGAAGGAGATGTGTGAAAGAGTTCCCAGAAATTGAGTCAACATTCGATGAAAGTACCACCAGGATGGAGGATTCAAAGCTTGAAAGAAAGACTAATATAATAATGAGGTTAAGTCAGTCTACTCCAGAATCCGGACTATCGTAGAAAATTCTGCTCTAGACGACAATCATTTGGACTAAGTTCCTGCCATCTAGCGAATTGCATAAAAACTAATATCAAGCCAAAATGATCAAAAACTTTGAAGCTATCGCCATCTACTGAATGCCATTTACTTAACCTGACCTAAGGCAGTAGTATAAAGTTGCCCATTCCACTGTTTCCATTCATTGACGCCAATCATCGTCGTTATGACGGCGTCGTTAAATAAACGTTATCAACCTGTTTCCATTCACAATGTTCTTCCATAGGCATCAACTTCTGGAAAGACGTCTGAGCTCGAACTCGTCACTAAATCCAGCGGCTTAGCTTGATTTAGCAAATATTTTCCTTAATAAACTCGAGAGAGACAGGCAAACAGACAGACAGAGACAGAGACACAGGTAGAGAGACAGAGAGGAGAGACACAGAGACAAAAAGAGACAGAGACAGACAGAAAGACAGACGAACGGACAGACATACAGAGACAGACAGACAGACATAGAGACAGAGACAGACAGATAGAGAGACAGAGACAGAGAGACAGAGGGAGAAAGAGAGAGACAGACAGAGGCAGAGACAGAGAGGCAGAAAGAGACGGAGAAAGAGAGACAGTAAGACAGAGGCAGTAGGAAGGAGAGGAAGTTCAGTCGATACCCTAACAGCAGATATAAGTTCAGACCGAAACGTCATAAGAATCCATCTTCAGGTTTCCCTTACCATACGACATGATCCCGATGCTTCCTTACTTTTCGGACCCTTACCTTGTGCAAATGGTTGACGCCTCACCGTGTGGTGGCGCTGCAATCGGTCTAAGAAGACCAATGAACGTCTGCGTCTCATCTGACCCTGATGAACCCTGTTATGTTGTTGATCAAACCATTCGCTAGATGGATCATGGAGATTTTGCACTTTGACCATCACACAGACATCGAACGTTGGGACTTGGAAGAATAGAAACTGAAGACAGTCTGACGTATCTTATGCAGTTTAGATCTATATTAGTGTTTCTTAACCAGTGTTCGACCGAACCCCTGGGGTTCGGTGAGCCAGTGCCAGGGGTTCGGCAGAGGTCCTCTGAAATATATACATATTCATGGTCAGTGAGTGTGAGTGAAAAATCGTTTGCTATTTTATTTTTATTTTTCGACTTTTATTTAATAAAATAGTTAACTGTTAGTAGTTCATGTATTGAATGTATTAATTAATATTGTATCACATTTTGGGAGAATTTTTTATTTCCTTTTGTTCCCATTAGTTAAAAAATTATTGTTCAAACTTGAGGGGTTCGGTGAGTGGTCATGGATTTCTCTTGGGGTTCGGCTCCCTTGAAAAGGTTAAGAACCACTGAAT